>CM053750.1:24703542-24770810 GCA_028658305.1 Pachyuromys duprasi | reverse complement strand
GCCCCCTGAAAGGCTCTGAACAATATCAAAGCAGATGCTGAGACTAATGGCCAACTGTTGGGCAGAGTGCATGGAATCTTATGAAAGATGTGGGAAATAGTAAGAGAGGGAGAAGACAGGAGCTCCGCAAGGAGAGCAACAGAACCAAAAATCTGAGCACAGGGGTCTTTCCTGAGGCTGATACTCCAACCAAGTACCATGCATGGAGAAAAACTAGAACCCCTGCACAAATGTAGCCCATGGCAGTTCAGTATCCAAGTGGGTTCCATAGTAATGGGAACAGGGACTGCCTCTGACATGAACTGATTGGCCTGCTCTTTGATTACCTCACCCTGATGGGGGAGCAGCCTCACCAGGCCACAGAGGAAGACAATGCAACCACTCCTGATGAGAGCTGATAGACTAGGATCAGAAGGAAGGAAAGGAAGACCTCCCCTATTAGTGGACTTGGGGAGGGGGATGTGTGGAGAAGGGGGAAGGAAGGTGGGATTGGGAGGGGAGGAGGGAAGGGTTTATGGGGGGGATACAAAGTGAATAAAGTGTAGTTTATTAGAAAATAAATAATAATAATTAAAAATATTTTTTCTTAGTCTATAAATTTAGTAACATGCTATTGTGGAATACATTTTAACTTGGGGTTTTAAGTCTTTGGACACAATAAAATAGACATACATATTCACTTACTGAATCTTGTTTTGTTTTGTTTTGTTTTGCTTGTTTTTTGAGATGGGGTTTCTCTGTGTAGCTTTGGTTATCCTGGACTTTCTTTTTAGACCAGGCTGGCCTTGAACTCACAGAGATCAGCCTGCCTCTTTCTCCTTGAGTGCTGGGATTACAGATGTGTGCCACCAAGCCCAGCCACTTATTGAAATATTTTTAAATGTTATTATTCATTTTATTTGTGTCTATATGTGTATATGTATCTGTGCACACACTGTGGTTGTGAACACACCTATTCACGCATGTGTGGAGGTGTGAGGTCAACACCATGTGTCTACTCTGTGACAGAGTCTCTCACTGAACTGGAAAGTGGCATTTGTGCCTGGCCTGGCCGGCCAGCAGCTTCCCAACTCCTCCTGCCTGGGTTATAGATGAGCACCCCCTGCCGGCTTTTACACTGGGGCTTGGATTTGAACTCAGGTCCTCACGTTTGCATGGCAAGCACTTCACCCACTGAGTGTTCTCCGCAGCCTGAGGATTCTATCCAGACTTATCTTTGTCTTCACACATGTCCTGAGTTTTACTGCTAAATTTGTTTCTAGGTGTTTTAGGATTTGATCTATTGAAAATGATTTTCAAAATTATGTATTTCCCAACTTCTTATATTTTATGTATGTATGTATATTTTATGTATGCCATTGATTGTTGCATATTACTTAAAACTGATTATATGTCTATGTATTTATCATTTTAATATTTTTCAGTTATTTTTTTCTGGGAATACAGCATTATTACCTATAAAAAATTCAACAAAGCAGAGAGGTAATTAAAATATTTCAAATTTAATATGCCAGTTTCTTGAAATGCAGTAGAATTGAATTTACAGACAAAATATGCACCTTATGTTCCAGAGGAGATTAGGCTAGAATGATGGGGGGTGGAGAAATGCCTCAGGGGTAAGAGTGCATACTGCTCTTGCAGGTGACTCAAATTTGGTTCCTGGCAACTTATTTGATGTGCCTCAACCACCTAAAAATCCAGATTCAGGAAATTTGGTGCTCTCTTCTGGCCTCCAATGTTACCCCAGTTCATATTTATGCAAATACACACACACACACACGGCATAAAAAAATTCTTCAAGAAAAGAAAAGCTAAAGATGGGGAAACCAGTTGAGTTGATAAAGTTTGGGTTGCAATTAAGAACACCTGAACTCAGTCTCCAAAATCCATGTAGAAACCTCAGTAAAAACGAAACCCCAGTTTCGCTGGTGAGGCAGCCTAGTCTGTGTGGTGAATTCTAGGCCAATGAGAGGCCCAGTCATGTACACCTATGTATACTTCTACACAGATGCACACCTACATAAACAAAAGACACATGAATGCCTGCATACATACCTATACTTATGACATCTTCCTACAGAAAACACTCATATATACCTGCATACACAAACACACATATATACCTACGTATACTCCTACACAGGTGACCACTTGTATAGACCCTTTCACACATATACACCTGCCTACACAAAATGCACATGTATGTCTGTATACACCTCTACACATATGGACACGTTCACACACCCTTACACACATGAACAACTACATATATACAAATATAGTACACATGTGTACACAAATAGACATGTACTCAAAAGAGTGAATAATTCTAACTTATATCTTAAGTTTCAATATTCAAATATAAAACTATGATGGCTAGGTATGGTGACTCATGCCTGGTATCCCAGCATATGGGTAGCAGAGGCAGGAGGATTATTGCAAATTCAAGGCCAGTCTGCTTTACACAATGAGTTTCAGGTCACCTAGGGTTATAGTGTTGTACCTTTCTCTAGAAAAATCAAATAACCAGACAAATTAGGCATACTGGTGTATAATTTTTACTTTTTATTTCAGTATTTGGGAGGCAGTGGCAAGAGGTCAGCCTGGTCTACATGAGTTCCAGGCAGACGGAGCTACATACTGAGATTCTGACTGAATTTTTTTCCCTAACCTTCAAAACAATCAAAAAAAAAAAAAAAAGGAAAAAAAAAACAGACAAGAAATGATTTAAATAAAAGACAACAATTGGATGATAGCTATAGGGGAAATATCAGACCTTCTTCATATTTGTTTTCACAGCAATATACAATATACAATATACCCACCGGCAACAAAGTATTACAAAATTAATTCCTAGCCAAAGCTGGTCAAGAGATATTCTGTGAAGGAAGCTGTCGACTAAATGTGATGGTAAAGAGGATCCATGCCCAAACATGATCAGACACAACACTGTTGAGTGTTTCCTGAAAAAACTAGTTGATGCTGGAATTCAGCACCCTCCACCCCGCCCCAGTGGATTAACACAGATGTCAGAAATGAAGTGGACCTGGGGAAAGAAGCTGCTAAAAGGAAGGAGAAATAACTAAAGAGAGATTAGGATGTCATGTGTGTGGCAATCCTTTGCAGTTCATGAACAACAGTTAATAAGCACAAACAAAATAAAAGGCGGGGGAAGCATGACTATCCTCCTGTGTTCACTATTACCAATTCATCAGAAACTAAATAAGGTTCTAATAACAGTGATAATGCAAACCACTAATTTTTCGTTGTGATTTTGATTAATTTTGGTGGAAAGAAACATTTTTAAAAGACAATGCTTTATATTTCACTTGTAATTTTTTAAATATAGGTAAAATTACATACTTAAAATATATAAAGTTATCTTTATTTTACAAACAGTTATGACTTTATTATTTACTAGCACCTGTGCAGGTAGAGTTACTGTGTCTAACATTCACCCATGATTAGACAGAATAATGTTTAACTGATTGAATTTGAAATTATTATTTCTTTATGTCTTCATCTTTTTACTTACATTTCATAAAATACATGCATTATTTTTAAAAGCAATAGGTTAATTTTAAGTTTTAATTTTTGGGTGTGCATGCGTGTATGGTATATGCCTATGTGCACACATGCATTTGTTTACACACAGTATAAGGTCAGAGGAAGGAACTGAGTACCTAACCTTTCAATCACTACCTTATCTCCTTGAGACAAGATCTCTTTCCAAAGCTGGAGCTTTCTGCTTTTCACTTAAGCTGGCCAATCAAAAAATTCCAGCCATCCTTCTGCCCACTCCGCCCATGTTGGCATTACAGGTGTACAAAGCCATTCTCAGATTTTATGTGGGCACTGGGGATCTGAACTCAGGCTCCCAGGCTTGCTCAGCAAAAGTTCTTATTCACTGAGAAAACCCCCACCCTAGATTAACAGTCTTTCTCTCTTTCTCTCTCTCTCTCTCTCTCTCTCTCTCTCTCTCTCTCTCTCTCTCTCTCTCTCTCTCTCTCACACACACACACACACACACACTTGGTGCTGGGACCCTAAGACAACTTCGGCAACAGAGTCAAATAAAGCATTCCTTCTGTTTGACTTTGACTGACACCATTTTCTTTACTATTGGTTTGTAATTTTGGAGCTTTGTGGATTATTAGAAGCATCTTAACTCTTTTATTATTTCAGGAAGCTTGAAAAAACTGGCACTATTCAAAAATCTGAGACATAATGCAAAGACAATTAAATATTATACCAGATGCACTCACACCATAATGTGGTTTGCAAATGCTGCTTATTGTGCGTTATGCATATTATAATTTCCTCTGGTACCTAAAACTGTGAACTTTCATTACAATATGCAATATTGTGATTCCAAACTCTTAACTCCATGTTGTTAAATTTGTATTCACTGGAATGTGATATTTGAAAAGCAGGTGCTCTGAGTGTTCCAAATGGAATTTGAAAGGGTTAATTCAACCTAAAAGTTTTTATTTATAGTGTGAACATGAAAATGAAGTTTTAAAATTCAGTGAAAGTTTTGGGAAAACAAAGTCATTTTTGGAATATCTGATAGGTGTTAACTGACAAATATACTGTTTAGACTTTGGAGTACTCCCTTAAAATGTTAGCATCTGGTGAAAAGAAAGAATGTGCAATCCTAGTTTAGTGAAAAACATCATGAGTCCCATTATCAACAGAGACTTGTTGATTGCCTTAATATCCCCTTCAATGACACTGCTTCATGGGAAGGATACAACCCACCCTTACTCCATGTCAGTGATTTCATGATTAACTTACGCCTTACTCCTTTGTTTGTATTTCTTTCTAATAGTTTCGTTTTACCCTGCTGTTAATGTTGAGATTGCCATGAGAAATGTCCATTTACCTCTAAAGAAGCAGCATTTTGAAGGATGATGAGAATATGAGTTAAGTCAAATGGACATGACATCTTTATTTAGTATCTACTCAAGTTAAAAAAATGAAAAATGACTTGTGAAGAGAAGGCTTTCACGAAGACATCATGCTTAGTCAGTCTCTTACTCTCTGCACATTGACCCATTGAGGTTCTCTGTGTTTGTCCCCATCTACTGCAACAAGAAGAAGCTCCTTTTCTGATGGCTGATGGGAGAACAGTTCTATTAAGATGTCATTAAGAGTCTTTTATTGTTATATGTTCCTTTAGTAGGATAATAGTACAAGGTTTTCCCCAAGGCATATAATCTATCCAATTTGAGTTCTTGACCATTTAAGCAGTGTCAGGTGTGAGTTCCATTTCATAGAGTCGGCCTTAAATCCAGTTAATAAGGGAATAGGATTTATGCATAAGAAGAGACAGAAATATTGTAAGAGCCAGAGGTGATGGATGACTCCAAGGAAACAGCATCTTCCGGACACAATAAGACTGATACGCTTATGAACTCAGAGCCTGTGACAGCACACAGGAAACCTGCACAGATTCAAAACAGATAAAATGCCATCCCAAGAAGGGGGTGTGAACACAAAGTCCCACTCTTAACCAAGAAGCTACTTGCAATTAATTTCTTCTGGGAAAGGGAAAGGCAATTTTCTCCAATGGAGTGTCTCTGAGTATATTAATCATACTTCAAGACAGAACCCAGGTCCAGGAACAGTTGGCCAACTCAAAGTGGAATTGATACTTTTATGTTTATTTTGGCTTTTGATTTCCATTTTATGGGTTTAATTTTGAATGAAAGAATGTGAAGTTGGGTGGATAGGGAGATGGGAAGGAACTAGAAGGGTTTGAGAGTGAGGAAACAGTATGGCTGAAATACAGACTACATAAAAATTTTTAAATAAAAACAAAAACATGAAATGATACCTTCTGAACTTTTGCTGTAGCTAGCTGTGATAAACGTAATAAAATGAGAGCACTTCTGAAACTAGCCTGCCTTCAGGCACTTTGTATCTTATCAATAACAATCCCCTTGCTTCTGCCCTACCTAAAGTGAATTTGCAAGGCTAATGTCAAGTAAGTGCCAGCGGAAATGCATCTATGGAAACACCCCCTCCCCTTTTTTTCTTTTTAAACTTCACTTCAACCTATGTATTTTTACATTAGAATCTACATTTATCCCTACCTCTGTAGTCTTAGGATTTTCATCCTTGCTTGGCTTTCACCATTTTCACTCTAGTTTGAATTTACTACCCTTTGATATTCTTCCCAATTTCTTTCTTGTTTGGACTCAAACATGGTTGCTTGTGTTTGTTGTTTTCTTTAGAAGTTCCAGAGTGATAGCAGGCAGCAGTCCTCCCCTAGCTGCCCTCCTTATTGCCTCAATTCCCTGAGGGCAAGAGATGTTTCCTTGCCACCCAAGGTCAGGCTCTCCCCTTCCATTTCTCAGGGGCCTTTCCACACCTCACCTCACTCCATTTTTACAGCTTTTTTTTTCTTCCTATTCTGGAGATCTAAGCATCCAGCAGCCACTCAAAACACCAAATAAAAATAAACAGAACTCCTGTCCTGTTCCCTGCTTTCTCCCTCATCCTGGTCCCTCTCGATTGCCTTTCTGAATGAAGATTCTTACCCAGGGTCCTCTTTCTTGATTAGCTTCCTTAGGTGTACAGATTTTAGTATGTTTATCCTATATTATATGTCTAATATCTACTTATAAGTGAGTATATATCATGTGTGTCTTTCTGTTTTTGGGATACCTCACTCAGGATGATCTTTTCTAGTTCCCACTGTCTGCCTGCAGATTTCATGTGTAAATGTACCACAATACCTGTATTCATTCCAGAGGGCCTCTGAAAGACCAGAAGGGTATCAAAGCAAATGCTGAGACTCATAGCCAAACTTTGGGCAGAGTGCAGGGAATTTTATGAAAGAAGGGGGAGACAGAAAAACCTGGAGGGGACAGGAGCTCTACAAGGAGAGTAAGAGAATAAAAAAATCAGTCTTTTCTGAGACTGATACTCCAAACAAGGTACATTCATGGATATTACCTAGAACCCCTGCTCAAATGTAGTCCTTGGGAATCCATATCCAAGTAGGTTTCCTAGTAAAATTTATTTTTTATATGTGAATTACAGTTTATTCATTTTGTATCCCAGCTATAGCCTTGTCCCCTATCCCCTCCCAATCCCACCCTCCCTCTTCTTCTCCTACGCCCCTCCCCCAGTCCAATGAGAGGGGAGGTCCTCCTCCCCTTCCATCTGACCATAGTCTATCAGGTCTCATCAGAACTGGCTTCTTTGTCTTCCTCTATGGACTGGTAAGGCTGCTCCCCACCCCCCTACTGTTTTGATGCCTTGATTTTTAAAAATAAAGGCTGTAAGGTGACTATGGAAGAAAATGTTTATAGTCAAGTTCAGCTGCTGGTTGCATGACAGCGGTCTGGACTGACCTATGCTGGTTCTCCATCATTCCAGCAGCTGGACCAGCCATCTACTTCATTTAGATGCAGAGCAGTTATGTCCTTGATTTTCAGGTACTCCCACAGCAACTTTAAGCCATGGAAGGGACACCAGTCTTGTGAGTTAGCCAGCCACGACTTATTACATTTTCCAACTTTTATATGACTTCAATAATCCTCAGTAATGATGGCGTTTACAATCCCAAAGGGTAATTAAGTGCTCTTTTGTGTCTCAACAATGATCATCATTAACATTCATGTTATTGCAGATGCTGATGCATTTGATGTCATAATTAGGTACCAGGGAATGCAGCAGATTGTCTAAGGATGGGTCTTGTCAGTATAGTATCTTCTCTCAAGTCAAAAAACTTTCTAATGTTTCTCTGTCTCATTTATTCCAAATTTAATCTTTTCTTAGAACTGTGCCTCTTAATTTATTTCTTCCTCTGCTGTTTATTATTTAACTCTGTATTATTTAGTTAAGTCAGATTACATGACTATCTGTTGGCGATGACATTCAAAGAAAACTGCTACAGACTATTTAGGCTTTTTATTTCATACTATGTTACCAAAGCACTTTACAGTATAAATTATTAACTTCTCACATTTCAAAGGGGTAAACTAATTGTATCACTTTTTATGATAAGAAGCCCATCTAAGTGAAGGATAAAAGGAGGTTTGCTTCACAAACACATCTGTCTACATTCCTTCCCTTTAGGCAGTCCTAATAGAAGTTTATAATGATAGAAACACTAGCAATTATTTCCTGTGGTCTTTGATGACACCATGGTAAACACCTTGTGTGGGTTAGACCTGCAGTATTCACAATATCCCAGGTAGGTATTACAAGGGATTCGTTGAACTTATAAGTTCTCTTTGATTCCTAGTGCTGGCATGTGGAGAAAGCTTAGAGAAAAGATCAATGCACCATGAATAGAAATTCACTCATGGATGATCAGTCCTTACTCAGTTCTTGACCTAGAATATTAGCTAACTCAGAACTCACTAATCAGAATCTTCTGCAAAAGGATCATGTCAGTAGAGTTTAATCTAAATTGATTGTTTTTATTGTGGATAATAACTGGCTGGGTTTACAATTTGGGTAGCTAGAAATTTAAGCTATGAAATGACTAGTTTAAAATGGAATTATAGAATAATTAAGTGAATGATAGAACACTTTTATGTCTAAGGAGATTTTTCTTTATTATTATTATTATATTATTTTATAATTTATTCACTTTGTGTCTTGGTTGTAGCCTTCTCCCTCATCTCCAACCAGTCCCACTCTCCCTCCCTTTTTCTCCCCTATTTCTTTTTCTTAGTCTACTGATAGGGGAAGCCCTCCTCCCCTACTGTCTGACCTTAGCCTATCAGGTCCCATCAGGACTATCTGGATACTCTTCCTTTGTGAGCTGGCTAGTTAGCCCCACCAGGGAGAAGTGACCAAGGAGAAGGCAACTGAGTTTATGTCAGAGACTGCCTGCTCTCCCCTTACAGACTTACATGCAGACTGAGCTGTGAATGCCTACATCTGAGCAGGGGAATCTAGGTCCTCTCCATGCATGGTCCTTGGTTGATTCATCAGTCTCTGCAGTCCCCCTGGGCAAAGCATTTTTGGCTTTGCTGGTCTCCGTGTGGAGCTCCTGTCCCCTCCAGGTCTTTCTCCCCCATTCTTTCTTCCGTAAGACTCCCAGTGCTCTGTCAAACGTTTGGTTGTAAATATATCTGGGTACAGGGGCTTGTCTGAGACTGTTTCTCCAACCAAGGACCATGAATGGATATAACCTAAAATCCCTGCTCGGATGTATCCCATGGCAGCTTAGTATCCAAGTGGCTACCCTAGTAAGGGGAACAGGGACTATCTCTGGCATGAGCTCTGTGACTAGCTCTTTGACCTCCCCATCCCCTGTGGGAGGAACAGCCTAGCTAGGCCACAGAGGAGGACATTGCAGCCAGTCCTGGTGAAACCTGATAAGCTAGGGTCATATGGAAAGGGAGGAGGACCTCTCCTATCAGTGGACTTAGAAAGGGGCAGGGAGGAGATGAGGGAAGGAAGGTGGTATTGGGAGAGACTGAGGTAGGGAGCTACAGCTGGGATACAAAGTAAATAAACTGTAATTAATATAAAAATAAAAATTTAATTTAAAAAAGTTTGGTTGTGAGTTTCTGCATCTGCTTTGATTCCCTGTTTGGTAGAGTGAGGACATCTGTGATAGGCTCCTATCTAGTTCTGTCCCTTCAACTTCTTCTTGTGTCTATCCTGTTTTCTCTTCTGAATGAGAATTAAACATTATCCCTAGGGTCCTTCTTGTTGTTTGACTTCTTTAGGTCTGTAAATTTTAGTATGTTTATCCTATATTATAAGGCTAATGGAGTATATACCATGGCGTTTTTCTACTTCTGGGTTACCTCACTCAAAATGATCTTTTCTAGTTCCATCCATTTGCCTGCAAATTTCATGACTTCTTTCTTTTTAATAGCTGATTAATATTCCATTGTGTAAATGTACCACAATTTCTGTAACCATTCTTCAGTTGAAAGACATCTAGGTTGTTTCTAGATTCTGGCTTAGGAATAAAGATGCTGTGAACATAGCAAGAGAATGTCCTTGTATGATTGAGCATCTTTTGGATATATGCACAAGAGTGGTATAGATTCATCTTGAAGTAGCACTATTCCCAGTTTTCTGAGAAAGTGCCAGATTGATTTCCAAACTGGTTATACAAGTTTATATTGCTACAAGCAATGGACGAGGGTTCCCCTTTCTCTACATCCTCTCCAGCATGTCACTTGAGTTTTTGATCTTAGCCATTAGGATGGGTATGAGATAGAATCTCAGAGTCATTTTGATTTGCATTTCCCTGAAGACTAAGGACATTGAGCATTTCTTTAAGTGTTTCTCTGCTATTTGATATTCCTCTATTCAGAAATGTCTAGCATTTTACCCCATTTACTTGGATTACTTGGTTTGTTGGTGTTTAATTTCTTGAGTTCTTTATATATTCTGGATATTAGCCCTCTGTCAGATACAGAGATGATGAAGATCTTTTCACAGTCTCTAGGCTGTCATTTTTGTTCTGTTGAGAGTGTCTTTTGCTTTATAGAAGATTTTCAGTTACATGAGGTCCCATATATTGATTGTTGACCTTAGAGGCTGAGCTGTTGGTGTTCTGTTCAGGAAGTTGTCTCCTGTGCCAATGAGTTGAATGTTCTCACCCACTTTTTCTTCTAACAGATTTATTGTGTCTTGTTTTACATTGAGGTTTTTGATCCACTTGGACTTTAGTTTTTTTGTAGATTGATAAATATGAATCTATTTGTATTTTTCTACATGTATACATCCAGTTAGACCAGAGCCATTTGTTGAAAATGCTTTCCTTTTTTTCCATTTTATGGTTTTAGCTTCTTTGTCAAAAATCAAGTGTCTGTTGGAGTGTGGGTTTATTTCTGAGTCTCTGATTTGATTCCATTGATTCACCACTCTCTTTCTATGCCAGTACCATAATTTTTTTATTACTGTTGCTCTGTAGTACAGCTTGAGTTTCGGGATGGAGATAACTCCAGAAGTTCTTTTATTATACAGGATTGTTTTAGCTATTCTGGGTTATTTGTTTCTCTGTATGAATTGACAATTGTCCTTTCAAGGTCTGTAGATAATTGTGTTGATATTTTGATGGGAACTGCATTGAATTTGTAGATTGCTTTTAGCAGGATGGCCATTTTCACTATGTTAATCTTACCTGTCAGTGAACATGGGAGATCTTTCCATCTTCTGATATCTTCTTCAATTTCTTTCTTCAGAGACTTGAAGATTTTTTCAAACAAGTTTTCACTTGCTTGGTTAGAGTCATCCAAAGGTACTTTTTGTTATTAGTTTATTTATTTGTTTATTTTTCAAATAGGTCTTTCACTTGCTTGGTTAGAGTCACACTGAGGTACTTTATGTTATTAGTCGCTATTGTGAAGGGTATAACTTCCTTAATTTCTTTCTCGGCCCTTTTGTATTTTGTATACAGGAGGGCTATTGTTTTGTTTTCTTTTGTTTTGTTTTTTAAAGTTAATTTTGTATCTAGCAACTTTGCTGAAGGTGTTTCTCAGCTGAAGGAATTCTCTGGTAGAATTTTGGGGGTCACTCATGTATACTATCGTATCATCTGCACACAGTGATACTTTGACTTCTTCCTTTCCGATTTGTATCCCCTTGATCTCCTTTAGTTGTCTTATTGCCCTAGCTAGGATGTCAAGTATTATGTTGAAGAGAAATGGAGAAAGTGGGCAGCCTTGCTTTGTCCCTGATTTCAGTGGGATTGCTTTAAGTTTCTCTCCATTTAGTTTGATGTTGGCTATAGGCTTGCTGTTTACTGCCTTTACTTTGTTTAGGTATGTGCCTTTTATCTCTTATATCTCCAAGACTTTAAACATGAATAGGTGTTGGATTTTGTCAAATGCTTTTTCTGCATTTAAAGTGCTGATCATGTGTCGTTTTTTTTTTTTTTCAGTTTGTTTATATGGTGGATTACATTGATGTATTTCCGTACATACCACCCCTACATACCTGGAATGAAGCCTACTTTGTCATGGTGGATGATATCTTTGATGTATTCTTGGATTCAGTTTCTGAGTATTTTATTGAGTATTTTTGCATCCATATTCATAAGGGAGATTGGTCTGAAGTTCTCTTTCTTTGTTGGGTCTTTGTGCCATTTAGGTAACAAGGTGACTGTGGCATCATAAAATGAGTTTAGTAATGTTCCTTCTGTTTCTATTTTGTGGACTAGTTTAAAAAGTATTGGTATTAGCTCTTCTTTGAAGGTCTGGTAGAATTCTGCACTGCAACCATCTGGCCCTGAGTTTCTTTCGGATGGGAGGTTTTGATGACTACTTCTATTTCCTTAGGGGATAGAAGACTATTTAATTTATTTACTTGGTCTTGATTCAACTTCAGTAAATGGAATCTATCAAGAAAATTGTCCATTTCATTTAGATTTTCAAACTTTGTTGTGTATAGGATTTTGAAGTATGACCTAATGATTCTTTTGACTTCCTCAGTGTCTGTCATTATGTCTTCTTTTTCATTTATGATTTTGTTGATTAGGATAATGTCCTTCTGCCTTTTAGTTAATTTGGCTATGGGCTTGACAATCATGCTGATTTTCTCAAAGAACCAGCTTTTGGTTTCATTGATTCTTTGAATTGTTCTCTTTGTTTCTAATAAATTGATTTCAGCTCTGGGTTTGATTATTTCCAGCCATCCACTCCTCTTGGGTGTGTCTGTTTCTTTCTTTTCTAGCACTTTTGAACATACTCTTAACTTGCTTGTATGAGAAATCTTGAATTTATTTATAAAAACACTTAGTGCTATTAACTTTTCTTTTAGCACTGCTATCATTGTTTCTCATAAGTTTGGGTAAGTTGTGCCTTTATTTTCAGTGAATTCCAAGAAGTCTTTAATTTCCATCTGTGTTTTTTTTTTCTCTGATCCAAGTGTCATTGTGTAGAGAGTTGTTTATTTCCACGTGTGGGTAGGTTTGTGCTATTTTCATTACTGTTTAGGTCTATTTTTAGACCATGGTGGTCTGATAGAACAGAAAGTATTATTTCAATCTCCTTATATCTCTTGAGACTTGCTTTGGGCCCAACTATATGGTCAATTTCAGAAACGGTTCATTCCATGAGATGCTGCGAAGAAGGTATGCCGTTTTGTGTTTGGGTTAAGAGTTCTATAGATATCTCAGGTTCTAGAGATAACTCAGGTTATTGATTTAATAACCCTGTAGGTGTCATTATTTCTCCATTTATCTTCTGTCTCAATGATCTTCCCCATGGTGAGAGTGAGGAATTGAAGTCTCCCACTATTAATGTGTTGGGCTCAATGTGCGATTTAAGTTTTAAGAATGTTTCTTTTACGAATGCAGGAGCCCTTGTGTTTGGTGCACACATGTTCAGGCTTGTGATGTCATCTTGGTGCATTTTTCCTCTGATGAGAATGAAGTGTCCCTTCCCATATATTTCGATTAATTTTGGTTGAAATTCCATTTTATTAGCTGTTAGATACTCGTCCTGCTTCTTGGGTCCATTTGCTTAGAAAACTTTCTAGCCCTTTACTCTGAGGTAGTGTCTATGTTTTTTGCAGTTGTTCATTTCTTTAAAAAATTTTTTTCTTACTTACAGTTTATTCATTTTGTATCCCAGCTGTAGCCCCCTTCTCCGGTCCCTCCCAACCCTACTCACCCTCCTTCTTCTCCTCCCATGATCCTCCCCAAGTCCACTTCTACAGCCCTATGTTGGATCCTGTTTCCACAACAATTATTCTGTTAGTCTGCACTTTTTGTTTGTTTGTTTTTTGAAGAGTTGAGTCCATTGATGTTGATAGATATTAGTGATCAATGATTGTTAGTTCCTTTTATTGTGGAGTTGGTGGTGATTTTGTGTTTGTGTGCTGTTTTCTTTTGTTGTGAAGGTATCTTTATCCTATGGTTTATTTTGGGTGTAATTGATCTTGTTGGGTTGGATTTTCCTTCTATGATCTTCTGTAGGGCAGGGTTGCTGCATAGATATTGTTTAAATTTAGTTTTGTCATAGAATATTTTTGTTTTCTCCATCTACAGTGATTGAAAGTTTTGCCAGGTATAGTAGTCTGAGTTGGCATCCTCAGTATCTTTGTATCTGCATGACATCTGCCCAGGCTCATCTGGCTTCCATAGTCCCTGTTGAGAAGTTTGGTGTGATTCTGATAGGTCTACCTTTATATGTTACTTGGCCTTTCTTGCTTGCTGCTTTTACTATTTTTTCTTTGTTCTGTAGATTTAGTGTTTTGATTATGATGTGGTGGGAGGAAGTTCTTTTCTGGTCTAGTCTATTTGGTGTTCTATAATCCTTTTGTATGTTTATGGGAATCTCTTTCTTAAGGTTTGGAAATTTTTCTTCTGTGACTTTTTTGAAAATATTTTCTGGATCTTGGAGCCTGGAATATTCTTTTTCATCTATTCCTATCATTCTTATGTTTTGTCTTTACATGTTGTCTTTGATTTCTTGGATGTTTTGTGTCAGGAACTTTTCTGTTTTTATATTTTCTTTGAGAGATGTACTAATTCCTGCCATTGCATCTTCAGTGCCTTAGATTCTCTCCTCCATCCCTTGTATTCTGTTGGTGATGTTTACCTTTGTGGTTTCTGATCACTTCTCTAAGTTCTCTATCTCCAGGGTTTCTTGGTATGTATTTTCTTTATTTATTCTAATTTTATTTTTATGTCTTGAACAATTTTATTCATTTCCTTTACCTGTTTGATTGTGGATTTCTGTCTAGGATAGGCTCTATTTGTTTGTTAATTTACTCTTTATGTGCCTCTAATAAGCACAGAATCATAGATTCAAGATCATTTTCCTAGGTTTCAGCTTCATTAGAATATCCATTTTTGGGGGGATTCTGGTGAAGTCATGATGTTCGGGGTTTTGTTGATTGTATATTTATGCTGACCTCTATTCATTTGGTTGGCTGTAGCATTGATTGTTTCTTCCTGGAGTCTGTAGTGAAGACTGGGTCCCCTTGTTTGTTTCTGGAGTCTGGAGCAGTCTACTGAAAGACACATTGTAAAGTGTTACCATTTTCTGTTAATTTCTTCTCTCTGTTCTTTCCCCATAATAATTTTCACCTGACATTTAGAGCATCCTTTCTCTGGTTGCATTCACTCTTCTTCTTTTGGATTTCCATAGAAGGATATATTATAATTGATTTCTCTTCTGACCATGTAGTCTGTATTGATGCCCCTGAAATATTTTAAGGCCTGGGCACATTGTAAATTCACTCTGTCAGACTCCTCTCTTATACTTTTCCTTGGTTTGTTCCAAAGTACGCTGCTTTTCCTAGATAATCTAATACTTTATATAGAATGAAACCACACAGTTTAATATAGAAGCAATTGAAAATATTGGATATATATATATATATATGTATATATATGTGTGTGTGAGAACTGTTACTTAATATATAAACTGTACAAAACACTAACCTGCACAGATTCTCAAGTCCACGATAAAATAATCTTATAGCATTCACATGGAATCTGACAATCACTCCCTTATAATTTTCAGGGATGTTCTACTTTTTGATATTGTGATATAACAATGCTATCTACAAATGTTTTGGCTTTCAGTCAAAGCTATACTATGATGCATACAGCCCATGGAACATAAGTTAGACACCTCTTAAACTTCACAAATTGCTGAAAATACTTAATACTATGTAAGGAGTTGCTAGTGTTCTTTAAGTTTTGCTTTATTTTTGATTTCTTAGGTAGGGTTTCACTAAAAAGCTTAGGCTTTCCTCAAATTCATGGTTGTCTTGCCTCAACTTTTCAAGATAGCAGGCATGTACTAGCATTTCCAGAGCAGCACTGTTTTTAGAAACTACTTTTTTTATTTCTTAATGTGAATGTGAGTATGATGTGACTGAGTGAGTGAAGGCATAATTGTACTATACCATTCATGTAGGGCTCAGAGGACAATGTTCAGGACCCAGTTATTTCCTTTCACTTCATTGAGGTGGGTCTATTTTGTTTCTGTTGTACAGACTACATGACCTACAAGCTTCAGGGAAATTCTCCCATCTCCAGATTGTTGGTATTATAGAGTACTATTTATTAGAATTTTTATGTAGGTTCTGGGGCTCAGATACAGGTTGTCAGAACTGTATAACTTTTACTTGTTAAATACTGGCCCCTAGCTCAGTATTTAACTTACAACATAATGGGTTTCTTTCTTTTTTTTTTTTTTTTCACCTTTCATGACTTAAATTTTATATACATTAAGTAGCAATTCCAAACTGTCCTGTATCCCCACTTTGGGAAATATTTTACTATTTTCTATTTTAATAAATTTGATGACTTTAGTTATTTCCTATAAGTGGGTTCAATGCTTGTCTGTCCGTCTGTGAACACTTCTTTTCATTTAGCATAATGTCTTCCATGCTACAGAGTTGTAGTTTATAGCACAGTCTTTATTGTTGTTGAAGAATATTCTACTGATATTGCACTTGCCTTTACCCTTTGTTATATTAGGCCATTAATATTTACTATCAATATCTTTTAGTAAAGCTGCGGTGAATCCTAAACAGCTATGTTACCAAATCACCACACAGGGACTAGGATTTATTTTGTTAACCTAGAACACAATACTGGGCAATAGTTACTCCATCCTAAACCTCCGAGCCCTCATAGTTTCCTACTATTCAGATTCACCCATTATACTTGCTTTTAGTGATATCTTAGGTCTGATTCATTTTTCCACATCGTTCCAAGACCTCTCCTGCCACTTCACCTGCAGCTTCTCCTCCACTTCTCCCTCCTACTCCTTCCTCTCTCCTGCTTCCTCTCCTTTCCTCCACCCTACTCCTTTTTTTCCTCCTGCTTCCTTCCTCTCCTCCCACTCTGAACCAGGATGTCCCACCCTATCCTCTCCATTGTGGCTGGTTGTTTTGACTGACAAATTAGAGAACAAATGGTGGCATGTCTACACAAACTTGAGACAGGTGATGCTAGAAGAAGTATCACAATGCAGTGTCCAGATTGAAACCAGATAGTGGGGAGAGAAATCAGCATTTGAATGAACAAGGGTAAGGGGTATACATTCCAAAAGAACATCATACCAACAGCCTTTTACTTGTGAAAAGGCATTTATATTTCCCCCTTTCTTAGAACAAAGTGGCAAAATGAATATGTTAATTAACATGTCTTAGAGATAGTGATTTCAATACTTTTACATAAATATACTGCAGTGGAATTGCTAGATAATAATAGTGTTATTTTAAAAACTTTTATGTTGTTTGCTAATTTTCTTTCATTACATGTGTTATATTTTCACTCTTTTGTTTGCTGTGCAAAAACATTTTAGTTTGGTATAATACCACTTACCTGTGGTTTTAGAAATGTAAAAAAACCAGATGTTCTTGATTGGTGTCTTAGTGTGTTCTCTCTTGCTGTGATAAAGCACTGGCCAACCAACTTGGGGAGGAAAGGTTTGTGTGTGTGTGTTTTGCTTATGGGTTCATGTATATCATTGGTGGAACCCCAGACAGTAACTCAAGTTAGAAGGTTAAAGCAGAAATCTAGGAGGACACTCATTGCTGACTTCTCCTCTCTTCTTTGTATAAACCAGTGTGGAAAATCTTATGGAACAACCCAGAGAGGACAGGAGCTCTACAAGGAGACTAACATAGCCAAAAAAGCTGGGTCCAAGGGGCCCTGTAAAGAATGATGAATCAACAAAGGGTCATGCATGAAAAGGACCTAGACCCCCTACTCAGGTATAGCCAATGGGTTGTTCAGCCTATATGTGGGTTCCCTAGTAAGGGGAGCAGGGGCAGTCATTGACATAAACTTGGGTGCCTGCTCTTTGATCTTCCCCTCCCTGGCAAAGTGGCCTTACTCAGTGATAGAGAAAGAGGACCAGACAGTCCTTATGAGACCTGATAGCTAGGGTCAGATAGTAGGGGATGAGGTCTTCCCCTATCAGTAGACTAAGGGAAGGACATGGGGAGAAAGAGGGAAAGAGGGTGGGACCGGGAGAGATGAGGGAGGAGGCTACAGCAGGAACACAAAGTCAATAATTTTAATAAATAATGATGATAATAATGATGGAAAAATCAAAAATTTTTGTGTTGGATATTATATCAAAGCTCAGAACAAGAAATTATAATTAATATTTTTCTACACATACATATAACAAATGAAAGATACACTTGAAATATCTGATGTCTAAAAATAAGAATGAATTTACTCAAGACAATTTGTCCCCACTTATACTTAAATGCTAATTTGAGTATCGTCAACACATTTTGTGATGGTTAATCTTCACTGTCAAGTCAACTTGATTTATAGTCTCCATGAAAACACACCTCCAAGATGTCTCTAGAAAGGAGACATCTGAGGACAAATACCTACCTAGAAAATAAGTGTCACCATTGGACTAGAATGGGGTCTAGAGCTAGATGAGAAGAAAAATTCTTCTCAGCACTTCCTGGCAACTGGCAACATGCCTCACATTTCTGCTGTCTCCCTTCCATAACGGACTATGTCTCTTTGGACTGTAATCCAAAATAAGTTTTTTTTTTTGTTAGATAGCTGGCTACATTAATAAGAAAAGTAACTAATGTAATTTTCTTCTTTGGAATGGGAAGATGTTATTTTGTTCTATTCCTTCGGTTCTTGTTTTCTCTTCTTTGTTTATCCTACACAGGTAGTTGAGTGCTAGCTGACCCCTTCTGGTCATATTTGGAAAGTTTCAAAAAGATGCATGTATCTGTATCAAACACTACTGTGAAAGCTTGAAGACCTCTCAACAATACCCTGAAAAAGATGCTGCAGAAATATTTGGAGAAATACAGAATTATGTGGCCGTATGATATCACCTAAGGTATATAATTTGAGGGCAGAGGAACTGTGTCTGATCTTGGATAGCTCTACTTTGAGGCATCAAAGGGCATTTTATTTTCCTTATTAATGTGAGGCTAGCTTCATTCACCTGTCTCTTTTACTTAAAGTTAGCAAGGATAATTCACTTCATGCTGCTGAGGCCTGGACTGGTTCTGAAAATTGCTTTCTCAACTGAACCTAAATGATACTTTATGTGTCCTCCTCAAATAGCAAGATTAGAAAACTATGTGTATATATAAAAATGGTAGTGAAGCACATTAAATATGTGATACAGTGAGTGGTTTTGTAATTGATTTTATTATTGAAGTTCAAATACATTTTTGTAGTCTTTGCCAATGATAAAATAAGATAAAAGAAGCTAGGCAAGGGGCAACTAAAGCTGTGTAGAATGCTTCAGAGATCACATTTTAAGGAATATTAAACACAATTTGTTTTTGTCAGATTTCAATTAATCTGTATTGTAGCCAACCCATAACAGGCAAGTTCTGACACTGTATACATATCTGTATTAATTACTTATCCATGGGTTTCTCTACTTGCTTGACATTATGGATATATGTGCTGTTTACTCTAGTAAGAGCTGAACAGAATGTGAAGAATATTTAATTTGAATGAATAGAACTGACCCCTCCTTGCCTTTCTGTTTGTGAACACATTAAATATTTGTTGCTCACATTTTCCACTCTAAAACATTTCTTTGGCTAAGAAAATGATAGTAATAAGTGGAGGTATCCTTTAAAGGGATACAATTATGTGTTATTTTCTCTGCAGAATTTGTGTTTAAAGAGTTTACACACTCTGAGTTTGTTTGTTGTTTTATATCCCAGTTATTTCTGAGTTTAGAATGCTATGTTTCTTCATTTATAATTGATTACTAGTGTCCTTGAGCAACAGGACTCTTCTTTCTAGAGAAGTGGAAGAATAAACGTAAAAATTTCAGGAAAGTATAACAGTTTTCTCCAGTTTTCAAAGTACCTTTTGATAAAAAATTAATCAACTTTAAGATATATATTCAAGAATGTTTCTTCCTTCTCAATGTTAATGAAGATACTAGATAATATAAAGACATCTATGCTCCCAGACTGGTAAAATTAATGCCAAGAAAGTGGTGACATAAAAAGTAATCTACATAATTTTATGTAATTTCCATAATGTTTCTGTGACATTCTTCACAAAACTAGGGTAAAACAACCTAAGAATCATACTCAGCCATAAAAGACCCTGCCTAGAATAGTCAAAGAAAACTTAAAGAGAAGAATGCATAATAAATAATACCTGATCTTAAACTGTATTAAATGACAAAGGCAGTGTGGTATTGGAATAAAAACGGGCAAGTAAAACAATGGAGCCGAAAAAAAGTAACCCAAAAATAAAATAACAAAGATATAGTCATCTAATTTTTTACAAAAGCATCAAAGACAATGAATGGAGAAAAGATAGTCTATTCAGCAAATGGTGTTGGAAGAAATGGATATATCACTACTCAGTAATGAATTTATATTAATATCTTTCATTATGTATAAAGATGAACTCAAAGCAGTCAATTATCTTAAGCAAAAACATAAAAAGCTGAAACTGTTAGAGCAAAAGTAAAAAAATATCATAAATCTTCAAGATAAATGTTTAGGAAACTTTTTTTATACATTTATTTATTTTTATATCAATCACAGGTTAGGTACTTTGCATCCCAGGCTTAGCCCCCTCCTTCATTCCCTCCCACCCTCCCACTCCCTCCCTCATCTCCCTCCTCCCCGCCCCCTCCAAGTCCACCAACAGGGGAGGACCTCCTCCCCTTCCATCCAACCCCAGCTCATCCTGTCTCCTCAGGGCTGACTGCAATGTCCTCCCCTGGGATCTAGCCAGTCTGTCACTCCAAGGCTTGTATGGGGGAGGGTCAAAGAGTCAGCCATCAAGTTCATGACTGAAACAGTCCCTGTTTCCCTCACAAGGATCTTCAGTCCGACACTGAGCTATCATGGGCCCCATCTGAGTGGGGGTTCCAGGCCACATCCACACATGGTCCTTGATTATAGAAACCACCTCATACAAGACCCCTGTGCCCAGCTCAGTTTGGTCTTTGTGGAGCTCTTGTTCTCCCCAAGTCTCACCAACCTCCCCCATTTCTGTCATCACTTCTCGCCCTCTGCCAAAGGCTTGATCGCTAGTCTTAATATCTGCTCTGATACATTGCTACATTGACCCCCCCAGAGGTCCTCTTTGGCATGCTCCTGTCCTGTTGCTTGTTTTCTCCTCCACTCAATGTCCATCCCATTTGTTCATCCAAACGAGAATTGATCATACCAACCTGGGTCCTCCTTCCTGTATATCCTCCCTAGGTGTGTAGATTTCAGCTTGACCTTCCTATCCTATAGGTAGGAAACTTTAAAAAATAGAATTCCAATACCACAGATACTAGCTCAACAAATGGTTGTAGGCTTATCTCTAGCTTGGTAGCTGTCATAGCACTTTCCCTCTCTCTGCCCCTATTCCTAGTGGGTTATGCGTGTCTTGTTTTGTAGCTTCATTTCATCACCTCATTCCTTTGCTTTAGCTACCAATTCCTAGGTAAACGGCACAGAAAATATTTTCAACCAAATCATACAAGAAAAAATTTATAACCTAGAGAAAAAGGTGTCTATCTAGGAATATATAGAACAACAAATACACTGAATCAGAAAAGAAATTTTCCATGACACATAATAATCAAAATACTAAATGAACAGAACAAAGAAAGAATATTAAAAGTTATAAAGAAAAGACCAAATAACATGTAATGGCAAACCTATTAGAACAACACTTGATTTTTGATGGAGACCCTAAGAGCAGAAGAGCCTAGATGGATGTTCTACAAACTCCAAGAGACCACAGATGCCAGCCATCTATACCCACCAAAAATTTCAATCACACTATGTGAATAAAAATAAGGCACTCTATGCTTAAAAACCAATTTTCAACAATATATACCTATAAATCCAGGCCTGTAAATGGTGCTAGAAGAAAAATTCCAACTCGAAACATTTAAACACACCCAAGAAAACACAAGAAATAAATAATCTCAGACAGGCGAATCAAGAGGGGTAAAAACCCACACCACCACAGCAACAAAATAATGAAAATCAACAAAGACTTCTCATTGATAACTCTCAACATCAATGGTCATAATTCCTCCAATAAAAGACAGACTAACAGATTAGATTTGAAAACAGGATCCATTCTTCTGCTATATCCAAGAAAATATATGTCAATCCAAGAATTGACACCACTTCAAGATAAACAGATGAACAAATTAGTCCAAGAAAATGGACCTACAAAAGAAGCTGATGTAGCCATTTTTTAAAATTTGAAAAAATAGACTTCAAACCAAAACTAATCAGAAGAGATAGAAATGGACATTCATCAAGGGAACTATATTACAATTCTTACCATCTATGCATCAAAGACAAGAGTGCCCAAATTCATAAAAAAACACTAGACACATATTGATTCTGACAGAGCAATAGTGGGTAACTTCATTACCCAACTCTTGCCAATAAACAGAACAGCCATACAAAAACTAAACAAAGACTTACTGGATCTAAATGATGCCATAAGCCAATGGACAAAATAGATATTCGCAGAACATTTCACTCCAACACAAAAGAATATATCTTCTTCTCAGCAGCTAATGGAACCTTCTACATGATTGACCATTCACTCAGACACAAAGTATCACAAAAAAATTAAAATAATACCATGCACCCTATCTGATGATCACCAGTTAAAGCTGGGTATCAACAACAATAAAAAGAACACAAAGCTCACAAACTTATAGAAATGGAACAATTCTCTAAATAAAAAAATGGGTCAAAACAGGAATTAAAGAAATAACAACTTTTTAAAAAAAATGAATAAAAATACAGCATACTCAGACTTATAAGACATAATAAAGGTGTCTGTAAGAGGTAAGTTCTTAGCACTAAGTATCTACATAAAAAACTGAGACATTTCATATTAGTCACTTGACAGCACAACAAATTCAAAAACATAAAAGAAATGGATCATTTTCATGATATATACTACTTATCAAAGTTAAATCAACAACAGATAAGTTATTTAGAAAAATATTTAGTAAAGTATAAGCATTCATTAAAACTCTCACAAAAACAACAAAAACAAGCAAACAAAACAAAGCAGAAAGCCCAAGAACAGGTGGTTTAAGCACAGAATTTTACCAAATTTTACAAAATAAAAACAGAAAGAACATTTTCCATTTATTTTATGAGGCCAGAGTTACCCTGAGACTCACATCACATAAAGACCAAAAAAAGAAATAGAATTAAAGACCAATTTTCCTAATGAACATAGATGTAAAAATTCTCAATAAAATACTTGCAAACCAAATCCAAGAACATAACAGGATCTTCCTCTCCTTCTTTCTGATCCTAGTTTATCAGCTCTCATCAGGAGGAGAGGAAGACCTCCCCTATCAGTAGACTTGGGGAAGGGCATACGTGGAGAAGGGGGAGGGAAGTGGGATTGGGAGAGGAGGAGGGAGCATTTATGGGGGTGATACAAAGTGAATAAACTGTAATTAATAAAAATTTAAAAAAAGATAAAGAAGAACATAATAGGAAAGTCATCCACCATGTTCAAATAAGCTTTATTCATTAGAGATGTAGGGATGGTTCAACATAAATCAATAAATAAAATCCACCAAATAAACAAACTGAAAGATAAAGCACACTTGATCATTTCAGATGCAGAAAAGACCTTTGACAAAATCCAACACCTCTTCATGACAAAAATCCTGGGTGTATGAGGGAAACAAAGGACATATCTAAAAATAACAGAAGTAATTTTCAACAATTCCACAGCCAACATCAACCTAAAGGGAGACAAGCTCAAAGCATTTCAATGAAAATCAGAAACAAGACAAAGTTGTCCATTCTCCAAACTTTTTCAGTATAGTGCTAGAACTTTTAGGTAAAGTAGTAAACAACTGAGGGAGATCAAGCGGTTACAAATACAAGGGAATAAGTCAAAGTATCTTTATTTGCAGGTAATATGATTGTATACATAAGTGCCCAAATTCTACCAGGAAACTCCCACAACTGATAAGCATGTTTTGCAAAGTAGCAGGACACTAAATTAATACACAAAAATCAGTAGCCTTTCTTATATACAAAGGACAAATGGACTAGAAAAAAATTGGAGAAAAATAAGCTCAAAATAAGCTCACAATAAGCTCAAAAATGCTTTGGGAGTAATTTTAACCAAGCAAGTGAAAGACTTGTCTGATAAAACCTTTAAGACACAGAAGAAAGAAAATAAAGAAGGTATCACAAGATGAAAAAGTTGCCTATGCTGATGGATTATTAGGATTAACATATTAAAAAAATGGTCATCCTACCGAAAGCAGCCTATAGATTCAATGCAGTCCTCATTAAAATTCCAACACAATTCTTCACAGAACTTTAAAAGACAATTTGTACCTTCACATGGAACTACAAAATCCCAAAATAGCTAAAACAGTCCAAATTAATAAAAGAACTATTCCTATTATTTTTTAGATTTCTTCTTTTCATCCTTTCCTTGATTTCTTGGATGTTTTGTGTCAGGAAATTTTTTATTTATTATTTTCTGACACATGTATTGGTTTCTTCAATTATATAGGATGGAAGATCCTCTCTTCCATCTCTTGTATTCTATTGGTGATGCTTACCCCTGGAGTTCCTGTTCCCTCCCCTAAGTTTTCTATCTCCAGCATTTTTTTTTCAGTTTATGTTTTATTTATTGAATAAATTTCTATTTTCAGGTCTTGAGCTATTTTACTCATTTCCTTCACCTATTTGGTCATATTTTCCCGTATGTCTTTGAAGGCCTCTATTTGTGTGATCGTATTTTCCTGTATTGCTTTGAGTCATTTATTAATTTCCTCTCTAAAGTCCTCTAACATCTTCATACACATAGATTTAAGGTCATTTTCCTATGTTTCAACTGCATTAGGATATCCAGTGTTTGTGGCAATTTCTGATGGAGCCATATTGTCCTGGTTTTTGGTGATTTTGTTCTTATTTTGTAACCAGAACAATAGCTGGTTATTTCTGGAGCAAGCTGGGATTTTCAGGCATGCCAGAGAAGCCCTGCCTACATTATATTCTGGCGCTGGATATCTGTGATGATAACTGCAGTTTTTCTCTTCTGGTTGTGACCAAGTTGCACTGTTATTTTCAATACACAGAAGTCCAGCAATGTAATCCACCATATAAACAAACTGAAGGAAAAAAAAACAACACATCATCATCTCCTTAGATGCCAGAAAAAGAATTTGACAAAATCCAACACCTGTACATGCTTAAAGTTTTGGAGAGTTCAGGGATACAAGACACATACCTAAACATAGTAAAAGCAACATACAGCACACCTATAGCCAACATCAAATTAAATGAAAAAAAAAAAACTTAAGTCGATTCCACTGAAATTAGGGACAAGGTAATGCTGACCACTCTCTCCATATTTCCTCCAGATAGTAGGTGAAGTTCTAGGTAGAGTAACAAGATAACAAAAGTATATCAAGGTGATACAAATCAGAAATGAAGTCTCCCAGAAGGAGAAATGCACACATGGTATATACTCACTTATATAGACCTATAAGATATAATAAACATACTGAAACCTATACACCTAAAGAAAATAAACAAGAAAGAGGATCTAGGGTAAGATGATCAATCTTCACTTAGAAAGACAAATAGGATGGACATTAGACGTAGGAGAAAACAAGCAACAGGACAGTAGCCTACCACAGAGGGCCTCTGAAAGAATACAGCTGGGATACAAAGTTAATAAAATGTAACTAATATTAAAACATAACACAAACAAGAAATGATGAAGTCAAAGTGCCATTATTTGCAAATGATAGTATACACGAGTGACCTCAAAAATTCTACCACAAAACTCCTACATGTGATAAACGCCTTCAGCAAAGTGTCTGGATACAAAATTAACTCAAACCAACCAACCAACTAACCAACCAACCAACCAACCAACCAACCAACCAACCAACCAACCAACAACAACAACAAAAACCAAGCAGCCCTGCTGTATACACAAGACAAACAGGCTGAGAGAGAATTTAGGGAAACAACACCCTTCATAATAGCCACAAATAATATAAAATACCTAAAGTAACTCTGACCAAGCAAGTGAAAGACTTGTATGAAAAAAAAAGTTTAAGTCTCTGAAGAAAGAAATTTAAAAAGATATGAGAAGATGGAAAGATCTTCTATGCTCATGTATTGGTAGAATTAACATAATAAAAATTGCTCTCCTAGCAAAAGCAATCCACAGATTCAATGCATTTCCCATCAAAATATCAATACAATTTTTTACAGTCATTGAAAGAATCCTTCTCAACTTCATATGAAAACACAAAAAAACCTAGAATAGCTAAACAATCTTGTACAACAAAAGATCTTCTGGAGGTGTCTCCATCCCTAATCTGAAAATGTACTATATAGCAATAGTAATAAAAACAGCATACTACTGGCATAGAAACAAACTGGTAGATAAATGGAAGAGTCAGAAATAAACCCACTCTCCTACAGACACCTGATTTTTTACAAAGAAGCCAAAACCGTACAATAGGAAAAAATTAAGTATCTTCAAGAAATGGTGCTGGTCTAACTGCAGGTCTACATGGTGAAAAATGAAAATAGATTCATCCTGCACAAAAGTAAAGACCTCAACATAAAACCAGACACACTAAATCTGTTAGAGGAAAAAGTGGGGAAGAACCTTGAACTCATTGGCACAGGAGATAACTTTCTGAACAGAACACCAAGAGCTCAGGCTCTAAGATCAACAATCAATAAATGGGACTTCATGAAAATGAAAAGCTTCTGTAAAGCAAAGGGCATTATCAACAGAACAAAATGAAAGGCTACAGATTAGGAAAACATCTTCATCAACCCAACATCTGACAGAGGGCTAATATCCAATATATACAAAGAACTGAAGAAATTAAACACCAATGTACCAAATAATCCAATTACAAAATGGGGTACAAATCTAAATAGGGATTTCTCAGCAGAGGAATATGCATGCTGGAAAAATGCTTAAAGAAATGCTCAACATCTTCAGTCATTAGCAAAATGCAAATCAAAGCAACTCTTGAGATTCCATCTTACACCAGAATGTGTAAGATCAAAAACTAAAGTGACAACACATGCTGGAGAGGATGTTGGGAAGGGAACCCTCCTCCATTGCTGGTGAGAGTGCAAACATATACAACTTCTCTGGAAATCAATCTGGTGCTTTCTCAGAAAACTGGGAATCATCCTTCCTCAAGACCCAGCTATACCACTCCTGGGCATATATCCAAAAGACGCTCTATCATACAACAAGGATATTTGCTCAGCTATGTTCTTAGCAGCATTTGTGTGTGTGTGTGTAATAGCCAGAATGTGGAAATGACCTCAATAGAAGAATGGATACAGAAATTGTGGTACATTTACACAATGGAATACCATTCAGCTATTAAAAATAAGGAAATAATGAAATTCACAAACAAATGGAAGAAATGAAAAAAGATCATTTGAGTGTATTACCCCAGAAGCAGAAGGACACATGTGGTATGAGTGAGTAGTTATAACTGGATATTAGCCATATAATATAGGATAAATATACTAAAATCTATATGCCTCAGAGGGACAAACAGTATAAACTCTGGAAGTGGTGTAAGAAGGGAACAGAATGGGAACCTAATACAGATGTCCTTGAAAGATTTCACCCAGCAGGGAACCCAAACAGATGCAGAGACTTACAGTCATACTTTGGGTAGAGAACAGGTTGTCTTATGGAAGAAGGGGGAGATAGAAAGACCGTGAAGGTGCAGGAGCCCCACAAGAAGACCAACAGAGAACAATATTCTGTGCCCAAGAGGTCCTTCAGAGACTGATGAATCAAACAAGGACCATTCATACAGCGGACCTAGAGCCCTGCTCAGAGGTAGCCCATGGGCAGCTTAGTTTCCAAATAGATGAAGCAGGGGCAGTCCCTGACATGACCTTTGTTGCCTTCTCTTTGATCACTTCCCTCTGGTGGTGTGGCCTTTTCAGGCCGTAGAGGAAGAAGATACAGGCAGCCCTGATAAGACTTGATAAGCTAAAGTTAGATAGAAGGGGAGGAGGACTACCCTTTTTCAGTGGACTAGGAAAGGTGAGGAAAAGGGAGGGATTGTGGGACCAGGAACAGATGAGGGAGGAGGCTACAATTGGGATACAAAGTGAAAAATGATAAAATTTAAACAAAATTAAAAAAAATGTTTCCAAGCAGCCTGGCTTCATAGTCTGTTTCCCTTGCAAGACTTTGTAGCTGACTACTTCTTTCAGATTGCCATATCTCTCATTGTCTTTGCACTCTCTAGAGTGATCTTTTAGAATGAATGTGTCTGCCTTAGTCCTCTACAAATCTAAGCCTGAACTAAAGCTAATATGCTATCACTGGCTTGAGAAAATCCATTCCCAAAGTAACAGGAGTGAGATGGAAAAAAAACGTAGCAAATTTATTGAGGTTGATAGCAGTCATTTATTTTAACCTCCAGGAGTAACCTTAGGCAGGATAAATGAAAGTAGTGTATATCTAAAAGACTGGGAGAGAGGGAGCAAGAGCATTTGACTCTTAGATTTCATGCTCCAAGGCTCGATGTTGACACCAGAGAATTTTAACTATAGTGTGAGCAGAGAGGAAGTTTCAGTACCTTCATACAGCATCCAAGAATGAGTGATATCCTCGGTTAAGGGATGTGGACACATTAGAATGTGTTGATGCTCTCAGTTTGCAATCACATCAAAAGATGGAAAAAATAAGTCGTTGTCTATCTACAGAGTTTTGTCTTGCCTAGCTCCTGTCTAGCCCCCAATCTCCTTCTACATTATCTTTCTGTATTGTAATTTTACACTTCGTAGTATGGTTTGCATTGGTCGTGTTAATTCTTTTTGGGAACTCTTCTGTATAGTGAGAAGCTGACCCTATAAGGTCAAGGGGATGGTCACTTAGATACATAAAATTTCTTGCTTTCTGAGTCTATATACCTTAGTCTAAAAAGGATTATGTAGAACAGTCACAGTGTAGCCTAAACTTCAGGGTTTGGCATCAAGTATTTCCTTTTGTTTTTAGAACTTGAAGACTTTACGGGCCTAGTCAACATCTCATAAAATGTACAAACATGGTGCTTGTATTGAAGCCATCAGCAGTGCCTAACCTCAAATTCAGCCTGTTTCTAGTGCGCAGAAACAGGCTAAAGGGTATTTGTTTGTTAGTTTGCTTTTTTGGGGGTTTGTTTTGTTTTTGTAAGCTTCTTATTCAATTCCAAGACCCAGAGGCTTCTGAAATTGGAGCTAAAATGTTGTTCTCATTATATATATATATATATATATATATATATTTGGCTCCTACATTTTAGACCGAATTGGTATTTTGGGGTAATTCGGTGCTGAGGTGTTCATTTCCAATGGCTCTTCAGAGGGTGGGGCTAAGAAGTTGTGATCGCCAAGCTCTGATTAGGAAGGTCAGGGCTTCACAGGGTAAGTTCGTGTCTTATTCAGGACAGTTTTTAATCTGGCTCTGTCATTTGCTTGCTGTATGTTGAGGTAAGACCCTGACATTTCCTTAATTTTCTTATCTACAAAACAGTTACAAGGAGTCACTGTTGGGAACAGATGCCTTGTTCAAAGAACCAGAAAAGATGCAAATGGAAAATATATCATATTGAGAAGTTTCATTAAGAACAAAGCAAAAATACAAATTTTTGATATACAACAAGAGAGGAAACAGGCCACTAGACTACTGAAAGGCCCAACTGTTTGAAGGTTTTTTGGGGGAAGGGAACTGAGTGAAGAAGAAGCTCACTAGTAGTGTAGTTTATGTGGTTCTGTTTTAATAGAAAGACTTCTGTTAGGCTTTCTTCACTGTGCATATCTTTTCCCATGTTGCATCTTATTTTAATCATATGTATTGAACAGTTCATAGGATATGATGGTAAACGAGGGATTCTATCCAAAAGTTCAGTCAATGACAGGGTTTGCTCTACTACCCATTTCAAACTCTTTTAGTCCATATCTCTTAATCCTGGGTTGATCATGGAACATGCTTCAATGGAATTGAGATGCTGTCAAATAGTTTCTATAGAGAGTAGTTTGACTTATTTCTGCTGTTTGAATCATGAATACATAAGCCTGATGTGGGCGTGTGAGGGGATGTGGAATCACAGGTTGCCAACAAGTTGCTTATAAGTGTTGTTAGAAAAACTGTGTTTATTCAAGCCAAGCAGAGTCCCAAGTGGCCCATCTTTTTCTATTTTTTTTCCTACTTCAAAATTAGTTTGTGCTGAGAATGAAGTAGCAATATTGGTAAAGTAATAGACTAAGGGTTCCAGACAGGATGGAGATTTTGGGGTGTTTTAGTATGATTTTTTATTATTAATCCTCATGATTCTCTTCAAATTGCTCAAACTATGCCCATCCTTTCTCTAAAATGATGCCCCCACTGTTGCCACATTGAATGTCAGTGTGGACTACTTTTCAGGACTTGAAAATGATTTGGTGAAGCGAACATTTTGGTTAATCTTGTTTACTGGAGTGGGATTTGAGCAGTGGCAATTAGACTCATAGCTGCCAGATGGCAGATAACCTTGGGAGGCTACACCATTTGCTTAGAATACAGAGTTTGAATTCTCTCTTCAACGGTCATTTTAAAAATGAGTCTTACTTAGAATTTTACTGAAGCATTCTAGTTTGGTATTTATTTACAGCCTGCAAAACCAGCAGGTGTAGTCCGAGCAGGTAGCTAATCTTAAAAGCAAATTCTATAGGACTCTTAGAGTCCTTGTTCTTTCTGAATCTAGAAAGACACATTGGAAAGTCAGCTTTTGCCCAGATCCCAGACTCATGAAATAAATAACAACTGAGAAAATAATTTTCTTTCTAACTTGTACAGCAAACAAGAGAAACAAAAAGAGCAGGAGGAAGCCAGTTGTTGGGACAACTGCCAAATGGATACTGTTCAATAGGTGGGAAATGAGAGCCTACATGAGCTAGGATAAAGGCGCTCCCAGGTTTTCTTACCTTTCATTAAATAGCTAAATGGAAGGAAGCAGTTAGAGACAATGCAGGGACATGAATGACAGGACTGAGCAGAAAAATAATGGTTCATCTTTGTACAGTCAGAGCACAAGAGCAAAGCCCACTGAGAAGGCTCTTTCATCAATCAGAGGTCGCTGGCAGGCTGATTTGGAGCTTGTGTTGAGGATATTCAGTGAAGAGACACTGAAGGAGCTCCCTTTGGCCAACCAGCAAGGAGAGTTGCCATAGAATACCTTTTATCTTGCCCCTGGTCTCCTTCCCAATGTGCCAGCCTGTTTAAACCAACTTTCCCTTAAATACAAGGCTTACTTGAGAAGCGATGAGAGAAAGACACAGCTAAGAAAACAGGACATTGCCTTTATTACACTTTGCCTATGTGCAGGGGTCTTTACAATATCAGCTCACCACAGGAAGGCTGCAGGTAACTTCACATATACCAAGGATGGTACCTACTCTCTACGCTACAAGTAAGTAGCAAAGCTTATCTTATATCTCACCAGTTTTCTTTCTGAAACCTATCACCTTCACTGTGGCGTTGTCCAGTGTGCCTCCAGGAATGGACCTGACTGATGCAGTAAGGGAATAAAGACAGAAAACTACATTGACAAAGGCTGCATTCTGGTGGTCTGGGCTTTCAGATGGAGAAACCACAGCACCATGGCGACGTAGCATACTTATTATATAGTGTTGAACAGAGAATTGGGTTACTGTGTATAGTTAGGCACAGGCACATACACACAGATAAACAAGGATACAGGGTTTGTGGTAAAAGGATGGATTAAAGAAGATAGGGTTATCTCCTGTTCTGTAGGGAACAGTCTTCAGACTGTAAACATCCTGGGGAGAAAACTAAGGTGGACATCTTCTGCATACACTGTCAACACACACACTCTGTTCTCCAAGCAAGGCTTTGTCATGACTCTGAGCCTCACCTCAGGTGAGATGCTTTGTCATTTCTACTATTAAGGTTCAGCAATCTTTAACATGGCCAGGTCTCGCCAACAGATTCATTCACCCAGTATTTCACACAGTCCAGATTTTCTCTGCTCCCTGAAGACTCTATCCTCTCAAAGTGCATAATATTTTCTTTGCAAGTAAGTCCTCAAAACCATCCCACTGTGTCAGAGGACCCAGACTCCAACCCCAAATGCTTCTGTGATGAAAGGTACGTTCCTTTAGGGGGTACTTGAAGCTGCATTTACTCTGCGGGGGCAAGGAGCAGGCAGAGGTCCAGCTGTTTAGAACCTATCACCTGTTTGTTAAGCCAACTTATTCTTATCAAGTCTCTGCTCTGTGCTAAATCCTTCACTGATAGAACTAAAGAATCAGAGTAAAAGTCTTTTATTCCTCTATTGGTTACACCCTTAAAGGTAGAATATTAGATAAACTGATACCATAGAGTAACCTGTGAAAGTTAGAGTACAGGTTTACAAACACTGAAGAGGAAGCAGGATAGTTTCTGACTCAAGCATTTGGATGGGGAGAGAGTTCTCTAAATTGAAAGTAACAGTAGAGACAAAACTCAGACCTTGACTCAATGAATTACTCAGAGATTTAACAACTATTTTATTATTTAAGGAAATTAAAACATAGGGTAGAAATGTAAAAGAATTAGGAGAAAATTTTAAGATGAAAGGCTATATAAAACTAACACAGAAGAAAAAGGAAAATGTATATATAAATGTTCTTATGAAATTATTAATAATAAAATATTTAAGTTACTTATTCAATGTTAGAATAGTTCAATATTTTATGGTGATTATTAAGCATATTTTACGACAGACTTAATTTTGAAAATTATTATGCACTTAGGTGTATTATCTTGGTATATGAAATCTAGGCAACATTTCCACTTTTTTTCCCACAACATGCTTACCTATAGTATTTAAAAGACTTTTGCTTACACTACATGTCACATGTATATAGAAACTTCTATTTTTGACCTGGGTCTTTAATTTAAAAGAAATTATTCTGTATAAAAATTGCATGCGTTACATATTTTTAAAATTTATTTTTAGTTGTATTTTTAAAATTAATTTATTTGTATGCAGTTTACATCCTGGCTGCAGCCCTATTCCTCCTTTCCTCCCAGTCCCAGCCTCCATCCTTCCCCTTGCCTCAGAAAAGGGAGCTTCCTTTCTCCTCCACCCCAGCTCATCATGTTGCATCAGGACTGAGCATATTCTCTTCCCCTGTGGCCTGGTATGGCAGTCCAACGATGGATAAGTGGTCAAAAAGCTGGCAAGTGAGTCTGTGTCTGATGCAGTCCCCACTTCCCTTACTAGAGAACCCACATGAAGCCAAAGCTGCCCATCTGCTACATCATTGTAGAGAGCCTAGGTCCAGCTTTTGCAAGGTCCTTGGTTGATGCTTCAGTCTCAGCAAGCCCCTCTGGGCCCTCATTAGTTGGCTCTATTGGTCTACTTGTAGAAGAGTCCTTTTCTCTTTCCTCTCACAAGACTCTCTACGCATCAACCAATGTTTGGCTGTGAGTCTTAGCATCTCTTTTAAGGTGCTGCTGGGTAGAGTCTCTCAGAGGACAATTCTGATAGGCTCCTGTCTGCAAGCTTAGCTGTGCATCATTTGTAGTGTCAGGGGTTGTCACTCTCCCACAGGGTAATTCTTTGGTTGGACTGTGTATTAGTTGGACATTCCCTCAATCCCTTGCTCTATCTGTTCTATCTTTATCCTTATACACTTTGTAGGTAGGATGAATTTGGGTTAGAAGTTTTGTGGGTGGATTGGTGTTTCCCTCCCTCTACTCGGAGACTAATCTAGTTAGAGGGTATCCACTTCAGTCTCTGTGGCCTCTGCTACTAGGCATCTCTGCTTGAATCCCACTCATATACTCCTTGACTTAGGTCTCCAGCTTGTCACAGAGACAAACCCACCCTCAGTTTCTGTTTTTCTCTACAGGCTTCTGTTCCTCACTCTTTCTTCTATTTGATTTAGTTTATCTGGTGTTATATTGAAGTCTTAATCCACTTGGATATCAACTTAATGCAGGGAGGTTAATATGGATCTATTTTTATTTTTCTATATGTAGACATCCAGTTAGACCAGCACCATTTGTTGAAGATGTTGTCTATTTTTCCATTGCATGATTTTGGCACCTTTGTCAAAAATCAAGTGTCAGATATAGGGTTGTTGAAGATCTTTTCCCAGTCTGCAAGTTGTCATTTTGTTTTAACGACAGTGCCTTTAGCTTTACAGAAGCTTTTCGGTTACATGAGGTCCCATGTTTTGACTGCTGATCTTAGAGCCTGGGCTGTTGGTGTTCTGTTCAGGAAGTAGTCTCCTGTGCCAATGGGTTCTAGGCTCTTCTCCACTTTTTCTTCTAACTGATTTAGTGTGTCTGGCTTTATGTTGAGGTCTCTGATCTTCTTGGACTTTAGTTTTGTGCAGGATGATAAATATGGATCTATTTGCATTTTTCTGCATGTAGATGTCCAATTGGACCAGCACCTTTTGTTGAAGATACTGTCTTTTTTCCATTGAATGGTTTGGCTTCTTTGACAAAAATCAAGTATCCATAGGTGTGTGGGTTAATTTCTGGGTCTTCTGTTTGGTTCCATTGATCCACCATTCTGTTTCTATGCCAATACCATGCAGTTTTTATTACTATTGCTCTTGTAGTAAAGCTTGAGATGAGGGATGGCGATACCTCCAGATGATCTGTTGTTGTACAAGATTGTTTTGGAAGTTCTGGGTTTTTAGTTTTTCCATATGAAGTTGAAAAATTTTCTTTCTAGGTCGGTAAAGAATTGTGTTGGTATTTTGATGGGAAACGCATTGAATCTGTAGATTGCTTTTGGCAGAATGGCCATTTTCACTATGTTAATCCTACCAATCCATGAGCATGGGAGATCTTTCCATCTTCTGATATCTTCTTCAATTTCTTTCTTCAGAGTCAGAGACTTAAAGTTTTTTTTTTTTTTTCAAACAGGTTTTTCACTTGTTTGGTTCGAGTCACAGAAAACTACTTTGTGCTACTAGTGGTTATTGTGAAGGGTGTTGTTTCCCTAATTTCTTTCTCAGCCCTTTTGTTTTTGGTAGCAGCATTATTCATAATAGCCAGAAGCTGGAAACAACCCAGATGTCCCTCAATGGAGGAATAGATACAGAAATTGTGGTAGTTTTACACAATGAATATTACTCAGCAATTAAAAACAAGAAAATCATTTAAATTTGCAGACATATCTAGAAAAGATCATCCTGAGTCAGGTATCCCAGAAGCAGAAAGACACACATGGTATATACTCACTTATATGTGGATATTAGACCTATAAGATAGAATAACCATACTACTTGTTTTACATAGTGCAATTATTTAATACTTGTTTAATAAATAGTGAATGCAGACCACATCATAAAACAAGTCTTAAGATGTGTTAGCTCTAGCATGCCTATTGGATGGCATGTCATCTCATCATAAACATTACCACTATCATTAGCATATGCTGCACAAAGACTGGAAAGGCTGATAGGGTCTGTGTATCCCTGGGCAATTCCTCTGGTGATGCACTTGCCTGGACAGTAACCTGTTTTCTCCTGTATAGCCTCCTTCTCTTTCTTGTCCATTGCCTCACAGAAGTGCTCTGGGCACCTGGTAGTGAAAGTTTGTGGAGCAGAGTAGGGTGGCAGCCTACCTTCCAGCCCAGTTTTCTTCCCATTTTTATCTTTCAGGAAATTCGCTGTGCTGCACAGCAAGTCTGAACCTTGCTGTTCTCCTTCCTCTGGCTCCTTTTCTTTTCAAACACTTTAGCTTCTGTTTTCAAACTCTCTAAGTGTAGAGCCATCTCTGCAATTCTCTCTTTTTTGGAAGTTTTTAAAATTTTATTTATCATTTTTATTCATTTCAGTTTGTTCACTTTGTATTACAGCCGTAGCCCCCTCTCTCATCCCCTCCCAATCTCACCCTTCCTCCTTCATCTCTTCTTATGCCCCTAACAGAGTCTACTTATAGGGGAGGTCCTCATCCACTTCCCTCTGACTCTACCCTATGAGTCGCATCAGGACTGTCTGCATTGTCTTCCTCTGTGGCCTGGTAAGGCTGCTTCCCTTCACTGGGAGGTGATCAATGACCCAGTCACTGAGTTCATGTCAGAGACAGTCACTGTTCCCATTACTAGGAAACCACTTGGAGATTGAACTGGTTAGTTTCATTGATTCTTTGAATTGTGTTCTTTGTTTCTACTTCACTGATTTCAGCTCTGCATTTGATTCTTTCCAACTGTATATTCCTCTTGGGTGTGTCTGCTTCTTTTTTTTGGGGGGGGTGGCTTTTAGGTGTGCCATTAAGTTGCTTGTATGAGAGGTCTCAAACTTTTCTTTGGAGGCACTTAGTGCTATGAACTTTCCTCTTAGCAGTGCTTTCATTGTGTCCTATAAGTTTGGGTAAGTTGGGCCTTCATTTTCATTGAATTCCAAACAGAAAACATTAAGTTCCAAACATAAAACATCTAAATAATCAAGGATACCATGAAAAGATGAAATCTAAGAGTAGTAGGAATAGATGATTCCCGGGTCCAAGGTCTAGAAAATATTTTCAAGAATACCATAGAGAAAAATTCTCCCAACTTAAAGAAAGAGATGTCCATAAACATACAAGAGGCCTACAGAACACCAAACAGGCTACACCAGAAAAGAAACACTAAATCTACAGAACAAAAAAAATATTAAAAGAATCAAGGGAAAAAGGCCAAGTATGTATAAAGGTAGACCTATCAGAATCAGACCAGACTTCTCATCAGAAATGATGAAAGACAGAAGGGCCTGGAGAGATGTCATGCAGACTCTAAGAGACCACTGATGCCAACCCTGACTACTATACCCAGCAAAACTTTCAATTAACATAGATGGAGAAAAGAAAATATTCCATTAGAAAACTAAACTTAAACAATGTCTACAAAGCAACCCTACAGGAGATAGTAGAAGGAAAACTCCAATCCAGCGATATCAACTACACCCATAAATGGAGGAGAGTCACAGGCACAGCTACACAAGTTAGGGTAGCTTGGGCTGGCATGTGCGTGGAAGTGTGCCTTGAAGTATGGAGTGATAAAGCGTGTAGATGTCTGGAATGTGAGGCTTAAGTGCAGGAGGGGGTACAGATGTTGGTACAGTGCAGTTCTCAGAGGCAATGCATATGCACAGATGCCCTGAATATCTCAGTGGCCTACAAGCCTGTCTTACTATCCTCCTGGTGTTCAGATCTGTCTGGGCTCCTTGAATTGTTTGCCTAGACTCCACTGGTAGACCCATAGAATGTGGGCTTCAATGTTGAGAATGCTGTCCCAAGGATTCTTATGTTGCCCACAGTGGGTGTGTGGATGGGACAGATCTGATGTCTGGCTTCTAGAGTAGAAGGACCCTAGATCCAGGGTTCTGCATACACTTGCTTAAAGGGTACTCACTCAGTAGCAGCCCTAATCAGAAATCACACGGGTTTCCCCTGTTCTCTATTTTCAGGTTTGGACTTGTAGGGGCAAATGAGAGTGTAGGAGATCCATCAGCTCAGTGGTGTACACTGTTTGTCCACTGGACAGGGAGACCCTTAGTTGGGGTAGCCACTTTTGTTGTCTAAGTCAGGGAGCATGGAGGCTCCTGTTAGGGCTGGCTGCCATCCTCTGCCATTGCCTCAGACCTGGGAGGCTGACACAGCCACTGGCTGGGAGGCCCTGGGAGGTCTGTACAGCTTCCCATTACTGCTGCAGAACATTGGGAGGCCCTGGGAAGCCTGTACAGCCACCTGTACACCTGGGAGGCCATTACCACTACCCACCACCAACACTGAACTGGGAGGCCTGCCTCTGCTTTCTCAGGGAGGCCCATGCTCAGAGGAGAGGGTACTGCAGGCTCCTGAGGAGGGAGGCCTGTGCTTGGATCAAGGGGAACTGCAGGGGGGTTGAATATTCACTAGTCTCAGTCCCCAAAGACATCTATGGATGACCTGGATCCAATTAGACTCAGCTCATGGGTTGTCCCCTCTCACAGAGGAAGAGAAAGTCTCAATGTCAATATTCTGGCTTCAGCTGACCCTCCCAATTCCCAATTTCAGAGTTTAAGATCCTGTGCCCCTCAGATACCTTGTGTGCTTGTATCTCCGTGCATCTGCATTTGTAAATTAAACATTATTAAAGCTGAAATGACACATTGATCCCAATACCTTAATAGTGGGAGACTTCCACACTCCATCTCACCAAGGGACAGAAGCTAAATAGGGAAATAATGACACTTACAGATGTCCTAAATAAAATGGAACTAATAGATGTCTACAGAACTTTTCACCCAAACTCAAAAGAGTATACCTTCCTTTCAGCAGCTCAGGAACTATCTCAAAAAATTGACCATAATCTCGGGCACAAACTAAGCCTCAACAGATATAAGAAGATCAAAATAAGATGCTCAATTCCCCATTCAGAAAGGCAAAGAATATGGACATTGGAGGAGGGAGAAAACAGGGAACAAGACAGGAGCCTACCATAGAGGGCCTCTGAAAAGCTCTACCCTGCAGGGTATCAAGGAAGATCCTGAGACTCATGATCAAACTTTGGTCAGAGTACAGGGAATGTTATGAAAGAAGTGGAAGGTAGTAAGACCTGGAGAGAACAGGCGCTCCACAAGAAGAGCAACAGATCCAAAAAGTCTGGGCACAGGGATCTTTTCTGATACTGATACTCCAGTGAAGGACCACTTGTGGAGATGGCCTAGAACAGAGGCAGCCCATGAAAGTTCAGTGTCCAAGTGGGTTCCATAGTAATGGGGACAGGGACTGTCTCTGACAGGAAATGATTGGCCTGCTCTTTGGTCACCTCCCCCTGAGGGGGGAGCAGCCTTATCAGGCCACAGAGGAAGACAATGCAGCCACTCCCGATGAGACCTAATAGAGCAGGATCAAAGGGAAGGGGAGGAGGGCCTCCCTTTTCAGTGGACTTGGGTAGGGGCATGGGTGGGAAGAGTGAGGGAAGGTGGGATTGGGAGGGGAGGAGGGAGGCAGGTACAGGGGGGATACAAAGTGAATAAACTGTAAGTAATAAAAATAGAAATAATTAATAAAAAAGTATTAGAACAAAAAAAGAATATCAAAATAATCTCCTGTATCCTATCAGACCACCATGGCCTAAAATTAAACCTCAACAACAACAGAAATAACAAAAAGCCTACATACACTTAGAAACTAAATAACTCTCAATTCAATGACAGATTGGTCAGGGAAGAAATTAAAAAGAAATTAGAGACTTCCCAAAATTCAATGAAAATCAACAAGATAGACAAACACTTAGCCAATTCACTAAAAGGCAGAGAGAAGCTATTCAAAGCAGCAAAATCAGAAACAAAAAGGGAGACATAACCACAGACACTGAGGAAATGCAAACAATCATTAGGTCTTACTATTAAATCGTATATGCCACAAAATTTGAAAATCTAAATGAAATGGACAGTTTCCTTGATAGAGTCCATTTACCAAAATTAAAACAAGATCAGGCAAACAGGTTAAATAGTCCTATATACCCCAAGAAAATAGAAGCAGTCATCAAAAGTCTCCCTTCCAAAAAAATAAAAATAAAAAAGCCCATCATCAGATGGTTTCAGCGCAGAATTACACCAGACATTTAAAGAAGAGTTAACCCCAATTCTCTTCAGACTATTACACAAAATAGGAACAGAAGGAACATTACCAAACTCATTCTATGAGGCCACAGTCACCTTGATACCTAAACCACACAAAGACCCAACAAAGAGAACTTCAGACCTCATACTCTTATGAATATTGATGCAAAAATACTCAATAAAATACTTGCAAATCAAATCCGAGAACACATAAAAGATATCATCCACCAGGACCCAGTAGGCTTCATCCCAGGCATGCAGGTGTCGTTCAATATGTGGAAATCTACTGCTGTAATTCACCATATAAACAAACTGAAGGAGAAAAGCCACATTATCATCTCTTTAGATGCTGAAAAGCATTTTACAAAATCCAACACCCATACATGCTTAAAGTCTTGGAGAGATAGGGATACAAGGCACATACCTAAACAAAGTAACGGCAATATACTACATGCCAATAGCAAACATCATACTAATCTGAGAGAAACTTAAATCAATCCCACTGGAATCAGGGACAAAGCAAGGCTCTCCACATCTCTTTTAACATAGTATTTGAAGTCCTAACTTGAGCAATAAGACATCTAAAGGAGACAAGAGGATACAGATCAAAAAGGAAGAAGTCAAAGTATCACTATTTGCTGATGACATGATAGTATACATGAGTGAGCACCAAAATTCAACTAGAAAACTCCTTCAGCTGAAAAACACCTACAGCACAGTGGTTGGAAACAAAATTAACCAAGACAAAAATCAGAACCCTCCTGTATACGAAAGACAAAAGGGCTGAGAAAGAAATTAGGGAAACTATACCCTTGACAATAGCCACAAATAATAAAAAGTACCTTGGTGTGACTCTAATCAAGCAAGTGAAAGACCTGTTTGAAAAAAAACTTCAAGTCTCTGAAGAAAGAAATTGAAGAAGACAACAGAAGTTGGAAAGGTCTTCCATGCTCATGGATTGGTAGGATTAACATAGTGTAAATGGCCATCCTTCCAAAAGCAATCTACAAATTCAATGCAATTCCCATCAAAATACCAAGACAATTATGTACAAACCTTGAAAGAACGATTCTCAACTTCATATGGAAAAACAGAAAACCCAAAATTGCCAAAACAATCCTGTACAAGAACAGATCGTCTCAAGGTACATCCATCCCTGATCTGAAGCTGTACTACAGAGCAATAGTAATAAAAATTGCATGATACTATCATAGAATGGTGGATCAATGGAATCAAATAGAAGACCCAGAAAGAAACCCGCACACTTATGGATACTTGATTTTTGACAAAGCCAAAACCATACAATGGAAAAAAGACAGCATCTTCAACAAATGGTGCTGGTCTAACTGGATGCCTATATGTAGAAAAGTGCAAATAGATCCATATTTATCATTCTGCACTAAGCTAAAGTCCAAGTAGATCAAAGATCTCAACATAAAACCAGATACACTAAATCTGTTAGAAGAAAAAAATGGGGAAGAGGTTGAACTCATTGGCACAGGAGAAAATTTCATGAACAAAACACCAAGAGCACAGGCTCTAAGATCAACAATCAATAAATGGGACCTCATGAAACTGAAAAGCTTCTGTAAAGCAAAGGACACTTTCATCAGAACAAAACAACAGGATCTTCACCAACCCTGTATCTGACAAAGGTCTAATATCCAGAATATATGAAGAACTCATGAAGTTAAAGAACAATAAATCAAATAATCCAATTAAAATGGGTACAGAGGTAAACAGAGAATTCTCTATAGAGGAATATTGAATGGCAGAAAAACACTAAAAGTAATGTTCAACTTCCTTAGTAATCAGGGAAATGCAAATCAAAACTACCCTGAGATTTCACCTTACACCCATCAGAATGGCTAAGATCAAAAACTCAAGTAACAAAGCATGCTGGAGAGGATGTGGAGAAAAGAGAATCCTCCTCCATTGCTGGTGGGAATGTAAACTTGCACAAGTATTTTGGAATTCCATCGGTTGCTTTCTCAGAAAGGTAGGAATAGTGCTTCCTCAAGATCTAGCTATATCACTCCTTGATATATATCCAAAACAAGCTCACCTATACAATGAAGACATTTGCTCAGCCATAATCGTACCAGTTTTACTTGTAATAGCCAGAACCTGGAAACAACCCAGATGTCCCTCAACTGAGGAATGGATACAGAAATTGTGGTACATTTACACAATGGAATACTACTCAGCAATTAAAAACAAGGAAATCATGAAAGTTGCAGGCAAATGGTAAGAACTAGGAAAGATCATCCTGAGTGAGGTATCCCAGAAGTAGAAAGACATACATGACATATAATCACTTATAAGTGGATATTAGATATATAATATTGGATAAACATACTAAAATCTGTACACCTAAATAAACTAAGCAAGAAGGAGGTCCCTGGGTAAAATGATCAATTCTAACTCAGAAAGGCAAATGGGACAGTCATCAGAAGAGGAAGAAAACATGGAACAGGACAGGAGCCTACCAGGGAGGGCCTCTGTAAGATTCTACCCACCTGGGTATCACAGTAGTTGCTAAGACTCACAGCCAAAATTTGGGCAGTATGCAGGGAATTTTATGAAAGAAGGGGGGAATAGAAAGACTAGGAAGGGACAATAGCTTCACAAGGAGTGAGACAGAAGCAAGAAATCTGGGCCAAGGGGTCTTTTCTGAGACTGATACTCCAATCAATGACTTTGCATGGAGATAACCTAGAACCCCTGCACAGATGTAGCCCATGGCAGCTCAGTGTCCAAGTGGGTCCCCTAGTATGGGGAACAGGGACTGTCTCTGACATAAGTTCAGTGTCTGGCTCTTTAATCATCTGCCTCTGAGGGGGGTGCATCCTTACCAGGCCACAGAGTAGGACAGTGCTGCCAGTCCTGATGTGACCTGATAGGCTAGGGTCAGATGCAAGTGGAGCAGTATCTTGCCTAGCAGTAGACTTGGAGAGAGGCATGGTAGAAGTTGAGGGATGGAGGGACGGATTGGGAGAGAATGAGGAAGAGAGCTACAGTTGGGATACAAAGTGAATAAACTCAATTAATATAAAAAATAAAAAAATGTTAAAAAAAAACAAATGCAATATCTCTTGTATTTGGGGCATAGATGGTCAGGATTGTGAAGTTGTCCTGGTGGATTTTTCCTTTGATGAGAATAAAATGCCCCTCATCTTTTTTGATTAATTTTGGTTGAAAGTGTATTTTATTATATATTAGGGTAGCTACTCCAGCTTGTTTTCTGGGTCTGTTTTCTTGAATACCCTTTTTCTAGTCCTTTACTCTGAGGTAGTATTTATGGTTGTTGCAGAGGTGTGTTTCTTGGATGCACCATAATGTTGGATCCTATTTCTGCAACCATTATGTTAGTCTGAGTCTGTTTGGGAGAGTTGAGTCAGTTGATGTTGGTAGATAATAGTGATCAAGGAAATTCAGTTCCTTTTATTGTGGAGTTGGTGGTGTTACTGTGTTTCAATGCTTGTTTTCTTTTAATTTTTTGTTGTGAAGTTATCTTTATCCTGTGTTTTCTTGGATGTAGTTGTTTTCCTTTGATTGGAGTTTTCCTTCTGGTATCTTCTGTAGGGCTACATTGCTGTGTAGATATTGTTGAAGTTTAGTTTTGTCATGGAACATTTTTTGTTCTCCATCTATGCTGATTGAAATCTTTGCTTGGTACAATAGTCTGGGTTGACATCTGTGGTATTTTAGAATCTGCATGACATCTGTCCAGTCCCTTCTGGCTTTCATAGTTTCTGTTGAGAAGTGAGGTATGATTCTGATAGGTCTAACTCTATATGTTACTTGGCCTGCTTGTAATGTTTTTCTTTGTTCTGTAGAGTCAGTGCTTTGACTATTATATGATGTGAGGAATTTCTTCTGTGGTTTAGTCTATTTGGTGTACCACAAGCCTCTTGTATGTTTATGGACATCTCTTTCTTTATGTTGGGAAAATTTTCTTCTGTGATTTTCTTGAAAATATTTTCTGGACATTGGAATTTTCTTTTTAATCTATTCCTAGTATTCTTAGATTTTGTCTTTTCATGGCATTCTTGATTTCTTGGATGTTTTTGTGTTTGTAACTTTTCTGACTTTACTTTTTCTTTGAGAGATGTATCAATTTCTTCAATCATATCTTCAGCGCCAGACATTCTCTCTTCTGTGTCTTGTATTCTGTTGGTGATGCTTACCTTTGTATTTCATGATCTTTTCTCTAAGTTCTCCAGTTCTAGGGTTTCCCTTCTTTGTGTTTTCTTTATTGACTCTAATTCTATTTTTATGCCTTGCATCATTTCTTTCATCTTTTTGAATGTGGATTCCTGTGTTTCCCCCAATGACCTCTAATTTTGTTGTTGTTCCTTTCCCTTATATATGCATCTTTTTGTGCCTCTACATGTACTTCTCTCTCTCTCTTTTTTTTGGCTATAGTTGCCTTATTCTTTGAGAGCTCTGTTAGTTTACTCTTTATTTGCCACTAATAACTGGAGAGGTACAGATTTGAGATCATCTTCCTGTGGTTCTGATGAATTAGGATGTCCATGATTTAGGGGGTTGCTGATGAAGCCATGATATCCTGATTTTTGTTGGATGTGTTATTTCCCTGACCTTTAATCATCTGTTTATCAGTAAGCTTTGCAGTTTGTTCCTGGAGTTTGTACTTCAAACTGAGTCCCTCTGTCTCTGGTCTTGAGTATTCTTCAGGAAGATGAGAGAAGTCCACTGGATTGAGAGTGGGTGTTGGTTTTTCAGTTGTAGCTAAGGGAAGAAGGTCACAGGCACATGTTTGCAAATATGGGCATTTGCTTGGAAATGTGCTTTGAAGAACAGGGTGCTAGAGTGTGCAGATGTCTGGAATGGTGGAGCTCAAGCACAGAAGGGGATGTTGACTCAGGCAGATGTGCATGTTAAGGTGCCCTGAATACCTCAATGGCCTACAAGCCTCATACTGTCCTCCTGGTTTTCAGATTGTTTTGGCTTCAAGAATTGTTTGCCTGTACTCCACTGGTAGACCCACAGAACATGAGCTTCAATGTTGAGAACACTGTACGAAGGATCCCTACATTGTCCGCCGTGGGGGTGTGGGTGGGAGGGACCAGATGTCTGGCTGCTAGAGTAGAGTGCCCCTGGTCCTGTGTTTCTACACACACTCATTTGAAGGTGCACTTACTGGCTCGCAGACCTAATCAGAATGCACAGGGGCTTCTCCTGTTCTCTACTCTCAGATTTGGGCACACAGGGGTAAATGAGAGTGTAGGAGAACCATCAACTTAATGATGTCCACTTTTTGGAGACGGGGCTGGGAGACCAGTAGTTGTGGTAGCCTCCTCTGAGGTCTCAGTCACTGAGCTCAAAGGTTCGTTCTTGGGGCAACCATTACTGTGTCTGCTGAGCAGGGAGGTCCATGCGCAGCAACTACTGCTTGCACACACCTCTGCCAGCTAGGCAGGATCTTGCTTGGTACAAGGGGAAGTTCAGGGAGGTTGAATATTCGCCGCTTTCAGTCCCCAGATACTTCCACTTGGATCCAAACTTTCCCAGTTCACAGGTTGTCCCCTCTTTCCTGGGAAGCTTCAATGTTGATATTCTGGCTTCAGCTGCCCCTCCACTCACCAATCTTGGAGTTTTTGCCCCTCAGATACAGTGAGTGTTTACCACTGCTATCTTGTACTCATCAAGCATCTTCGTTAAAGCATGATTGGATCTTTCAACAACTGCTTTTCCTGTAGGATTGTGGTATACCTGCAAATTTTTTTGTATTATAATATGTAAGTAAACTCATTTTGTTATATTAGTGACATACACGGGCGTGTTGCCAGCCTTACATTTTAGATACCGCGGCCTCAGAGGGTCCCAAAATGATTAGGAGCTCTTCTTGTTACTTTTGACTGTCCACCAATACTTGATTGGAAACTCTATTTCTAAAGACACCATGCAGTTTGGCCATAGGACCTAGAGAAACCAAGCTGGAAGTTTTATCCCTTTCATAGTAGCAGAAGGAGATTTGCAGTCTTCTAGGCAAGAGAAGTCATCAAGATTCTTACCATCTTAGTTAGAATTTCTATTGTTGTGATAAAGCACCATGACAAAAAGCAACTTGTGGAGGAAAGGTTTAATGTCATCTGACAGTTTATAATCCATCATCCAGGAAAATCAGGGCAAGGATTTGCCTTAAGACAGGAATTGAGATGTAGGAATTAATGCAGAAGTCACAAATGATCACTGCTTACTGGCTTGCTTTTCATGGTTGCCAAGGCTCAGATATAATTTTCTTTAATGGTACCACCATCACTCAGTTGACAATGTTCTAGCAATTAGCCTCCTACTCACACTGTTACAAAAAAAATTCTAGTAATCTCCAGGGATCATAAAAAAAAGAAAGAAAACATGAAAATAGAAGGGAGAAAATTTCCAATGGAACGTTGATGGGGGGTGATAAGAGAGAAACAGTGGTGTAAAAAAACTAAAATTAAACATGTACCTATAGGAAACTATCAAAGAATAAAAATAAAAGACATTTATGTTTTTGTGTTGCAAGCTGTGACCAAGGCAGTCATTTTCTTTGATCTAGGAGACATTGCTAAAGGAGCATTTGACTCTACCAATATGGAGCAAAATTTCTCCTAGGAAAGCAATATGAGGTGTTGTTGCTCTAAAGTAATAAACTGCTACTAAGTGGGAATCTAGCACTTTTCTTGTGGTAAGCAGAGGCATATTTACTCTGCACTTGAGTCTCTTTAAAAGTCTTGTTTGTTTCTTCTATAAATGTACAGGACAACAGTTTTCCTTTTTCCTATGATTTGTTTTTCAGGTACTGTGACACACAAGTTAGAAATTACTAACGTAATAAAGTGTGTACTTTATGGAAAGATTTAGTAAGACTGAGACTTCTGAAGGGAAATATTTGTGAAGCATCTATTTTGAGAAAAATCAATTCTTGACTCTAAGGTACAGTTCCCAGGGAGAGACTGAGAGGGCTCAAGACTGTCCAGAGATATGGCAACAGGAACCACTGGAAGACTCAGAATTACACGAATGAACTTGTATCCACATATCTGAGCCCTTTCCAAGATGATCAAGAGCCTCTTAAGAGTGGCTAAGTATTTGACTTATTAGTGGAATTACAAGAGTTAACATTTCAGCACTGCCACATATGTTACTGCAATTTTTGCATGGAATTTATAATTTTTTCCACATGACACTGAACTGTGTAAAGCTCCCACGCAATCCTCATAATTTGTAGCTCAAGCTGGCCTCAAAGTTATGCCTTTCCTGACTCAGCAATTGAGTGCTTGGTATTATAAGTGTCTGTCATCACACTTGGTGTGTGTATGTGGGGGTGCACATGCATGTTTTTGTGTTTTGCTAGAGATTTAATAAGGTTTTAAACATGGGAGGAAATCAACTTTAATCTGAAGTATTTTTTCATTCTTATTACATTTGTAATTACTTTGATATATATTGGGAGTGAGGGCTGAATGACAAAAAGATACTTCACCATATTACACTTAAATTAAAAGTCTAAGAATACAAAACAAAGAAAGAATAGTGCAAGTTTCATGAGGGATGTATCATGTTACTTACAAGCATAAATCCATCAGAAGTGTATCAAACCTCTCAGCAGAATTTGCAACTTCAGAAAATCTTGGAATTTGGTCATCATTATGTCAAACAAAGGTTTGTTTAAAATCTGAATTAAAAAGACCCCTTTAAAAACATAATTAAAATAGAATTCATGACCTCTAGCCAATATTGTGGAAGAAAGTTAAAGGAATTTTACATACAGAAAAGAAGAGAGACAAAAAAAACCCACCTAAAATACATCAGATGCGGTAAATATTTGAGCAAATGAGATGCAGGAAAATGAAATATTATTAGTATACCAAATCAACAAAACTTACTTTTATATAAATAAAGAAGAAAGGAAAGAGAGCACTGAAAACAATAAATATAAATGCTAAAAGTTTATAAAAAGCATCAAACTGTTTTAAAAATTCTAACTATAAATGACTTTAATTATCCAAGTTATAGATATACACCAGTTTATTGTGTCAAAACAAAGTATCCAAACATTCGCTTTTGAAAAACCAAAACCAGTCTCCAAATGCAAGCTAGAATTTCTATTTTCACAACTGAAAAAAATATTTTAAGTCAAAAGTAATCACCAGAGGTAAATTAAATCACTACTTATTAATAAAGGGAGGATAATCTGAGAAGTTATAAATGTAGCCATCATTTTTTAAGTAGAGAATTTCATAAAATAAAAGGCACTAATATTTAATAATTGTTTCAGTAATTAACTTTAATAAATATATAAAATAACCAGACAGTAAACTTTAGATTTAAAGTATACTAGAGATCAAATGGACTTAATAGACATTGACAGAATGTTCCATCCAATAGTTGAAAATTTACATGCTGCTTAGCTGCTAATGTTAACAAAAATATATCACATTTTAGGTCATAAAGTTAGTCTTAAATTAAAAAGTTGAAGTGACATTTTGTACCTTATCTGAATAAAATAAAAATCAATAGAAAGAGAAACTGCCTAAGCATCTTAAATACATGGATCTTAAGTATAACATTTCAATAGCTAATACAATCATTTTATTCAATAATTAATTAAGTTATAAAATTTCATTAAGGTTGAAACTACAGGTTCATTAAATATTAGAATATGTTATAAAGTTATGATATGTAAGAAGAAAGCCCATATGTAGGTTTATAAGTCACCTTTCATTGTGACCTCAAGATGTTCATTGAATATGTTCATGGGAATCTGCACTTCTGTGAGAAATCTCTCAAAAGTCATCTAAATACAAATCTTCTTTTGTTATCAGATATAAAACAGAGGCACATAAGGTCACATAATTTGGTTAAGTTTACATAGTCAATGAACAGCAAAAACAAAATCATAATTCTGTGGCTTCTACACCAGTAGTTTTGATAAATGATTTTTCTTTATATTCCTATACTCCTGGAGAGCCAGTAGATTACAATGCACAAATTTACTTTGAATTTGTAAATATGCTGCCTTAAAATTTTTTTACAGTGTCTCATGTAGCCCAGGCTGGCCTTAAGATAGATACATACGTTTTTATATTGAACTCTTTCATCCACTTGGATTTTAGTTTTGTGCAGGGTGATAAGTATGGATCTATTTGCATTTTTCTACATGTAGACACCCAGTTAGTCCAGCATCATTTGTTGAAGATATTATTATTTTTTCCATTGTATGGTTTTGGCATCTTTGTCAAAAATCAGGTGTCCATCAGTGTGTGAGTTTCGATTCCATTGGTCCACCATTCTGTTTCTATGCCAGTAATTTGCAGGCAAATGGTGGGATCTAGAAATGATCATCCTGAGTGAGGTCTCGCAGAAGCAGAAAGACACACATGGCATATACTCACTTATAAATGGATATTAGACATATAATGTAGGATAAACATACTACAATATGTATACCTAAGAAAGCAAATCAAGAAGGAAGACCCTGGTAAGATGTTCAATCTTCATCCAGAAAGGCAAAGGAGATGGACATCAGAAGAGGAAGAACATGGGGAACAGGACAGGAGCCTATCACAGAAACCTCTGAAAGATTCTACCCAGCAGGGTATCAAAACATATGCCAAGATTCATAGCCAAACTTTTTGCAGAGTGCAGGGAATCTTATGAAAGAAGGGGGAGATAGAAAGACCTGGAGGGAATAGGAGCTCCACAAGGAGCGCAACAGAATCAAAAATTTTGGGCACAGGGGTCTTTTCTGAGACTGATACTCCAAACAAGGACCATGCCTGGAGATAACTTAGAACTCCTGCTCAGATGTAGTCTATGGCAGCTCAGTGTCCAAGAAGGTTCTCCAATAATAGGAAAAGAGACTTTGTTTGACATGAACTCATGGGCTAGCTCTTTGATCATCTCCACTTGAGGTGGGAGCAGCCTTACCAGTTCACAGAGGAAGATAAAGAAGCTAGTTCTGATAAGACCTGATAGACTAAGGTCAGTTGGAAGGGGAGGAGGATCTCCCCTATCATTGGACTGGGGAAGAGGCATAGGAGAAAAAGAGGGAGGGAGGGTGGGATTGGGAGGGGAAAGGGAGGGTGCTACAGTTGGGATACAAAGTGAATAAACTGTAATTAATAAAAATAAAAATTAAAAAAGATAGCTACGTAACTGGGAAAATCCTTGAATTTATGATCGTCAGGATTCTACTTCTTTAGTATTAAAATGACAGGCGTGCTCTACCACAACAAGTGTGTGGTTCTGGGCATGGAATCTGGGTATCATGTATGCTAGCCCAGCCCTCTACAAATTAAACTGAATCTCCAACCCAATACCATTCTCTCTCTCTCTCTCTCTCTCTCTCTCATCTATCACTTTATAGTCTGATCCATGCCCCTTCCCTCATCTCCTCCCAGTCCAACCTTCACATACTCCTCCTCACATTCCCCATCTCCTTTTCAGAGAAGGGGAGGCTCTTACCCACCCTGGCTCCTCAAATTGCAGCAAGACTAAGAGCATCCTCTCTCACTGAGGCCTGAAAAGGGAGCTCAGTTAGGGAAAAGGAATCCAGAGACAGGCAACAGAGTCAGAGACAGTCCCTATAGTCCCATTATTAGGGGACCCATATGTTGACCAAGCTACACAATTGTTACATATATGTAAGGGGTTTAGGTCCAGCCCATGTATACTTTTTGGCCCACACAGATATACATACATACATACATACATACATACATACATACATGTGTATAAATAAAAAATAATTTGAAAAATAAAAGCTTATAAATAAACAATCAAATGTTCTACCTCATGGTCTTAGAAAAACGAGAATCAGCCAAATACAAAATTAGAAAAAAAAAAAAAACAACTCAGACTAAAGTTGAGACTGTAATATAGAAACTAAAGAAACCCTTTTCCGTCTCTGGCCACCATAGAGTGACGAGCTGCCGACATGTCCGCCCATTTGCAATGGATGGTCATTTGGAACTGCTCCAGTTTCCTGATCAAGAGGAACAAGCAGACATACAGCACAGAGCCCGATTATCTGAAGGCCCGCAACTCCTTCTGCTACAACCGGTTGATTCATCGCAAGACTGTGGGAGTGGAGCCCGCGGCCGATGGCCAAGGGGTCATGGTGGTCATGAAACGCAGATCTGGTCAGTGAAAACCCACCACTTCTTAGGTGTGAACCACCGTCAACAAGAATGCTCGGACCACCCTCAGCAGCATCAGGCACATGATCTGAAAGAACAAGTACTGCCCTGATCTGAGAATGGCGGCCATGCGCAGGGCCAGTGCCATCCTGCGAAGGCAGAAGCCTGTGGTTGTGAAGAGGAAACAGATTTGCCCCACCAGGAACTCCTGAGCACAATAAAGTCCACTGACTTTTTCAACCATCAATCAATCAATCAATCAATCAATCAATCAATCAATCAATCAATAAATAGACAGATAAATAAATAAATAAGAAAAAAGAAACTAAAGAAAAACAATGAAGAGTCAGTAAATGAAGCAGTTAATTCTTTGAAAAAATTGAAAAATGTATAGCCAATGAAGCAAAAAATTTATATAAAGGGTGAGGTAGAAAATGATATTATGACAATATTGTAGTCAGGAGAATTATTAGGAACTGTTTTGGACATTGTATTCCTAAAAATTATGGAACCTTAGAAGTGGATTTATTTCCAGACACAGATGTCCTACCAAAATTGAACCATAAATATGTATAAAAGCTAAATATATCTACAATGAACAGCGAGACTGATATAGGAAGAGCCTCCTGCTGTGACCTTTACTCCAGGTAATGTAGAAATGACAGACACATACAGAAAAGCTGTGACAGGTGGGCCTTGTGCTTTAATGGAGACACACCCCCAATAAGCCAGAACCTCAGTGTGTGTATCATATACAATACAAGCATGCAGGATGTGGGTTAGTTAATCTCAGTTGAAGATCTTCATAGAGGAACAGTCTCAGGTTGCAGTCATCCTAGAGGAGGAAGCTGCAGTTAATAATTTCTGTACATACCAGTTTTAGCTAAAGTTAAAGGGTTTGTCAGCATCTGTATTGGGCCAAGAGAAAGTTTCATAATCCTCCCCACCCCCAGTGAAGGTCTTGCCATTCCCATGTGGTCTGAGACATTGGGAGTCCTTTCCATGCCCATGCTCATGTCAATATTCACATTTACTCAGGACTTCATTTGTTCTCCAAAGTCTGGCCAATATGGTTAAGCCACTAAATGGACCTTGATCATTACTTAGGAAAGATACATTGTAAAAGTGTGCCACACAGACTCGTTCCCATTTAAGTTCACTCTTTGGCCATCTCAAGTGAGGTAAATACATTCACATAACTGGCTGAGCTTGAGTCTTCTTTGAGAGCCTCTTTAGATCTTGAATGCACTTGGCAATGGTCTCCTTTCCCTGCTGTGTAGAAATGTTTTGCACCACATGTTCCTCTACCCAGTCTATCATGTGCCCTTGCTCCTTGAGATGCATCATGTCTTGTACAGAAATGCATTAGTCCAGGCAATTCTTCACCTCCTTATATGCTCTATATAGCTGTTCTTGGTAAGCGACCTCCAAGGCCAGGGCAATATTATTCCTCTGAACATCGAAAAAGTAACAGAGCTTCTGAACCAGTGCCTGCTGTGTCTTCTCCATGTAAATTGCTTCTTGGATTTGTTTGATGGTCAACTGCTTTACTTCTAGTTGAGCAAATTTTTGCTCCTCAAGTTTATCAATAAATTCTCCAGTAGAGGCACCATATTTCTTAATCATACAGACCATCAACCCTACTACTAATATGCTAGAGAAGGTCTCTGGGGTAATCACATATATTTCGTTGGATAAAAAGTCCAAGCAAAGCCCAGTTCCAAGCACGTAGGGTCTTGTTACATTAATTTTAGGGTAAAGGAACTGGAAAAATCCTTCAAGAATCAGCCCAAGATGTACTTTTCCTCTATATTCAGGAAGAGGTGGTGAGGAGCAAGATGTGGCTGTTCTGTGTGAAAGACCCTTGTTCCCTTTAATACCCCTGGTCCCAGGATAGCTGCATTCTTCAGGCACGGGGCCCCTGTGGCAGCGGCAAAAAGTACCACCTGGGACAGCATCGTCTGTGAAGGTACGGATAGTTGCCTTTGTGTCCCTGTATCCCCCCCCCCCCCCGTGCCATCTACCTATTTAGAAAGGGTGAGAGCAATTTTACTCAAACCAAGGGTGAGACATACGTGTTTACTCTCTCCATTCTTTAATAAATCATTCATGGCTTCTTAACTAGAGCAACAAAACAAGAGAAAGAATAAATGTGATCTAACTGAGAAAGGGAGAAAACTAATTTTATTTTCAGACATTATGGTCCTATATTTGAGACCCTAAAGATTCACTAAGGACTTTCTAAGAGTTGATGAAGACATTCAGTAATGACTGACAATAATAAAAGTAACTCAGTACAGCAGCTGTCGTATGCAGCAGTAAGAAACACACTGAAAAAAAATTCTGGAAAACAATTCCATGAACATAATAAAAATCAAATCAGAATACATTAAAGTCTTTAATATGAGTATGATCTGATACATACAAATTACTAGAGAAAAATATAGAGGAAACACATGGGATGCAAAGTACCTAACCTGTGATTGATACAAAAATAAATAAATTTAAAAAAAAAGATCTAGGCAAAACCAATGACTTTTTAAATGAAATTTTAATATCAGGAAATAACAAAAAGAACTGATAAATGTACCTGACTAAAAAAAAAGTCTTTGTTAAAAAAGAAGAAACTAACAAACATGCAAACAAAAACAACAAACAAACAAAAACCCAACATGGTTGAAAAATAGCAGGTAAAGGCACTTGCTATCAAACCTAATGACCTGAGTACAATTTCTAGAACCCACATGGTGGAAGAGAGAACCGACTCTGTGGACATGTATGCTGTGACATGTGAAACCCTGTGTGGATATGCATAAATAAGCAAGCATGAAAAGGAATGCTTCTTCAGAGCCAAGAACCAGAGTGAAGGGACAGCTTGTAGATTGGAGAAATCTGTAACTAGACGTTTATCTGACAGGAATACATCTAAAAGATTATTTTCTATGGAATGAAAATTATTGAAAATCAAAAGAGCAAATAATCCGAGCAAAAAGTGGGAAAATTAACTGAACAGTTATTTCAAATGATAAAGTATAAGTTGTTATGAATAAAAACATGTAAAGATTTTCCCAACAATAAAAAAATGCATCAAATCTTCACCAATATCACATCATATAATCGCAAGAATGATTACCACCAAGAGAATGAAAAAAGTCAACATCAGTTAAGATGCTGGGGAAAGTAGAAATCATACATACTTTCACACTGTTGGTAAAAATATAGATTAGCCTATATTTTATGTAGATCACTAAGGAAATTTCTCAAACATAAATATAAAACTACCATAAGAGTGAGCCATATACCACTTTTGGGTATTTTTTCCTAAAAAATAAAGGCAGCCTAGGTAAAGAGATACCCACTTGCCCACATTCATCTATATTCACAACAACAAAGTTATGCAGTCAATATCAGTTAAGTGGTAAATGGACACTGTTGGGTGTATATACACACAATGAAATTTTATTCAACCATAAAAGTAAACAAAATTATGACATTTTTCATAAGATTCCCTGCATTCTGCCCAAAGTTTAGCTATGAGTCTCAGCATTTGACTCGATACCCTGCAGGGTAGAATCTTTCAGAGGCCCTCTGTGGTAGGCTCCTGTTCCCTGTTTTCTCCCTCCTCCAATGTCCATCCTTTACCTTTCTGAATGGGGATTGAGCATCTTAGCCAGAATTCTCCTTCCTGATTAGCTTCCTTGGGTGTACAGATTTTAGTTTGTTTATCCTGTATTATATGTCTAATATCCATTTATGAGTGAGTATATACCATGTGTGTCTTTCTGTTTCTAGGATAGCTCACTCAGCATGATCTTTTAGAAGTGGGGGATAGTAAGACCTGGAGAGGACAGGAGCTCCACAAGAAGAGCAACAGATGCAAAAAGTTTGGGCACGGGGGTCTTTTCTGAGACTGATACTCCAGCCAAGGACCACTCATAGAAATGACCTGAAAACCCTGCACAGAGGTAGCCTATGGCAATTCAGTATTCAAGTAGATTCCATAGTAATGGGGACAGGGACTGTCTTTGACAGGAACTGATTGACCTGCTCTTTGATCACCTCCCCCTGAGGGGGGAGCAGCCTTACCAGGGCACAGAAGAGACAATGCTTCCACTCCTGATGAGACCTGATAGACTAGGATCAGAGGGAAGGGGAGGAAGACCTCCCTTATCGGTGGACTTGGAAAGGGACACGGGTGGGGAAGAGAGAAGGTAGGATTGGGAGGGAAAGAAGGAGGGAGGTACAGGGGGGATATAAAATGAATAAATTGTAATTAATAAAAATAAAAATAATTAAATAATAAAAAAGAAAAAATAAAGCATTTAAGTGGGAAAATTATGGCATTTTAAAGTAACTGGATGGAAATACAGAGATCATCATATTAAGAAAGCTAAGTTGATCTAACAAAGTCAAGTATCATGTTTTTGTTTCATATGCTGGATCTCAAAGGAGTGTGAAAATTACAGGGGAATTATTAAGGATGTGAAAGAGCAAGAGGGGAGAAATCAAGTCTAAATGATTTAGGAATTACTTTCTTGTGGTGAAGGCTGAGATACTGTTCCTTATTTGAACCATGGCTGCTGAACTTCAGGGCACACTTTTAGATTGGTCTCTTTCTGTTTTTACAGGGCCATACTCAGGCAGCATCAGTGAAGTTTGGTTCATAGAAAGAAGATATCTGTCATTCCTTATGTAAATTGTAACAGTTTGGTCAAGACATGGTTAAGTGATAGAACGAGTACTTTAAATTGGTTCAGTTTCCTTGTTTATTTTCTTTCTTATTAACTTTTTTCTTACTTGAATTATGTATTCTGATCAGTGAAAGGGAGGAGGTGCTTTAATAGGCAAAGCCATTGGTTCTATATTAACCTTTTATATGCCACCTTATTTGAATAATGTAAGTACAGAGAATAGATGAATTATAGTTCCCATAAGTGTCATGGCTTAAAAGTTCTACCCTGATTGCCCACCTGCTTTCAGCCTCATGTCATTTCCCTGGGTTGACATATGAGCCCATTCCTCCTCCCTGCCCTCCCCATCTTCAATAAATTGAGTTTATAATAGAAACACTAAGTCAACATTAACTAAAGTGATACTGTCAAGTGATGTGATAAGACTCCTGCTGTTTTGTGGTAATAGATTCTCCTTGGGTTTCCTGTCTAAGATCAGGAGGTGGTGTCTCACCTCTTAAAGGGCGAACATAAAGACTGAAAGCTCTAGAAAGAGAAAATCCAGGGCATATCCGTCACCCAGTGTACCTTCATTCTCTTCTTGCTCGAAAAGAAGATTGTCCTGTTAAAACAGTGTGCTACAAAGTTTATAAATAAAGCAATCTCTTGTTAGTGAAAGGATTCTTATAGCAAACAAATCGTATTTTGTCCCTCCGAACAGTCTTTTGCATGGTCTATCTATCATGGTTATTATGATTACACTCATAAGGCCCCTTTATTCTAACTTCTTAGAACAGAAATGATATAAATGTATATTTTATCACCTTTATTGGTTTCTCTCATTTAATTTAGGGTAGACAATAGTGAAAAGAAAAGCCAATGTACAAAGAATATTAAGGAGAATAAAGCATATTAGAACTGTTCAGATGAATACATTTTACTCCTTGTCTTAGTGTATGTTAGTGACCAATAAGTGAAAAAATTCTATCTCTCACAGGCTAAATCTTTCTCAATGCAACTCTCATGCCAGGTCTCTTTTTAAATCTTGACTACAGCACTTAGCATCTACGTGAGGTATTATAAAATATTAAATATTATTAATACAAAAGTGGGAATTATTAATTCACCTCTGTCATTGGAATATTGGGAGGATACAGTGACACACATTTAAATGTTTAGCATGTCTGCCATAAGATTCATTAAGTCTCATCATTACCACTATATATCTTAATAAATATCTTGATAGATGAAACTGAACTTTACAGAAAATAATCAGTTCACATGTGTGTTTAAAAACAAACAAACAAAAACAAATAAAAACCAATGAGAAACACAGATTTTTCACCACTCTGGGACCAGCGTATTTGAAAAATGCATTCAATTTTTTATATTCTAGTGATGCAGACAATGAACTGGACATCATTGGTAACTCTTACCTTATGGATGTGCCTTACATGTGGGTCTAGTCTTCTAAGAAGCTAAAAACCATGTGAGCCATGCCCAAGCCTAACCAACATTTAACAATGGGTTAATCTCTCTGTCTTGGCTAGGTCTATGTCAGTGTGACACAGTTAGGATTTTCTTGGAAGAAGGACTCTCAATAGAAAATGCTTTTATAAGATTGACCTGAGGGGACACTTTCTTACATAGTGACTGGTGTGTGAGTTTCCAGCCTGTTTTAGGAAGTGTTACCCCTGGGCAGGCATCCCTGAAGTTCATAAGAAGTAGGCTGAGCAAACATTGGGGAGAAAGCCAGCAAGCAGTGTTCCCACTACTTCTGCTTCAGTTCTTGCCTCCAGGTTCCTCTCCTGCTTGACTTCTCTGGATAACGGGCTACAGGCTGTATGTTGAAACATTTTTCACCAAGTAGCTTTTGGTCATAGTATTATATCATGGCAACAAAAACCCTAAGATATCCCCTGACTCTATGAAATAGTATTATTTTTAAATCAGGAAGTGACACTCTTTTACCTTATTCATTTCTAAATATTGTTCTTTACTAATTATGCAAAATTATGATGTAGAGAAATCTCTTGGTTCTTCCCGGGGATTTTGCAAATAAGGCAGAAAACACAGGCTCTATGGTCAACAATCAATAAATGGGTCCTCATGAAACTGAAAAGCTTATGTAAAAGAAAGGACACTGTCATCAGAACAAAATGACAGCCTACAGACTGGGAAAGGATCTTCACCAACCCTATATCTGACAAAGGGCTAATCAATCTGGTGGTTTCTCAAACAATTAGGAATAGCGCTTCCTCAGGATCCAGCTATACCACTTGTAGGCATGTACCCAAAATATGTGCAGGCACAAATATTAAGGATTCAAAAAATGAACAGAAATTTAAGCTACATGTCATTTAGAGCCTTGCATACTTTTAGAAACCTTTAGGGCTGTGACCTCTTAGTGCTCTTACATACATATCTATGTTATTGGGGCCATGCTCTGTGCTTACCAGATGCATTTACCAAAGAATAGTTCTTGAGGCTCTTTTTTTTTTTCTTTTTGATTTAAGGTTTACAGCTAGATAAGGAGCAGGAAATAGCTCATTCTCTTGTTTTGAGTATTTCGTGATGAGATCAAAATGGACATTTCTATGGGACCCAGTTAAGTTCTGAACAGAGAGCCCTGAGATCTGTGAGTTTTAAAAGTGCAGGGAGTATAATGCCTTTTAGCCGTTTTTGGAGCAAGGAGAGTTCTGTTTGAACAGGAAAGTGATGGGGTTGTGTTAGAAAGAGGACAGATGGTTTGCCTTCTCCTGTTGAGCAGAGTATTTAAGTTGCAGAAAGCTCACACTTTATATCCTGCTGTTTGTTGGTCTGGGCACCACCCAGATGAATTGGTCAGTCTTCCTCCACAAAGAGAAGTGTGCATTTACACATATATTTCCAGTATGGAAGAAGACATGTGTAGTTTTAGTTTTAGTGCATTGGAGTTTAAACTACAAGGAGCTTTAATTCCTACATATAAAGTTTCAGGAGCTGTGTGTTCCTGAACATGGAACAAATGGCTAAGATTCATCTCCAAATACACAAAGGGAACTGTGGCCTCTAACCAGACCTGGCTCTCAAGAGTTTGCATTAAAAGTATGTTTCTTTCTTTTCCTTACCAATGTTCTTTACAAAATAATATAGTCCCTAAGGAACTTTGTCAGACAGTTATTGTGATAAAATTCATTTTCACTAGTAACTCTTCTTGGAAGAATTTTCCCAGGACATGTGCCTGAAACATTCTTACTCAGCCCATCATGACAGTCTCACAAAGGCAGGCAGAAGTAATCTTGCAGTTATTACTAACAGAGAAAGGAAGACAGATTTATGAATCAAGACTATGTAGCTTTGTGGTTATATTCACTGAAACCCCAAATACATTTAAGGATGAACCCCACCTACTAAGTGTGGTAATAACTGTGCCAATATAAAATAGACTATCATCTCTCTATGATCTGCATGAAATTAATCAGTATATCAAAATAGGATGGGGTTTTGGAAATAATAGGCTGCAACCCTGAATAAACCACATTGATCTTTGATTCTGTAATATTTGAGAAAAGAATTTGGGGATTCATTGACCAGATCAGGAATTCTGGTGCCCATACTACCATGATGCTGCTGATGAGAAACCTTATTGTGGTTAAAATCCCCTGGCAGATAATTGCCAGGATGGAGTGCTAAGCAAGCCGCCACTGTGTCAGAGAATTCGACCTTGGGAAGATAATGAGACAAGGAGAATTCAGAACAGATGAAAGCCAAGAGTACCTACTTTATCTACTGACAGCCAGAGAACACCTTCATGCTCAATCAGTTTCTGCTAATGAGACAAGATGGGGCAAGATGGAAAAACAGCAGTAAGGCAAACTTTTTTTTTTTCAGCTTAATGATCTATAACTTAGTCAGATAGAATTATCTTTTAGGTCAGGCAGCATCATAAGTCTGAGGCTAAAAAAAAATAAGGAACACCTGAATAATTTAGTTTTATTTACTTTGTAAGAGATGATGATGTTCAAGGAAGTAATGAAATCGGGAAGGCTGGGCTGAAAGGCAGCTCCAGCATATTTTGAAGGATCTCCTTCCTGATGGAGTGAGCTGGGAAAGCAACACTGTAAGATGTCTGAGTTTCCTGAAATTTCTCTCTTCTACAAATCCTGGCATTAGCTAACTCAACTTCCAACAGGAGTTTTAACATATGTGTGATACTTTTAATTACTCTGCATTTGCGTCTTTCTCTTTTGTGCACACTGTTACATCTCCAGTAGATGACACGGCCATCCCCATGAAGATCTGAGTACCTACCAACTGATGAACTTGAGAGGCCTCCTACTGTTTTGCAGGTGAAGAAACAGACCATGGAAGAAATAACATTTTGTGAGTGACATCACACCCCTTGTAATCATGAAAATCTCATTAAGATCTGTATAGTAATTCTTACTTAGCTCATGTTATAGACGGGAAAAGAGAACCCATAAAAATTATAAAAGTTCAACAGTTTCTCAACTGGTATAGCATGTCATTTGTTAGGAAAATTGATTTTTTTTTATCAGCCTGCATCGTTTGCCTGGCTGATGTTGATGGGCCGTCTCACAAATCCAGAGTTTGTGATAAAATGATGTCATGACACAAACATGGAAACATTTTCACCTTTCCTATCTGTTCACAGAAACTTCACATGATGGCCTTGCTTGTATTTGGAGAGGAAGAAATGATAGGAACAGGAATGGGCCAGAAGTAGACTAAAGTATTGACTGTGTATTTATCTCAATAAATAAGAATCATTGCTATGCCTCCTGTGAGAAAAGTGATGTCTCATTACTGTATGATTCTGTGATAATCAATCTGTTATGTACATCAAGTTCTTCACCTGCCTCCCTTCACTAAAACAAAATATATTTTTTACAAACTCTATACTCATTGTAGAAAAATGGGAAATACAAATGAACAAAATCAATCTATTTAATGATAATTATTCATGTCATGGTAATTGTGAACATTGTTATATAGTTTTTCATTTCTATGGATTTATGTACTTTGCCACAAAACATAAACAATCTTACAAAGTTGTTTTGTGTGAATAATTTTACACTTATATTTAAGCTCAATAACGAATGAATGAACTTATAGACTGTTTCTAAATGTCTAACATATTGAAATATAATTTGATATTTAATATTTTTCAAGAGAATTGATACTTTGGTGTAATCATATTTTCACTTATTATTTGTCATAAATGCCTTTAAATAGAATTTAAAAGCTAGGTATGGTTGCATCTGCTTGCAGCACAACACTTGGGAATCTGAGTAACATTATAAGATGCAGGACCCTTTGCACTACACAAGAGACCTCGAGGAGAGAGAGGAAAGGAATAGGAGGGAAGATAGTAGAGTGAGGGAGAAGTAAGAAACAAAGGAGGAGGACTTCATGTGTCAAAAGATATGTGCTTATCATATGCACCTTCACTTGGTAAATTAGTTTGTTAAAGGGATTTGTTTTTAAATTTATTTTTTTAATAAGTTACGGTTTATTCACTTTGTATCCCAGCTGTAGCCCCCTCCCTTATCCCTTCCCAATTCCACCCTTCCTCACTCATGTCCTCCCATTCCCCTCAAGTCTTCCTCCCTTCTCTCTGACCCTAGCCTATCAGGTCTCATCAGGACTGGCTGCATTGTCTTCCTCTGTGGCCTGATAAGGCTGCTTCTCCCTCATGGGGAGGTGATCAAAGAGCCAGCCACTGAGTTCATGTCAGAGACAGTACCTGTTCCCATTACTAGAAAACCACTTAGAGCTGCCATGGGCTACATCTGTGCAGAGGTTCTAGGTTATCTCCATGCCTGGTCCTTAGTTGTAGTATCAGTCTCCGAAAAGACCCATGTGCCCAGATTTTTTTGGTTCTGTTGCTCTCTTTGTGGAGCTCCTGTCCCTTCCAGGTCTTTCTATCTCCCCCTTCTTTCATAAGATTCCCTGAACTCTGCCCAAATTGTAAAGCTTTGGGTGTACTATAAATTAAAATGTCCAGAGCCAGCAACATCAGCTCCCACCTCACTGGCCATAGATAGAACAATAGTTTGCTTAGGAGTAGTACAGGGAGTGGAACGTGGGTTTCCCTCATGACTCTTTCATGGAGGCACAAAGTTCATGGAAATAAGAGGGTGAAGCAAAAGATGAAACATCAATCATGCAGTAGATAAAGCAAAAGGAAGCGTAGATTGTAGCTCAATCCAAGATAAAACTTGAAAAAGAGATCCTTAAAATGATGTTGATTGTATAAATCATGAAAAATACTTAAAATCATAGAAAATTACTAGAGACGAGAAGAAAATATTGAATAAAGCAAATATATTTTATATATAAACATATGAATCTTGACATATAATTTGATATGTTTATCACATATATACCTATGTGTATATCATAGGTATATGATATACATATACATGTGTGTGTTTAAAAACATTTACTGCTGAAATTTCATTCTATCTCTAACAAAATGGTTGAATGAATCAAACTTTTTAAGAATAATTATGGACATTTACTTAAAAATGGCAATTATTCGAAGCTATCATTAAGAGCTTAAAAACAAGAAATGCTAAATCACCATCATTTGTCTCTGAGGTGAAGCTGCTAGATAAATTGTTCTGGGAAATGTCATCCTTGACATCCTCTACACTGATTTTTAAATTTTTATTTTATTTTTACTAATTACAATGTATTCACTTTGTATCCAAGCTGTAGCCCCCTCCTGCATTCCCTCCCAATCCCACCCACCCTCCCTCTTCTTCTCCTATGCCCCTCCTTGAGTCCAATGATAGGGAAGGTCCTCCTTCCCTTCCAACTGACCTTAGTCTATCAGGTCTCATCAGGACTGGCTTCTTTGTCTTACTCTGTGGCCTGGTAAGGCTGCTCCACACTCAGGTAGGGAGTGATCAAAGAACCAGCCTATGACCTCATGTCAGAGATAGTCCCTGGTCCTATTACTGGGGAACCCTCTTGGACACTCAGCTGCCATGGACTACATCTGTGCAGGGGTTCTAGGTTATTCCCATGTATGGTCCTTGGTTGGAGTATCAGTCTCAGAAAAGACCCCTGGGCCCAGATTTTTTGACTCTGTTGGTCTCCTTGTGGAGCTCCTCTCTTCTCCAGGTCTTTCTATCTCCCCTTCTTTCATAATATTCCCTGCACTCTGCCCGAAGTTTGTCTATGAGTCTCAGCATATGTTTTGATATGCTGCTGGGTAGAGTCTTCCAGAGGCCCTCTGTGATAGGCTCCTGTCCTGTTCCCTGTTTTCCCCCTTTTCTGATGTCAATCCCATTTCCCTTTCTGAATGAAGATTGAGCATTTTACCCAGGTTCCTCTTTCTTGATTAGCTTCTTTAGGTGTACAGATTTTAGTATGATTATCCTATACTCTATATCTAAAATAAACTTGTAATATATATCATGTGTGTCTTTCTGCTTCTGGGATACCTTACTCAGGATGATCTTTTCTAGATCCCACCATTTGCTTGCAAATTTCATGATTTCCTTGTTTTTAATTGCTGAGTAGTATTCCATTGTGTACACTGATTTTTTTTGAAAATATAAATCAGCATTTTATTATAGATAAAGTTGAAAATATGACATAAATAGTGAATATTATTTGAATATTATCATTTTTGTATTTTTCACATTTAAAAAATTTTATTATGTAGTTTGACACATTTGCTTTTTTAAAATGTAATTTATTGATTTTTATATTAATCACAGGTTAGGTACTTTGTATCCCAGGGGTAGCCCCCACCCTCATTCCCTCCCACTCTCCCCATCCCTCCCTCATCTCCTCCCTGCCCCCTCTCCAAGTCCACTGATGGAGGAGGATCTCCTCCCCTTCAATCCGACCCTAGTTTATCTTGTCTCTTCAGGGCTGGGTGCAATGTCCTCTTCTGGAATCTAGCTAGGCTGTTACTCCCGGGCGTGTGTGGGGGCGGGTCAAAGAGCCAGCCATGAGTTCATGACAGAAATAGTCCCTGTTCCCCTTACTAGGGTCTCCATTTGGATACTGAGCTACCATGGGCCACATCTTGAGCAGTTCTAGGTTATATCCATACATGGTCCTTGGTTGGAGTGTACACTGATTTTTAAAAATTATTTTTATAAGAATTTTGCACATGAGTATTGTTTACAATACTCTCCACACCTCCTTTTACCCATGTCTATTCTTTTTGTACCCCCAACTCCTTCTTTTCAAATTATGTGTCTCTTCCCTGGAAAAGATTGATACTCCCTCTTTCAGTAACCATTACTTCCCTGTGTGCTCTTCACCTAGCCATGACCCTTGTACGATTTCTTCAATCCATGTTGGCATGTCAACTGCTGTTGCTATTATGAAGTTCTTTTTTAGGCAACAATATTGATGAGGTTTCATGTGTCCAGCTTCTTTGTTATGTATAAAGGACACTATCTTGAAGAGGAATCTGTGGTCTATGGCCCTTACTATGTTTCTGCCCTCTCTCCCATAATATTCTCTGAGCCTTAGGTATAGAGGTTGTGTTGCAAATGTATTAACCAGAATTGAGCAACCCGCAATCAAAACTCCTTTGTATTTTACCACTTGTGGAGTTCTTTGATGGTCTCTATCTGCTATAAAAAGAAGCTTCTTTGATGGATGGTGAAAGGCTGGCTGTAGGAATATGGCTATTTTTTTTTAGAATGCAGCTAGAAATTATGCTAGTTTAGGAAAGTGGCTGTAGGAGATTCTTCTCTAGGGTTCATGGCCTTCTTAGCCATGGGTAATTGGCTAGGTCTACAGTAGTATGAAGCACAGATTCCCTTCTATTGAACGGGCATTAAGTCCAATTAGATGGTTGTATCACTACTGCACACTTGAATGTCTTGCTGTGCTGCTCACTGTGGTGGTCTTCTGACTTTACAGGAGGGTATGATTATTGATTGTTCACCCCTCCCCCAGTCACTTGTATACTTCTAATATTTCTAATACTATGAAAGCCAGTCTTCACGAGGATGGTTTCAGTTCCAGCTCCATCTCTCCAAGTCCTTTTTCCAAAGCAGGTAGCGTCTTGAGTTATAAGGTCTTACATTCAAGTCCTGGGAGGCAACCCAAGGGCAACAGCAATAATCTCTATTGTTTGGGAGTCCTGTGAACTTCCCTAATGAAAAATGTGAAGGGAGATTTCCCAGGCCTGGCACTAAAGTTTTTCTAAGACATTGTATGGCTCTTGGGGAAAGCATTGTAAGCCCAAGTAGCATAACTCCAGTTAATGAATATCTAATATATTAATATATATTATCTGTACATTAAATAAATATAACAATGTTTTCCTGTTTTTTTCAAAACTTATTGTTATTTATACCTCTTCCTTCCTCCTTTGTCTGTACTGCTCTTGTTCCCACCTCCCCAGTTAGATTGCTGCTGTTTTCACATTTATCCATCCATGGAACCTGTATCTCACCATCCTTTTCTAGAGTTTCTCCTACCCCAACATGTTCTCTTTTTACTTTCCTAGTGTCTGTGGTTACTTAAAGTTGTACGTACGTGTACATCTAAAGATTTGGAGCTAAGGTTCACAAATAAGAACATTTGGCAATTTTTGTTCTGGATCTGGACTATACTCAGTATAATATTTTCTCAATTCCTTCAATTCACCTGAAATTTTTATTATTTAATTTTCTTATAGGTGAATAGTATTCCTTATATGCATGTACACATTGTAATTATCTATTCATCAATTGAAGGACAGTTAAATGGTTTCTATTTTCTAGATCTTGTGAATAGAGTGGTAATGAATATTGCTGAGCATGCATCTGAGGTAGGATATAGAGTTCTGTGGATTTATGCAGAAGAGTGGTTTAACTGAATCATAAGGTAGATATGTTTTTAGCATTTTGAAAACTTTCCAAGCGGATTTTCAGAATGGCAGTATGTATCATTTTGCAATTGTAACAATGAATGAGGGTTTCCATTTTTCATACACTTGCTTACATTTGTTGTCTGCTGTTTTTTTTTTAATCTTAGCTATTCTTACTGGGTAAACTAAAATTATATTTTTTGTGTTTTTCATATAGCTAATTGCTAGTTTTCAATCCACTTTTTAAAGTTTTTTTCTTATATTTATTTATTTACTCACTTTATAGCTTGTTCCCAGCTACCTCCCTACTCTCCTCTTAGTCCCACACTCATGCCCCCTCCTCCCATTCATTCCTCTTCTCCTCAGAGAAGGGGAGGCCCTCAGGAGGTACCTTCCCACCCTGGCACCTCAAGTAGCAGCAGGACTAAGCACATATTATCCCATTGAGGTCAGACAAGGCAATCCAGCTAAGGGAGAGTGATCAACAGAAAGTATTGCCCAACTTTCTTTTTCTCTCTCTCTCTTGTTTTCTCTCTTTCTTTTTGCTTTTTGGTTTTTTATTTTGAGACAGGGTTTTTCTGTGAAGCCTTGACTGTTCTGGACTCTCTTTGTAGACCAGGATGACCGCTAATTCACAGCAATCTACCTACTTCTGCCTCCCTGAGTACTGGGATTAAAGCTGTGTCCCACCATGCCTAGCTAGCCCCATTTCTTTTGTATATTTAATTGTTTGTTTGTTTATTACAATTTATTCACTTTGTATACTGACTGTAGCCCCCTCCCTCATCTCCTCCCAGTCCCACCCATCCTCCCTCTTCTCTCCCTCTGCCCTTTCCACTCGCGCCTTCCACTGATAGGGGAGGTCCTTCTCCCTTTCTTTTTTTTTTAAAGGAGAAGTCAAAGTACCTTTTATTGAGGATAATATGATAGTATAATAAGCAATTTTAATAATTCTAGTGAGGAATTCTTACAGCTGAAAAACACTCAGCAAAGTAGCTGAATACAAAATTAACTCACAAACTCTGTAACTGTCTTATATATAAGTGACAAGTGGATTGAGAAAAAAATCAGGGAAATAACACCTTTAATAATAGCCTCAAATAATATAAAATATCTTGGAGCTAATCTAACCAAGTAACGGAAAGACTTGTATGACAAAAATTTCAAGTTGTTGAAGAAAGAAATTGAAGACGATATTAGCAGATAGAAAGATCTCCCATGACCCTTATTAGTAGAATTAACATAGTGTTTTTTAATAAATTTATTTATTTATTTATTTATTAAATTTATTTATTTTTATATCAATCACAAGTTAGGTACTTTGCATCCCAGGCGTAGCCTCCTCCCTCATTCCCTCCCACCCTCCCACTCCCTCCCTCATCTCCCTCCTCCCCGCTAACCCTTCTCCCTTTCTATCTGACCCTAGCCTATCAGGTCTCATCAGGGCTGGCTGCATCACCTTCCTCTGTGGCCTGGCAAGGCTGCTTCCCCCTCAGGGGAAGGTGATCAAAGAGCTGGCCACTGAATTCATGTGAGAGACATCCCTTTCCCCCTTATTAGGGAACCCACTTGGAAACTGAGCAGCCTATGGGCTTCCTCTGAGCAGGGGCTCTAGGTCCTCTCCATTCATAGTCCATGCATGGTTGGAGTATTGGTCTCTTCAGGCCACCCTGGGGCCAGGTTTTTTGGCTCTGTTGATCTTATGGAGTTCCTGTCCCCTCCAAGTATTTCTGTCTCACCCTCTTACATGTTTCCTGCACTCTGCCCAAAGTTTGGCTGTGAGTCTCAGTATCTCCTTCTATACCCTGATGGATAGTGTCTTTCACAGGCCCCCTGCGGTAGGTCTTACTTCCAAAGTCTATCCTGTTTGCCCTTCTGAGTGAGGTTTCAGCCTTTTCTCTAGGGACCTCTTTATTGCTTTGCATATTTAGGAGTATAGATTTCAGTATGTTTATACTATATTAATATTAGCCCCACTTTTTAAAGACACTTTTTGCCTATTTTTATTAATTTTTTTCAAGAATTCTTTGTTCTTAGCCATAGTTCATTTTTCTCTTGTGATTTAAATTTTTGTAA
>CM053750.1:24670798-24703042 GCA_028658305.1 Pachyuromys duprasi | reverse complement strand
AATGTCCCATGTAAAACAGGCAAAGTGCAGAAAACTGGGGAAAAAATTTCAGTCTTCATAAAGGTCATCATCTAGTGAGCATGACTAAACAGACAGAAAGACTTAAGTTGAAGTTACAAGTTACAAGGAAACTTTAAACACATATTTAAAGCAGAATTTGTTGATGATAAAGTAATAAGTTAAATACAACTGTAGTTATTGATTTTTTCTGATTATGGAAAACTTTTCTATATTTGCTAGGGGGTTGGACTTCAATCTATTTCCATGTTAAGGTTCTAATGTTTGCCAGTAATATTTGAAATGTTTGATGAATATCTTTTTTTAAATTTGGGCATGGGAATAAAAGAAAATATTACTCACTTTCTTCATCTTGAATACTATGTTCCACATTTTATTTTTCTCTGCTTCTCTATAAATGATTTTCATTGTTAATAATGCTATATTTCTAGGTAATTCATTTCATCCATTTAATAGAATACTATGTTTCTTTCCTAAATTATTTAAATGTTTTTCAAATAAAATAAAAACCAGAAGAGCTGAACAAATTCTGGGTACAATTAGAATTTTTCAAAGGTGACACCAAAAGCAATGAAAGTGAGGCAGAGTGAGGAAAAGCAGGGAGGTGAGTAACCAGAATTCAGTATTCACAGAATGGTATCAAAATTTTTCCATGGAGTTTACAAAACTCTTGTTCAGAAATGGAGTCCGGAGCCAAGGATAAAAGGCAAATAATTGGTTAAGCAGAAGGACATTATAGAGGAAACTGATTCTACTATGCATCTTCTTGGAGCCCTTAATATATTTATGGTATGGTATTGTATGGTATGGTACCATACAACACGACATGACATGACATGATATGACATGATATGGTATGGTATGACTTATTGGAAAGTATATGTCTTACTTTTGTGAATGCTGTGACAAAGTGTTTGTCAGTAATATCTCAAGGCAGGAAAGGCTTATTGTGATCTGCAGTTTTAGGATATAGTCCACCACGGGGGAAGTTAGGTTTGTAAAACAGCTGGTCACATTGTATTTGCAATCAAGAAAGAGAGGGAAATAAACGAATACTGTTTTCTTATCTGGACAGTCTTTTTTATTCAGTCTGGGACTACCTGTCATAGGATAGTGACACCCACATTCAGAGTGGCTTGTCCTGTTTTAGTCAAACCTTTCTGAAATGTCCCTGTATCTTCTAGATGTTTCCCTGGTAACTCTAAATCCAGCCAAGTTGAAAGTAAAGAGTAACTATCACAGGAAATATTGTAGGTTTCATCAATATAGTATCTAGGTGGCTTAGTGAAGCCATGTAGCTATGTATTTTAATTGTTTTTACCTGAACAGTCTCTTACATTCATTGATTTAAATCATGCTTACTTCTTACATAGTCATTTTTTGCCCTATAAGTCCCTCTGTTCATTGGATAGTTGAAGAAAATAAAATAATTTTACATTTTTAATAAAATTCTGATTATTCTACATTGTTTTTCAATCGTTACACTGAGAATTTTCTATTGCTTAATGTATTTACAATTATTCAGTTTCATGATTTCTGGTAAGGTATCACATCATATGATTTTTTTTTCTGTTTTTACATTCTTACTTCTTGTTGGAAAGGTTATGTTTTCTAAGACAGTCCTCTCAAGAAACTGTTATAAAAAGATTGATGGTCTTAATCTCTATCTTAAACACCATAGCCTTTGGGAGATTCTCATATGCTGTTTAACATTTGATGTTCAAACACCCACTTTTGCTCCTCTTGACTCTACTGTTAATATATTAGAAACAACATCTTTTTTCCATATGAGCTTCCCATCCATACCTGGGCACACACATGTACACGCCTTTGTCCTACCCATATAGTAATGTTAATTTTATATTCTACATTGCATTCTCCACTTCTTTCCTACATACTATCCAATGCTCATGTCTAAAATGTAAAGGAATCTAACCTAAATTATCTTTTGCTTCAGTTACTTAAGAATACTTCTGTGTTGCTCTATTGATAATCAACACCATCATTTATGGCATTGCTTTACAATAAAATGTGTTTTCATGTGCTAGAATTTGCTGGTATATAAATTTGACTTTCTTATCCAATTAGGATTTGTTTAGCATTTGTGCAACATTAATGATAACTTATATGCTTCCTACATAATGTGCTAGGTTCATTTTTACACTGGGTTTCACAAGATACATTCCCTATAATTGTGAAATTATTATAAGTAAGAGATATTTTTTAAGCAAGAGAGAGTTGAATTTTATTCTATCAGGCTGTTGGCTACAGTGGCATTTAAAATTGTGTTATTCTACTAAATCAGATCATATAATTCCTATCACTCCTTCAGACTATACCGGTTTTGAAGGTAAAACCTAAGCTGTGAGTACGTAGGTGCATAATGAGAGTTTATTGAATAAAAAGCTAAATAACATTAACACAGTTATCTATGCTGTGTGACAGATATGATTTTAGTCTGACACGCAAATTCTATCTAGAGCTGGTAAGCTATCATGTCATCTTCCAGCATTTAATTTTAGTATTCCTCATTGGCTTGATAAAAGAGTTTCTGAAGTCTTGTATATCTCTTCTATAGCAAAATTTTCTTAGTTATACTTAAAGGTCCCCTACCCTTTATCAATGATAGTTATTTATCAAATAAAGAAGGCAAGGAGTAAGTAACAAGGTAAGAGGTGGCTGTGACAGGTCTTAAGATGTCCATCAACTCCCAACCCTATGCTTTGCTTTCACCATTCAACAGATGACTTTCCTCTTCATCATCTTTTCCTATCCTAATTGCTTGGACAAATATTAACAAAATCTTTTTCATTCTTTGAGTACCTATTGTTAGTGTCAGGGAGCATGCCTCCGAATCATGCTGAGCAGCCAGCAGGAAGAAACAAGGTGATGACCACAACATGGCCACTACTCTGACACTCATTTCCAAGCTTTTATTTGGAAAAGTGATTCAGCCGTGTGGATGAGAGTTATTTTTCAATTGTTCTTTGTAATTGCACCTTCTTACATACATGATGAATAGCCAGGTTGACAGGCAGCATCTGCCCTTGATGTAATATTATGTTATCCTGAAGAGTGGCAGTGCAGCCCAGTGCAGACACTTCAGGCATGGCCGGTCGGGGAACACGCATTGTAACCCAAGTCTGTCCTTCAAACTTGTGGGGTGACTTTACACAAAACACTTAAGGAATCTGTAAGTGAATCATTTATAAATATAGAAGAAAGCAACTTTTCAGCCTTTAGTGAAGGACTAGCTAATAAATCATGGGACATGCTCAGCAATTGAATGTTTTGCAGAAAAGAGGGAAACAGCATGCAAATGGACTTCATGGTGCAGTTGCCCAGAAAATGTAAAATTCATTCCAAACCACTTGAGAAGAAATGCATATGGTCTTTGCAGAACACCTTTGAAAAGTGACCAAAAGTTTTACCTATTATTCCCAGCTTCCTAGACAGAACACGATGGCTAGATTCTAGTGATGGGTAGAGTAAGTCTCAGCATAGCAAAAACTGGGGAATTCTGCCCTCTATACAACAAATATCTCTGATCAGAGTTATGTTTCTGGTATAGGAAACAGTTTTAGTTGAACTCCAGTTCAAACGTATGAGTCTTCTACTAGGAGGCAGATTGTTTGTGAAGAAGGACTACAGGGGAGACCTTTGAAGAACAGACAATATCGAGTCATACCGGCATTCTTTTCATATAATGTTACTTGTGTTGATGTTAACACTTTTCATGGGAAAAGACCAGAGTGCCTCAGATTTTAAAAGACTGAAACCTTGAGAGTCTATTGTTTTTGAAATCTAGCTATATTTATCCTGAGTTTTAACCTCTAATCTTTTCAGTTCAGTGACAGAGCGCTTTTTTTTTTTTTTGGCCACATATCTAAAATAGACTTCACCCATCCTTCAAGTCTCTCTCCTCTAGGAACACCACCCTTCTTTAAATCTTTGCCTTTGATAAACTTTGGACTTCAGAGAGCCTCCACATGTTGCCTTGGACTATGCTTCTAATCTTTATGGCAGCTGGGGCAGATTGTACCAATATATTAGCCTCATAGAGTCTTCCCACTGGAGGAGGAATAGTTGTCTCTATCACAATCCATTTCCTCATAAGTTTTTCATCATCGTCCCTGCTTCTAGTACACAGATTATTTGGCCCTCTGTGGAACCCCATGTGCATTATTTGTGTCCTCCTTAGTTCTATCAGTGTGACTTATGAGTATTTTCTGGGTTAGGTGTTAAAGATAATTTACAGTGAGCCCAGCTTCCTCTGGTGCCTGGGACAGAGGTGACTCATCTTGGAGGACCCATAGGAGCGTTTTTGTGTGTGTGTGTTTTTGTGCCAACACCCCTGTGTGAGTGTGTGCCTGATCTCTACTGGTGTATCTAGACTTCGTCACTGAACTGTGGCTTGATTACTTTTTCATTCTTATTCTCAGTAGCTTTACTTTTATTATAGAAAAACTGTCTCCCTACTAGAAATGAACCCTCCCCCAAAGAAGTAAAATAAAAGAGAGTGTTTCAGTCACTGTTCTATTGCTGTGAAGAGACACCATGACTAAGGCAATTCATATGAAAGAAAACATTTCTTTTGGGTTTGCCTACAATTTTAGAGACTTAGTCTATATCATCATGGCAGGGAGCAGGGTGGCATTCATAGTGCTAGGATAGTAGTTGAGAACTGTATATCCTGGTCTTCGGGCAGAGAGAGGAAGAGAGAGTGAAAGAGAACAAGAAACACACAGAGAGAGCAAGAGACAGGGAGAGAAGGAGACAGAGACAGAAAAGAGAAAGAGACTAATTGTACAATAATATTGAAACCTCAAGACCTTCTCCCAGTGACACATTTCCTCCAGCAAGGCCACACCCACTCCAACAAGCACACATCTCCTAAATTTTCTAATGATTTCAAATAGTGCTATTCCCTGGTGACTAAGAATTCAAATATATTATCCTATGGGGTCACACCTAAAAAACCAATACACAAAGAACTAAAGGAAAATAATAAATGCTGAGAGTGAGAAAATTATTTTCCTCAAGGGAACAGTACACCAGTTGGTTATCCTGTACCAAATGGTCAGCTTTGAAAACAAACATGCAAGTAACACTATGTAAACTGTGGTGGTCTGAATGAGAATTGTATGAATAGACACATATATTTGCATGCTTTGTCCTCAGTGAGTAAAACCATTTGATAAGGTTGATAAAGTAAGTCAACAATCATTGTGGGTGAGCTTTGATGTTTCAAAAGCCCATACATGCCATCCCAGGCCTGCTCTCTCTCTCTCTCTCTCTCTCTCTCTCTCTCTCTCTCTCTCTCTCTCTCTCTCTCTCTGTCTTTCTCCCTCTGTCTCTGTCTCTGTCTCTGTCTCTGTCTCTGTCTCTGTCTCTGTCTCTGTCTCTCTCTCTCTCTTGCTCTGCTTGCTACTTGAAGATCAGGATGTAAAGCTGTCAGCTATTCCTCCAGTGCCATGCTCTCTGATGTTCATGGTCTAACCTGTAAGTAGGCCCCCAGTTAAGTGTTTTATTTTATAAAATTTGCCTTGGTCATGGTACCTCTTCATAACATTAGAACAGTAACTAAGATATAAACTCAGATTATATTTAGGGATATATATGTATATACATATACATATATGAATTTTATAACAATTTTTAAATGGCCTTTGATTTGTAAGAGAGCAAGAAGGGTTATATGCCAGGGTTTGGAGGAAGGAAATGGAAAATTATGCAATTATATTACAATCTAAAAAAATTAAAGAAAAATTTGAAAATTGTTATTGACAATACTACTAATAATGTAAACATGACTTTGAATAGCCACCTGGTTTTATTTTGTGTCGATTTGCTAAAATTTATTAGGCCAATCTACTAATATTAGACAAAAACATTCTTTTCTAGTTTTTATATTGGTAGATTAAGTAAATTTAAATGTATTTCCAGTCTGTAAGAGTGTCTTCATCTCTTGCTACTTCTTGGTCCTTACAGCATAATTTTAGGTCAACATGATGGCTCAGTACATATTAAAATCTATCTCTTGTGTATGTAACCTTGGGGCAGTTACTTGCTTCATCACTTCCTTTAGTTTATTTGCCACATGAAGTTTTCACTGTTAATCATGATTCATTAAGGGAGTATTAAGAGAGACAATAAGAAACTATACATGAGAAATGCAGGACAATGACAAATGTGTAAAAGATAGCAACTTCTTAACTGATCTAACTCAGGACCACAGACTCCTGTGCTTCTCCAAAACTCTACTCCTTCCTCCAAGACTGGTTTTCATCTAGGAGATGAGAGAAAGCCTCCTGGTCTTCATTGACTACATTTGAGAAATTACTTGGTCTCTCATTGGCTTCTTACCTCATTTATATACTAGGATTTCCACTTGTTAGCTAAGTTTCTATCATCCAATGCTATCTAACTATAGTGGTTTGAATAGGCATGGTCCCCATAGACTCATGTGTTTGAATGCTTGGCTTTTAGAGAGTAGCACTTATTAGAAGGTGTGTCCTTGTTAGAGGTTAGAGAAGTTGTGGCCTTGTTGGAGTGAGTGTGTCACTGTAGAGGCAGGTTTTGAGATCATCTATACACTCAAGTTCTTCCCAATATGGAATTCCAGTCTCCTTCTGCCTGCCTGTGGAAGACAGTCCCTGTCTACTGCCTGAGGAGCAAGATACAGAACTCTCTCGGGTCTTCCAGCACCATGTCTGCCTGCATGCTGCCGTGCCTCCTGCCATGATGATAATTGACTGAACCTCTGTAACTGTAAACTAGCCACAATTAAATGTTTTACTATATCTGAGTTGGCTTGTCTCTTTACAGTGATGGAAAGCCTAAGTTAAACTATTGCTAACACACACACAAGCATACATATCAATGCATGTACTATAAGGTCTGCCTAGATTTAACAGGGAAGTTCATGTACATATGTATTCAGAATGGGAGGACTCATCTCTTTCATTTCTAGGGAAACATACAAATTAAAATTTGAAACATTTACTGGCATTCAGCAAGCTTTTAAAATGATACAGTATAATTATGTTTTTTGGTATTTTCCAAATATTATGACACATACCATTATGCCTTCAAATTATCCCTCTACCTCAAACAGAAGTTTTTTGATGAAGTTATTAGAACTCTCTAATGACTCCTTGATAAATTTGTGGGAGAAAGCAACACATATTACATTGTATAAATTCTTCAAAACACTAATTTAACATTTTGTTCTCTAAAATGTACTCTCTTTGGTGGAGATAATTATTGTGAATGTGAGCAAAGCTGAATCTGAATTATTTAAGACTTCAGCATTCATAAATAATACGAAGCAGTGCTTATTTCTAAGATTAATGTTTAGGCAGTAATTCCTTTAATGAAGTCTTAGTTTGCTTCAAGAAAGACCCCAAACAAATTAATACTATGTGGAGATGAGTCAATATGAGCATTCTACAATAAGGAACATCCTCCCTCTTGGTTACAAAAGACCATTCTTGAAGTATTTGAACGGTCATAAAGGTATAATCAGCTTAAGAATTATTTGCTTGGGGTAGTTAAAGTTGAACTATAACTGTGACAGCAATGATAAGCATAAGAAATCAAACTAAAAGGTGTGCATAATTTTCAATTATTATCTAGAAATTAATCCACATTTATGCCTTGATAGGAATTTTGTGGCTCAATATTGCTGCCAAAATGTGGAACATCAGGGACTTGTGATGCTTTCAGCTTAGACCTACTGTGTGCATGAAGGTCTGATGAGGCATCTAGTTCATTAACATGGATTCTTATAAAGACACTGTGTGAGCAACTCCAAACAAGCTCCCTCCTAACAGAAGATCACTATATACCTATGGAAAGATAAATCCTGGAAATCTCCTGATATGAGAGTAGAATCTCTAGAGTACGAAAGCTCTTTCCTTTGTATTTGGAGGAGAGGCTGTCCTAAGCTAGCTTTGATCTTCACAGCAGAAAGAAACACTCCATTAGAAACAGAGATAAAATGCTTGATATTGGCATACTGATTAAGTTGCTTCTCCTCTCCCCCACCCCCAACTCTTTTTTTAACTTTTTATTTTAATTTTTATTAATTACACTTTATTCACTTTGTATCCCCCCTGCAGATCCCTCCCTCCTCCAATCCCAAACTCACCCTCCCTTCTCCTTCTCCATGCATGCCTGTCCCCAAGTCCACTGATAGGAGAAGTCTTCCTCTCTTTCCTTCTGATCCTAGTCTATCAGGTCTCATTATGAGTGGCTGCATTGTCTTCCTCTGTGTCCTGGTAATGCTGCTCCCCTCTCAGGGGGAGATGATCGAAGAGCAGGCTAGCCAGTTCATGCCAGAGACAGTCCCTGTACCCATTACTATGGAGCCCACTTGGACACTGAACTGCCATGGGCTACATCTGAGCAGGACTTCTAGTTTATGTCCATGAATGGTCCTTGGTTGGAGTATCAGTCTCAGAAAAGACCCCTGTGCCCAGATTTTTTGGTTCTGTTGCTCTCCTTGTGGAACTTCTGCCTTCTCCAGGTCTTTTTATTTCCCCCTTCTTCATAAGATTCTCTGCACTCTGCCTAAAGGTTGGCCAAAAGTCTCAGCATCTGCTTTGATACCCTGCAGGGTAGAGCTTTTCAGAGGCCCTCTGTGGCAGACTCCTGTCCTGTTCCCTGTTTTCTCCTTCTTCTGATGTCCACCCTCTTTGCCATTCTGAATGGGGATTGAACATTTTAGCCAGAGTTAATTTCTTTAGGTGTACAGATTTTAGTAGGTTTAGTCTATATTATATGCATCATATCCACTTATTAGTCAGTATGTACCCTGTGTGTCTTTCTACTTCTGGGATACCTCACTCAGGATGATCTTTTCCAGTTACCACCATTTACCTGCAAATTTCATGATTTCCTTTTTTTAATTGCTGAGTAATATTCCATTATGTAAATGTACCCCAATTTCTGTATCCATTCCTCAACTGAGGGGCATCTGGGTTGTTTACAATTTCTGTCTATTACAAATAAAGCTGCTACAAACATGGTTGAGCAAATGTCCTTATTGTTTCCTTGAGCCTCTTTTGGATATATGCCTAGGAGTGGTATAGCTGGGTCTTGAGGAAGCACTATTCCTAATTGTCTGAGAAAGCACCAGATTAATTTCCAGAGTGGTTGTACAGGTTTACATTCCCACCAGCAGTGCAGGAGGGTTCCTCTTTCTCCACAACATGTTTTGTCACTTGAATTATTCATCTTAGCCATTCTGATGGGTGTAAGGTGAAATCTCAGGGTCATTTTGATTTGCATTTCCCTGATGACTAATGATGTTGAACTGTTTTTCACCTGGGCCAACTCTTATGAAGGTATTTAGGTTGTCTCTGATACTGCATTGTTGTGAGTGGCTGGAAAATAGTATGTGCAGATTTTGTGGCTGCAAACACCTTTCAGCACTGCTTTCTTGGCTTTCAATGTCTTATTTTTGGGACAAAACTCCATGACATAGATGTGGCCAATGTCAATGAACTGAAAATTCCTCATGGAAAGAAGACATATGTTCTGTTGTCTACTGATTATGACGCTCAGGATGCTCAAAATAACAATTATCTGTACTGACTCTCACTGGCTAATTATAAATACGTATTTCACCATAAAAAATGTTCTCTAGCTTACTTTGGTATAGCTTAAGTTCAGACTCAGAACTTTAAAAAGGATCATATTTCCACAGTGAATGAAGATTAAAAATCTCATTATCATGTTTCTGAAAGGCAAATTTTCTGAATGATGGGGCTGGAACTCTGTCCTTGTATGAACGTTTTTGAACATCTCCACTGAAAAGCTGCTAAATTACAGAAGAGACCAAGGTATTGATAAAGCAGACTGGTCTAACCTGGAACTTTATGTGCCTTAGATCTCATCCTCCCATCCTGGAGCTTCTGGCTTCAGAGTCCTAGCTGAGCTCCCCAGGGCTGTATCAAGAAAGTATTATGGCATGCCTACGTCAGTGGGTGTCTCTGTGAAGAACGAGGTAAAAACACAAGGTTACTGCAAACTCAGATTTGGAGATAGGCTCCACAATCTCCAGGGCGATTGATCCTGTCTTCTTGAACGACAATCACATTTAAAAGTATTGTGGGAAACATTTATAATTTTAGAATAACTTCATGCTTAGGCAAAGAAATGCAATGTGTGAATCTTTTTTTACTGTTACTATATGGACAACTCAGCCTGAAAGAGACAACTAGTGGAGTTTGGATATTCATTAGCATTAGATGACTTTAAAGCATCATTGTTTATTTTTATTGATTTTGTAACTATGTCATTTTATAAGAATATGTCTTTTTAGCAATGTTTGTAGATGTACTCATGGATAAAATATCATGATATCTCCAAGAATATAGAAATATGGAGAACAACATTATTATTCAAAGTGGACAATGGTTAAATCAACTACTTATTTCTTTTTACTTTCACTTATAATTTAAAAATTCAAATAAAAAAAACTTTTTAAAATACACCAACACGAATTCTCAGTGCTTGTTATATGAGAACTTAGTTGCTGTTCTTGTCTTTGTTGTTTCCTTCCAAATGTCTTTTCAACACAAATATGTTATTTTATTTGATCCATGTTGACTTTTCAGCCATCGTGTGCAGATCTTGACTGCTGGACCTGGAATATGAGTACTTGAATGTAATAGCAACTTTTATTCTCCTGAGGTAATTGTTGTCTCCAAGGCTTACTGAGTCCATCTGCTAACCAAGGCCTAGTCATGGAAGCTTCTAACCTCTGTACAATGTAATCTAAGCCTAAAATTTTTCAGTTTCTGAGACTTACTGCTGAATAAACTCAGCTTTTCTAGTTATTTCTGAGATCTGTCTGGCTGATTCAACTCAGCTGTTCTGGCTCAAACTCCTTTCCAGGCTGATTGATTCAAATGGGTATCTCTCAGTTTCTGACAGAATTGCCCTGCGTGGACATTTAGAGCAATCTGTTGTAATCTACTCTTTCTCATTCTCTAGCTCATTTTGTCTTCACCTGTGTCTAGTTTGTTCTTTCTTCAACCTGTCTCTGTAAAACTGTCCTGGTAGACGGCCTCTGAATTACATGAACCGGACTGCCATGAACTCCACTCTACTCATTGCCTCTCAACCAGCTGTTCCTTCAAATATGGGAGCTTCCTTCTATCAACAAATTTTATATTAATTGTTTGGGACTAAAGGTGGGAACTGATGATGTGTCTGTATTCCAGCCAGAGGGATTAAATGTGTGTGCTAGGAAGTCCAAGATGGCTTCGACCAGTGTGCACAGTATCTGAGGGGTACAGGATCCAAAACTTAGAAATTAGTGAGTGGAGAGGAAGCTGAAGCCAGAACATAAATATTGAGGCTTCCTGTGTGAGAGGGGAGAACCCATGATCTGGGAAAGTTTGGATCCAGGTCACCTGTAGATGTTTCCAGGATGGAGAGTGGCAAATATTCAACACCCCTGCATTTCCACTTCACCCAAGCATGGGCCTCTGTGCTTGGCAGGGGAGGTAATGGTTGCCCCAAGCACAAGCCTCCATTTTCAGTATCTGAGACAGCAGAGAGGCAGCTGCCCCAAGTACAGATCTCCTGGCCCAATGCCAAAGAGTGGATACCACTGAGCAGAGGGATCCCCTACAGTCTCAATTGTCCCTGCAGGCACATATCTGAGAGCAGAAACAGGAGAAATCCCTGTGCTTTCTTATTAGGCCTTTGAGGAAGTGAGTACACCTTCAAGTGATTGCCTGAAGAGCCTCAGCTTCAGGGTTCCTCTATTCTAGCAGCCAGACATCAGATCCCTCACACCAACACATCCACTGTGGGCAACACAGGGATTGGCAGAATAGTATTGACAACATTGAAACCCCTGTACTGTGGTTCTATCAGTGGAGTCCAGGCAAACAATTACTGGAGCCCAAACAGATCTGAATACCAGGAGGAGAGTACGACAGGCCTGTAGGCCACTAAGGTATACAGGGGACCTGCACATGCACATTGCACCCTCAAACAATGGCAGCACCAACTCCTGCAATTAAGATCCTCCCTTCCAAGTATTTACATGCTCTAGCACTCTGTCCTTCAAGGCACACTTCCAAACATATGCCCACGTATGTGCACATGAGACTGCAACATTCCTTCCTTAGCTACAGCTGAAACACCAACATCCACTCTTGAACTGGTGGAACTTCCTGAACAATACTCCAGACAGCAGAGACAGATGGGACTAGTCTGAAGTACAGAATCCATGAACAAATTGCAAAGCTTATTGATAAATAGATGACTAGAGGTCGGCATAAAAATATATGCAAAAAAATCAGGACATCATAGCTTCAAGAGCAAACCTAAAAATCAATGGATATGCTAATTCATCAGAAACAAAGGAATATGATCTCAAATATATGCTTGTCCAGTTATTAGAGGCACACAAGAGGAAACAAATAAAGCTCTCATAGAAATATAACCAAAAACAGCCAAAGAAGTGGAGGCACATGTAGAGGCACAAGTAGAAGCATATACAGAGGAAACAAATAAAAAAATAGAGGCGATCATGGAAAGACAGGAATCCACATTCAAACAGATGAAGGAAATGGTGCAAGACATGAAAACAGAATTAGAATCAATAAAGAAAACACAAACAGAGATAACCCTGGAGGAGGAGAACTTAGAGAAAAGATCAGGAACCACAAAGTTAAGCATCACCGATAGAATACAAGGTACAGAAGAGAGAATCTCTTCCATACATGCTGGAATCTCTTCTATTCCATTATGAAGATATAATTGCAAAAATTGATACATCTCTCAAAGAAAAAGTAAACTCAGGAAAGTTCTGAAAACAAAACATCCAAAAATCAAGGACGCCATTAAAAGTCGAAATCTAAGAATAATAGGAATAAATGAAAAAGAAGATTGCAAGCTCCAAGGTCCAGAAAATATTTTCAAGAAAATCATAGAAGAAAATTTTCCCAACTTAAAGAAAGAGATTTCCATTAACATACAAGAGGCCTGTAGAACACCAAACAGACTAGATCAGAAATGAAACTCCTCATATCACTAATAGTCAAAACACCAAATGTACAGAACAAAGAAAAATATTAAAAACAACAAGGGGAAAAGACCTATCAGTATCACACCAGACCTCTCAACAGAAACTGTGAAAGCCAGAAAGGCCTGGGTAGATGTTGTGCAGACTCTAAGAGAACACAGATGCCAATCCAGACAACTATACCCAGCAAAGTTTTCATTCAAGCTAGATGGAGAAAACAAAATATTCCATGACAAAACTAAACTTCAGCAATATCCACACAGTAACTACAACCTACAGAACACACTAGAAGGAAAACTCCAATCTAAGGAAATCGATTACACCCTAGAAAACACAGTATAAAAATACCTTTACAACAAAGAATTAAAAGAAAACAAGCATTTGAAAGACAGTAACACCACCAACTCCACAATGAAAGGAACTAACATTCATTGGTCACTATTATTTATCAACATCAAAGGACTCAACTCTCAAATGAAAAGACACAGACTAATAGAATCATTGAGAAAAAGGATCCAACATTCTGCTGCATTCAAGAAACACACCTCTGCAAGAAAGATAAGCACTACCTCAGAGTAAAGGGCTGGAAAAATGTGTTCAAGCAAACGGACCCAGAAATCAAGCTGGGGTAGCTATCCTAATATCTAATAGAATAGATATTCAACCAAAATTAATAAAAAAAAATGAGAAGGGGTACTTCATTCTCATCAAAGGAAAAATCCACCAGGAGGACAACACAATCCTGACCATCTATGCCCCAAATACTAGAACACCTGCATTTGTAAATGAGACATTATTAAAGCTGAAATCACACATCGATCCCAACACATTAACAGTGGGAGACTGAACACTCCACACTCACCAAGGGACATATCATCTAGACAGATAAATAAAGAAATAATGACACTTACCGAGGTCCTAAAACAAATGGACTTAATATATGTCTACAGAACTTTTCACCCAAACTCAAAAGAGTTTACCTTCTTTTCAGCACCTCAGCGAACCTTCTCAAGAATTGACCATATTGACGGGCACAAAGCTAGCCTTAACAGATACAAGCAGATCAAAATAATCCCTATCAGATAACCATGGCCTAACAACAACAGAAATAATAAAAAGTCTACATATACATGGAAACTAAACAACTCTCTGCTCAATGATAGCTTGGTCAGGAAACAAATAAAAAAAATTAGAGACTTCCTAAAATTCAACGAAAACGAAGGCACAACTTACCCAAACTTATGGGATACAATGAAAATAGTGCTAAGAAGAAAGTTCATAGCACTAAATGCCTCCAGAAAGAAGTATGAGTTCTCTCATTCAAGTAACTTAATGGCACACCTAAAAGTCCTAGAAAATAAGAAGCAAACACACCCAAGAGGAGTAGATGATTAGAAATAATCAAACTCAGAGCTGAAATCAATGAATTAGAAACAAAGAAAACAATTCAAAGAATCAATGAAACCATGAGCTGGTTCTTTGAAAAATGCAACAAGATAAACAAACACTTAGCCAAACTAACTAAAAGGCAGAGAGAAACTATCCAAGTCAGCAAAATCAGAAGGAAAAAGGAGGACATAAGGACAGACACTGAGGAAATACAAACAATCATTAAGTCTTACGTCAAAAGCCTACATGCCACAAAATTTGAAAATCTAAATGAAATGGAATTTTTTCTTGATAGATTCCATTTACCAAAATTAAATCAAGATCAGGTAAATAGGTTAAATAGTATTATAACCACGAGGAAATAGAAGGAGTCATCAGAAGTCTCCCTTCATAAAAAAGCTCTGGGCCACATGGTTTCAGTGCAGAATTATACCAGAACTTAAAAGAGCTAACTAGAAATCTCTTCAAACTATTTCACAAAAGAGAAACAGAAGGAACATTACCAAACTCATTCTATGAGACCACAGACACATTGATAGCTAAACCACACAAAGACCCAACAAAAACAGTGAAACTCTGACCTGTCTTGCTTATGAACATTAACGGAAAAATACTCAACAAAGTACTCACAAACAGAATCCACGAACACATAAAAGATATCATCCACCATTACCAAGTAGGCTTCATCCCAGGCATGCAGGGGTGGTTCAATATATGGAAATCCATCAACAGAATCCACCCTATAAGCAAACTGAAGGTTAAAAACCACATGATCATCTTCTGAGATGTTGAAAAAGCATTTGAAAAATCTAACACCCATTCATGTTTAAAGTCATAGAGAAATCAGGAATAAATCGCACATACTCAAACATTAAGTAAACACAATATACAGCAAGCCTATAGCCAACATCAAACTAAATGGAGAGAAACTTAAATCTATTCCACTGAACTCAGGGACAAGGCAAGGATGCCCACTCTCTGTCTAACGCTTCAATATAGTACTTGAAGTCCTAGCTAAAGCAACAAGACAACTAAAGAAAATCAAGGAGATACAGATTGGAAAGCAAGAAATCAAAGTATCACTATTTGCAGATGATATAATAGTATACTGGAGTTATATAAAAATTCAACCAGAGAACTCCTTCAGCTGATAAACACCTTTAGCAAAGTGGCTGGATACAAAATTAATTTAAAAAAAAAACAAAATAAAACAGTAGCTCTCCTGTATAAGAAAGACAAAAGGGCTGAGAAAAAATTAGGGATACTACACCCTTCATAATAGCCACTAATAATATAAAGTACCTTGATGTTACTCTAAACAAGCCAGTGAAAGACCTGTTTGGAAAAAACTTCAGGTCTCTGAAGAAAGAAACTTAAGAAGATACCAGAAGATGGAAAGATAGCCCAAGCTCATGAATTGGTAGGAATAACAGTGAAAATGGCCACCCTGCCAAAAACAATCTACAGATTTATTGCAATTCCCATCAAAATACCAAGACAATTCTTTTAAAAAATTTTAATTTTTATTAATTACAGTTTATTCACGTTGTATCCCATCTGTAGCCCCTTTTCCCATCTGCTCCCAATCCCACCCTCCGTCCCTCTTCTTCTCCCTTGCCCTCCCCTAGTCCAATGATGGGGGAGGTCCTCCTGCCCTTCAATCTGAACCCTAGTCTATCAGGTCTCATCAGTACTGGCTTCTTTGTCAAGATGACGCTTTAAAGACCTTGAAAGAACAATTCTCAATTTTATATGGAAAAAAATACCAAAAAATTGCTAAAACAACCCTGTAAAACAACAGATCACCTGGAGGTATCTCTATCCCTGATCTCAAACTGTACTACAGAGAGATCGTAATAAAAATTGCATGGTGCCAGCAAAGAAACAGAATAATGAATCAGTGGAATCTGTTAGAAAACCCAGAAATAAACCCACACACCTTCAGATACTTGATTTTTGACAAAGAAGCCAAAACCATACAATGGAAAAAAAGACAGCATCTTAAACAAATGGTGCTGGTCTAACTGGATGTCTACATGTAGAAAATGCAAATAGATCCATATTTATCACCCTGCCCAAAACTAAAGTCCAAAGACCTCAACATAAAACCAAACACACTAAATCTGTTAGAAGAAAAAGTGTGGAAGAGCCTTGAGCTCACTGGCACAGGAGATAACTTCCTGAACAGATCACCAACAGCTCAGGCTCTAAGATCAACAATCGATAAATGGGACCTCATGAAACTGAAAAACTTCTGTAAAGCAAAGGACACCGTCGTCAGAACAAAACAACAGCCTACAGACTGGGAAATGATCTTCCCCAATCCTATATCTGACAGAGGTCTAATATCCATAATATATAAAGAACTCAAGAAGTTAAAAAGCAACAAATCAAGTAACCCAATTAAAAAATGGGGTACAGAATTAAGAATAGTGCTTCCTCAAGATCCAGCAAAACCACTCCTAGGCATATATCCAAAGGAAGCTCAAGTACACAACAAGGACATTTACTCAACCATGTTTGTAGCAGTTTTATTCGTAATAGCCAGAATCTGGAAACAAACAAGATGTCCATCAACGGAGGAGTGGATACAGAAATTGTGGTACTTTTATGGAATGGAATACTACTCAGCAATAAATCATGAAATTTGCAGGCAAATGGTGGGAACTAGAATTATCATCCTGAGTGAGGTATACCAGAAACAAAAGACACACATGGTATATACTCACTTATAAATGGATATTAGACATTTAATATAGCACAAACATACCAAAATCTGTACACGTAAAAAAGCTAAGCAAGAAGGAGGACCCTGGGTAAAATGATCAGTCCTCACTCAGAAAGGCAAATGGGATGGGCATCAGAAGAGGAGGAAACATGGAACAGAACAGGAGCCCACCATGGAAGGACTCTGAAAGGCTCTACCCTGCAGAGTATTAAAGCAGGTGCTGAGACTCATAGCCAAGCTTTGGGTGGAGTGCAGGCAATCTTATGAAAGAAGGGAGATAGAAAGACCTGAGGAGACAGGAGCTACACAAGGAGAGCAACAAAACCCAAAACTCTGGGTATAGGGTCTTTTCTGAGAATAATACTCCAACCAAGGACCATGCGTAGAGATAACCTAGAACCCCTGCACAGGTGTATCCCATGGCAGCTCAGTTCCATGTGGGTTCCTTAGTGATGGGAATAGGGACTGTCTCTGTCACTATCTCAGTAGCTGGCTCTTTGATGACCTCCCCCTGAGGGAGGAGGAGTCTTACCAGGCCTCAGAGGAGAGGAAGACAATGCAGCCAGGCCTGATGAGACTTGATAGGCTAGGGTCAAATGGAAGGAGAGGAGGACCTCCCCTATCAGTGTACTTCGTGAATGGCATGGGAGGAGATGAGGAAGGAAGAGTGGGATTGGGAGGGGCCAAAGGAGGTTGCTACAGCTGCCATACAAAGTGAATAAACTGTAATTAATAAAAATATATAAATTTTATATAAAATTTTATTATATAAATTTTAAAATAAAATATTTTTAAAAATAGAAAAAATGTGTGTACTAATACTGTGTCTGTATTCCAGCCACAGAAGCCATGTTGCAGGATTAAAAATCTCGTTAGACCTAAAAGAATGGGGTAGACCACAGAATGGTGTCATAGACTATCTTACTTCCGTTTCAGTGTGCTTTTATACACAATGGAACAAAGAAAGTTATGATTTAAGAAAGATTGTTTGAGTCAGAAAAGCATGTAAGCAAGTACCAGTAGGCACATACTAAATATTAACAGAGCAGCAGCCCTTTTCACAACTTTCTCAAGACTGATCAATTTAAACACAGTTGCCTGGCACATACTATCGACTATATCTAAAAGAGCAAGGCAGAAGGTCAGACCTAGATTCAAAGTACACTGATTGGATTGGGTTCTATGGTTATATTCTGACATTCAAAAATATAACCATTTCTTGTAAATCGAATGCAAATATTTATCACAGGAGGCAGAAAGTCATTTCCAAGAACAACCCAAAGAGCAAAGTGCACCTGAGGTAAAAGGCCCTCTGTCCTTTTTCTTGGAGCCTCTTTCACAATTTCCTAAGACACTGTTCATCTGTTCACCATGGATCCTTTTTTTTTAACTGTGATCTGACAGATCCACCTCAGTTCTATGAAATATAGCCAACAAGTGGGTGCCTAGCGTTCACCCAAGCGTCTACATGTGACACTTGGTGACAGCAAGCAGGCAAAGAACAAGTATCCTTCGCTCATGCCCCTTTAGAGGCTTCCAGCAGAAGGTGTGGCCTGGATGAAAGGTATGTCTTCCTACCTTAAGATCTGGATTAGAGGCCTGTGACTTCCTATGTCAAGAATCCAGATTAGAGGAGGGTCTAGTCCAGAGCCTGAAGCATCTTCGTTAGGGCATCCAGGCACCAATGCACACAGGGCTGGAAATAATAAAGCAGTGTATCTGCTGATTCCCAATTCAGATGAGTGTGTGTAGTGAAGGAAGGGGTCTTCTCTGTGGATTTCAGTGTTACAGCTCTTGTGGTCAATAGCAGCCAGGAATATGCTTCTTCCCTTCTGTGCTTCCAGGCACTGGAGTATCATCTCAGTGTGGTAGTGAGTGCCTACAGAGAGAAAGCCTTCTCTGAAGCAGCTCTTCAATTGTTACTGCCTTTTAACTCAGAGCTCTCCCAGTGAAACAGCAAATCTTAGAAGATATTCAGTGAAACAGTTTGTGCATTTGTGTGTGTGTGTGTGTGTGTGTGTATGTGTGTGGTGAACAAAGGCTATGTGAACCTTGGGGAGTGAGAAAAGATTTTCAGGGTGGTTGTATATAATTTCCTTGGGCTGAGATGATGAGGATTCTTTATTTGCGTGGAGAGTAATTGCTGGTGCTAGGTGCAGACTACATGCGGACCATGCAGGCACAGAACAAGGAGGGGGCAATCCTTACTCTTGCTGGTCTCAAGATGAGATTTTTGGGGTTGGACATGTCTCAATCTTGCTCTAGCTTCATGCCAGTTTTCCCAGTGGCAACATCCACATGCACCACACAAATTTAAGTAAAATCCTCTCACAAGTGTGCCCACCATTTTTGGACTTTAGTTCATTTCATTTCAAATATAGTCAAGTTGACAACCAAGAATAACCATCCTAGCCTGTAAAGGAAGTGTAGCAAAATAAATGATGATGACCTTCAGCAGTATATCCGAATTGCTATATGACCTTTGGGTTCCTGTCTTAGTCTTGGGTCCTAGTCCTAAAATAAAAGCAATGCATGCTGAGTCTAACATGTTCAGGTTACTGACATGTCACCCATATTCCTGTGATATCTATGTGCCTATAAACACTGCTGACTTCTCAGTGAAGGGATATTATTTCTATGCTTAAAGATTGTCTCAAGTAAAGAAAGAAAGCATGGAAAGGGTGATGTCCTTAGAGTCATTTTCATTTGATAGAGGATAGGAGTTAGAAACTATACACCATGTTTCTGTGATTCCTGGACTGTACAACACTGACATGTTTTCCACGTCATCTCACAGAAGTTCTTGTGAGGTCCTAGGTCCACAATAACAACCTCCTCGTTGATGAATCCTGCATTGGTTCCTTTTCTTTCTCTAACTTATGCTTGCCCATGATGTCACCAGGAAAAACCTATTGATTGAATAACTTGAATACAAATCTTTGTGTTGTGTCTAAGACAACTGGCATATGGTAGAAATATCACAGAAAATAGTAACCACTGCCACTGCTACTGAAGACAACCACATGAACACAACCACATCTGATGATTCAATGATAAGTAGCAAAATGTCATGAAGATGCCTTACAGATATGAGTTCTGCAGAAGCTATGGAAAGAGGACCAGCAGTAGCTTATATAAGGTGTATATACACATGTACTGAGACAAACAAGTGCTTTACCAGCTACACCTGACTCTGAAGAAGTAACCAAATGATAGGCATAATCTAAACACTAAGAAGCCTAATTATAAATTAGAATTCTAATTAGTCCCCAGTGTTTCCATGGGGTGGAGAAGACAAGGTGATGGGAACCCAGCAAGTTATCTTGAGTGGCTGGTCACCAAGCAAGGAAAAATAATGGCCACTCCCTTAATATCTGCTAATATTGAAAAAAATAGGTAGTTTATTCTTTGCCTTAATGAAATCCCTTTCCCTTTGCTACTTTTTTTTTCTTCTAGGAAATGAGCCTTTAGTCCTGTGTTTCAACAGGAACTTTCAACCACTTGATAGCCTGCTATTTGTGTGCATGTGTGCACGTGTGTGTGTGCGTGTGGCATGTTTGACAAAATTTTTATGAGATTTTTCATTTAAAGCTTAGGATGACTGTGAGTCCCTGGATAATGTGGAGGTGAGTAATATGGAAAAAAATGTGACTAAAGTTATAGTAACTGTGTGGTTCACAAGAGAAGAGAGAATTTGTGACATAAAAAATCAGAGATGTTGGTGTTTCCATGTCTGTGCAGGAGTGCGTGTGTGTGTGTGTGTGTGTGTGTGTGTGTGTGTGTGTGTGTGCAGCTAGCAATGGCAATTACTCTCCTAGTAAGCTACACTTGCAGCTCTCAATATAAGAAACTTTAGATGCATTAATTGAAACTATCCCTCCACAAAACACTCATTTTTGTGAAGATTTAATTGTAACTGATTTGACATTATTCTCATAATGTATTATGAATCTGGCGGCTAGCTGTGTTCAGAAGCATCAGTAGTTGGGGGTATGAGAGCAGGTTGAGAGCCTGTAAAGTCCACCAGCACAGTCACCCTTGAACTCCATGGATATGACTCTACAAGAGTCATAGATCAATAAGGCTGCAGTATTAAGCATAAAATGTACACATGTGAATGAAACTGGGATGTTAAACCCATATGAGCTTACTTGGAACCTTCACTATGACTGTGTGAGGCCATACAGTGATTAAGGAGACAAAAACATTCAAGGTTCCATAGACAGGCAATGGAAATATTCCTAGAAGACTCTTGGAAGAAGTTTAGAAAGCCTCCAGAACTAGCCATATCTCCAGTTTGATTCTATGAATGAGAAAGATGCCACTTTCACCTTAAAATAAACTTTACAAATAAAAATCTGTTGTATAAGCTGGAGGAAGTGAGCCAACCAATCACTGACAATAAGATGCTGTTATACAGAGAATGACTTAGGGCTATAAACTTCTTAAACTCTGCTGTTTGAAGCCTCTGTCTGAGTCTGGGTCCATGTTTTAGAAGGGGTAAGGTAGCATCCAGTGAGTCTGCACCTCTCTGAACCCAAGGTAAAGAGGAAGGAAAGCCTCAACAAGTTTTTTTTTTAACTTATCCAGATGCTGCAGCCCATGTGGAATTTGGCCTGAATGATCTCCTGCAATACATTAACAGGGCCAAGACTGTTCTCTAGACATTAAATGAATATTCTCCTGCAAACAAGAATGTTCGGATTGAAAATGTTGGTGAAGAGACTAGAGAGATGGCTCAGTTTATAAAGTGCTTGTTTTGAAAGCATGAAGATCTGGGTTTATACTTTCAACAATCACATAAAAAATCATTTCCCATCTGGAGAGGACAGGAACTCCACAAGGATTAAATATATCTGGGCACAGGGATCTTTTCTGAGACTCATTCTCTAACCAAGGAGCATGCGTAGATATAACCTAGAACCCCATTCAGATGTAGCCCATGGCATCTCAGTATCCAAGTGAATTCCCTAGACAGGGAACAGGGACTGTTCCTGACATGAACTCAATGGCTGGCTCTTTGACTTCTTCCCCCATCCCCCATCCTCCATCCCCTAAGGAGGAGAAGCCTTACTAGGCCACAGAGGAGGACACTGTAGCCAGTCCTGAAGAGACCTGATAAACGAGGGTCAGATGGAAGGGGAGGAGGACCTCCCTTATCAGTGGACTTAGAGAGGGGTAGGGAGGAGATGAAGGAGGGAGGGTAGGGTTGAGAAGGAAAGAAGAAGGGGGCTACAGCTGAGATATAAAGTTAATAAACCATAACTAACATAAAAAATTAAAATTTAATTTAAAAAAGCATTTCCCATAATCATAATACTGGAAGGTGGAGATAGGAAAATATCTGGGGCTTGCTCCCACCTGAGTGGGTGAGATTCAGGCTCAGTAAAAGACTATTTAAAAAAGGGTGAAGGGGCTGGAGAGAATGTTCAGTGGTTAAAACCATTGTGGCTGCTCTTCCAGCAAAATCAGGTTGATTGGCACCAACATGGTGTTTCACAACTGTCTATCACTCCAGTTTCAGTGCATCTGATGCTCTTCTCTGGCCTCTATGGGTACCAGGTGCAGAGATACGCATTCAATCAGAATACCATACACATAAAATTAAAAAAATATATAAGGTGGAGAATGACTCAGAAAGAAGTCGTATGTATCAACTTCTGGTACACACACACACACATACACACACGAAAGCTATGGTGATCTTCTTTCAGTATTCAATGAATGGATTATCAGCTACAGGTCTGATACAGAGGTGTAAATCTACCACAATTTCTGTACCCATTCCTCCACTGAGGGACATCTGGATTGTTTCCAGGTTGACTAAGGACTTTGAACAGTTCTTTAAGTGTCTCTCTGCCATTATATATTCCTCTACTGAGAATTCCTTTTTACCCCATTTCTCTGTAGCCCATTTTATAAATTGGATTGCTTGATTTGTGTTAAACTCTATTTCTGAAGGAGGGAGGAATGAGATATAGATTCACAGTCAGGATGTTGCTATTCTCTTGTCTCTGGGGAACATACCTACAGCTTCCAAAAGGAAAAAAAAAGTAGCAAGAGAACTTACTTTGAAGGAAGGTTCTAATGTGAATGTCCTGTTTGTTCATTTTCCTACCTGTATCATTCTGAATGCACCTTGAAAAGAAAGTGAAATTTTGAGCTGATCAAATATTAAAATATTTTAGTGTGTGACTAATACATTTTTGAAACTGCATGAGCAAGAAAGTACATTGTATACATATAGGAATTTTCAAAGAACAAAAAAGTAAACACAAGTGACTAAGACAGCAACGGCTAAATCAACCCAAAATTTAAAAAGGTAAATACAAACAAAAACAAAATAAAACAAGAGCAACAAAACAAAACTAAAGAGAGAGGCTCTGAATCTGTCTCCATGAAATTTAGAATTGAATATATGTATCAGTCATTTCTGAGATGTGCCTAGAGTTGAAATTATGTAAACACATATGCAGAAATGTAAACCAAATAAAATTCCACCCAGAAAAAGTAGACCCAAAATCCTACCCCTAACCAAGACAACCACCCATACACACATAGACACATACAATTATACTCAACACACATATACATGTCCACACATGTATATTTATGTGCATATATACATGTACATAAATATATACCCACCACACATATATACACAAACATGTCTACACACATATACACATCCATACATATGCATGCATACCTTACATGCATATACTAAAATACACATATGTTTATACATTATACAAACATACATGCACACATGTATATTCTATACATATATAGACACACACATATATGCTTATACCCATACACACACAAGTACATACATGCATACCCCCACATACACATAAGTACATATTTATACATATAGACACATACACACATGAACTGTTTTGCCATCAATCAACATCCAATTCTTTGTTTCTATTTTCTATTTTTGAATAATTCTAAATTTCTGTTGACATTTGTTAAACATATGGTTTTGCTACTTGTCCTTTAAAGTGCTAAACTTGAAACACATTTCCAGCCTTTTCGGACAATACTGGGCTTCTCCTAAGAAGCTTTTACTGCCCTTCCTCCTTCTCTATTACGGCTATGTAGCTAGCTTCTGGCATGTATAAGTCCTGTGTTAGGGTTTCTATGTCTATGATAAAACCCAAGGCCAAAACTCAAAATAGGAACTTGGATGTAAGAACTGCTACTAACTGGCTTGTTCCTCCTAGCTTGCTCATCTTACTTTTTCATAAACTCGAGGACTACCTGCCTAGGGATGGCACCACCCATAATGGACTGGGCCCTTCACATCAATCATTAATTAAGGAAAATCTGGATATTAGCCATATAGTACAGGATAGGCATACTACAGTGCACAGACCTAAAGAAACTAAGTAACAAAGAGGACTCTAAGGAGTCTACTAAATTCTCATTCAGAAGGGCAAAAAGGATAGGTACCAGCAGCAGTTGAAGAGAGGGAACGGGAAGTGAGCCTACCGTGGATGCCCTTTGAAATACTCTACCCAGCAGGGTATTGAAGTAGATGATGAGACCCACAGCCAAACTTTGTGCAGAGTGCAGAGAGTCTTATGAAAGAGTGTGGGATAGAAGAACCCAGAGGAGACCGGAGCCCCACAAGGAGACCAACAAAGACAACAAATCTGGACCCAGGGGAGCCAGCAGAGACTGATGCAAGGACCATGCATGGCAAGAACCTAGATTGCCTGCTCAGACATAGCTGATAGGCAGATCAGTCTCCATGTGGGTTCCCAAGAAAGGGGACCCAGAGCCATTTATGACATGGACTCTGGTGAATGATCCTAGATCACTTCCCGCAGGCTGGGCAGGCCTGCCTGGCTACAGAGAAAGAGGATGCAGGCAGTACTAAAGAGACTTGATAGTCTATGACCAGGTGATAAGGGAGGAGGGCTCCCCTTTTCTGAGAATTAGGAGAGGCAATAAGGAGGAAGAGGAAGAGTGGGTGGGACCAGGAAGGAAATACAATTATAATGTAAAGTAAATAAAATTTAAAAAAGAAAATGTAACACAGGCTTTCCTACAGGCAGATCTTATGGAAGCAATTTATCAACTAAGTTAATTGAGTACTCTTAGATGACTCTAGCTTGTGTTGAGTTGACAAAAACTAGCTAGCATAGTCCCTATCCACAGATTCAACCAAGGAAGTATCAAAAATATTCAGAGAAAAATATTGTGCTGTTCTAAACACAGAGATTTTTTTGTCTGTTTACTATGAGATAAAGTATAATTATTTATGCAGCATTCACATTGTGTCTATATTGCAAACAATCTAAAGATGGTTTAAGTATATGTGAGGATTATGTAGGTTATATATGAATAATATAACATTTATCACAAGAGATTTGAGCATCTATAAATTTTGACCCCAATCCTCTGTGTCCTGAAGCACCCTGAATTGCATTGTCCTGTTGTCTCTTTCTTCATGTCCTGCTACTTATACGACCTTTAGCCTTTGGAGGTTTCAGTTCTTTCTGCCTGTCTTCAGTGTAGATATTTGTAAAAGGTCTTCAACAATAATGGAAACGTTGGCTCCATTGCTGCTCACATAAGAGTGTGGCTACTGCTATCACTTACAAAGCCTTTCAATGACCCAACACTTTGTCTTTATCCCCAGCCATCAAGGCACATCCTTCTAGCTGTGACTGTGTGCACATTTTCTTCTGTAGCGCAGCGAAGGTTATTTGTGGACATCCTCATCATGCCAACATTCTCAGGGAGAGGTAGACCTTAACATCACCACCACTGCCCCTAGGCATCTATCACATTTCTCTAGCGTTATCTTGAAATCAACAGTCCTATTCTTCACCAACCAGCCAAAGGTATGTCCATCTATGCTTTACTTTAGGTTGGCAGGAAGGGTTCCTTCCCAGTATTGCCTCTAACTAGGCATTGGTAACTCTCTGCTTTTGGGAAGGGATGGTGTTTACATAACTGATTGACAAGCATTGCACAGTTGACTGAATTCCACTTTCTTAATTTTTTTTAACTTTTAAATTTATTTATTTGTTGTTCTCAGTCAGAGTCCCCATCCTTGTTTCTGCCTGGTCCTACCTTCCCAACCCTGTTCCCTACCTCCCTCTCAGGAAAGCCTCCCCTCACCCCACTAAACTACCCAGTACTTCAAGTTGCATCAGGAGTGTGCACATCCTCTTTCATGGTGGCCTGACAAGGTAGCCCCACCAGGCAGAAGTGATAGAAAAGCATGCAACAGAATCCATGTCAGAAACAGCCCTGCTACCCTTACTAGGGAAACCACGAAAAGACCAAGTTGTCCATCTGTAGGTATGTGTTGGGGGCCTAGCTACAGTCCATACATGGTCCTTGGTTGGTGCTTCAGTCTCTGCAGGAACCCTGGGCCCAGATAACTTGGCTCTGTTGGTCTTCTTGTGAAGTTCCTGTCCCCTCTGGATTCTTCTATCCCTCCCCCAAGTCTACAAAGCTCCCTGTGCTCCACCCAATCTTTGGCTGTCACGGCATCTCTTTTGCTCTTTTGTGGGGCAGAGTCTCTCAGAAGGCATCTATGTTAGATTCCCAGCTGCAAGCATAGCTAAGTGTTATAATTAGAGTTAGGGGTTGGCTCTCTCCTATGTGGTGGATCTCTGGTTGGGCCAGCAATTGGCTAGATATTCCCTTCATCTCTGCTCTATCTTTATCCCTGCACATCCTGCAGGCAGGGTAAACTTTGTGCTGAAGTTTTTGTGGGTGTGTTGGTATTCTACCACCCTCCACTAAGACTTCTGTCTAGTTAGAGGGTGGCCTTTTCAGTCTCCATGACCTCTGCTGTGAGGGGTCTCAATTAGAGATACCCTATATCCTCCCTGGAGCCTACCCTGTTGTAATTCTCCAGCTCGTCTCAGAAATTCCCTCATCCACAGTTTCTCTTCTCTCTGCAAGCCCTCTGTCCTCCTGCTCTCCGCCTTCTAGTTTTCCCTATATCTGCTCACCACCCTTGTTTCCCTCCTTAATCCCTCTCCTATCCTTTTCTCTCTTATCAAGTACTTCTGTTGCTTATTCTACTTCTTCTTCTGAGTGAAATTCAAACATCCTTCCTTGGGCCCTCCTTGTTCCTTAGCTTCTTTGGGTCTGTGAGTTGCAGTATGGTTATCTTGTACTGTATGGCTAATATCCATTTATAACTGTGTACACACAATGTGTGTCTTTCTGGGTATAGGTACCTCACTCAAAAATTTTTTTCCAGTTCCATTCATTTGCCTGTAAATTTCATAATTTCCTTGTTTTTAATAACCGAGTAGTATTTTATTGTGCAAATGTACAATTTCTTTATTCATTCTTTGGTTGAGGGACATCTCGGTTGTTTACAGTTTCTGGCTGTTACAAATAAAGCTGCTATGAACATAGCAGAACAAATGCATGTTTTTTGGCGGGATTGGTATCCCCTCTCTCCACTGGAAGTCCTGCCTGGATAGGAGGTCGCCTCTTCAGTCTCCATGTCCCCTGAAGCTAAGAGTCTCAGCAAGAGTCCTCCTAGGAGCTTTCCTAGTCAAAGATCTCCGGTTTGCTTTTCCCTCTCTCTTCTAGCCCTCTCACCTCCCACCCTCTCTCTGTGCACATCTGATCCCCACCCTCATTACCCTGTCACACTCTCTTCCACCCGTTCCCCCCTTTCCACTCTGAATGCACCAGATCTCATCTAAATTCCACTTTCAAGACTAAGAAAATTACTGTGCACTTCTCAGCTCAATGTGAACAGAGGAAAGAAGATCTAAGGATGTTGTTTATCTTATTATTTTCTTATTCAGCATGTTTTTGTTGTCCTCAGGAACACAGTCCTGCCCCTCAGATGTCATCTCTGTTCTGTGCATAGTATAAAATGGTGACAGTTAAAGACCAATTTGAGACCTTTTGTGTGTATAGTGACTTGAAGTCTTTAATTAACATTTTATATTGTCTAACTTTTATCACCACAACCCTTTGAGGTTCTCAGAAAAGCTATGGTGCCTCCCATATATTTCAGATTGCTCCAGTATTTCTAACAGTTCTGAAACTTTTTCTGACACATATTTCATGAAATATACTGACACACAGAGCTTGGGGGATAGGTTATACCCACTTGGAAGTGTGATTCAAGACTAAATGAGAAGAAAAATCTAAATAATAAGTTGAGTAGGCAAATGTCCTGTGGTTTGAACCTCCTCACTACCTTCTCAACCCTAGATCATTGAGAATTTGAGATTTTTTTCTTTTATAGACTTGAGTAAGTAACTCTAATGAGGTTTGTGCTTCATGTTTTGATACTAAGCTTCTCTCTATCTAGCTACTATGCTTTAGAGATAACTGTTTTAGTTATAAATAACATAGTGTACTGAGTTTTCCTTTTTCCTGTTTCCTTCCAACACTTCCTCCCTCCTTTTCTGGGAGTCTCTGTACACCATAGCCAGCAGAGGGCTCACTTGCATGAGACAAGGAGGAAGTCCAGTTCAACAGAATTTACTGTCCATTGTTGATTCAAACTTCTAGAGTCTGACCCCAGACAGTTTACTTTAGCCATATTTAAGTGCAGCATAATTTGGAAAATTTTCCTGATGGTAATTAACTCGATCCTGTGTGTACAACATAAGGATGGATAAATCACAGCTCTTTGTGAAGTATCTGTGATTTCTTGCATAAAGATAGGCTCTGTAGATTGACTACATGTGACATTTAACGGACTGGAGGAGTATCTGGTGTGGTTTTTGTCATACGGATAGCACAAAAGTCAGCAACCTATTAACCATGTCTGCTCCCATTTGTAAAAGTACAACTTACACCTCCCATAAAAGTGGGTTATATTGACTGAGAAGCAATGTTCAAGATGAAGATCTGGGATGGATGACTCAGATAAATATAAGAGTCCAGGGGAACCAGGTATGGCCTGGGTCATACAGATAATCACCTAGCTACTCTCAGGTGTCTGGGAAGAAAACAGGTTTTTGAAGACGAAAACTACATCTTTAACATTCTTAATTTCCCAGTCCTCATCTGTGAGAACAAGGACCTCTGTGCCTTATACATCCATTTTTCCTCCCTTAGTTTTTATTGTTTGGATTTTAAAACCAATCTGGCATTGAGCTCATGATTCTCCTTCCTCAGCATTCAAAATGATAGTATTAGAGACAACTGATATATATTTTTTAATCTTTATAACAGATTTTCTCAGGATAATAGTTTGACTCATAGTGCCACTCCCTTGATAAAATCATTGTTAATATTTTGATGTATAGCATGTTATAATAATTTTCTTGTACTACGAAATTTTTATACAAACTTTTTTCTAAAAATTTTGGTTGTGTTTTATTATTATTTTTGTTATTGTTAAGAATATTGGAGGAAGAAACAGCCCTGAGGGACCTGCAGAGACTGATACCCTAACCAGGGACACTGTATAGAGAGGATTTAAAACCCTGGCTCAGATGTACCCTATAGACTCAGTCTCCAAGTGGGTTCCCTAATAAGCAGAGCAGGGGCTTTGTTGACATGAACTCAGTGACAAGCTCTCTGATCATCTCTCTCTGGGGGGTTCAGCCTTTCCAGAGGAAGACAATGGAATCCTTCTGATGAGATCTGATAGACTAGGGTTAAATAGAAAGGGAGGAAGACCTCACCTATCAGTGGACTAGGGGAGAGGTATAGGAGGAGAAGAGGGAGGGAGAGTGGTATTGGGAGGACACAAGGGAGGGGGTCACAGCCAGGATACAAATTGAATAAATTGTAATAAATGATAATAATGAAAATTTTAAAAAAGAATATCGGAGGAAATGGAGAACATTCACCTAGCACACAAACGCCTTAAGTATACACCACACACAACACACACTCAAAGTTTTCTATGACAGAAATGTTCTTGCATATAATTATTTCAATAAAAATTTGCTGGAAAGAAAATTCTTTTCATAACAGTTTTAGCCCTGCCTTCAATTTTGCAAAAAAAAAATGATGTTATGTTCCTTTTTCTAAATAAATCTTAAATGTATTTTACTGGAAAGTGATTAATTCATACGAATAGGTACATAGAAGTGGGATTTCTGAATAAAAAGGTGATTATTTTCCAATTTGAAGATAAAATATGTCCCATAAATATAATACCAGTTCAGTCCTATTTGGATTTGTTGTTGTTGTTGTTGTTGTTAAGTTCCTGCCCCAATTTTCCCCTCTTGCATTGATTATCATTATGTTATCCATGAAAAATTCAGATGAAAAAGTGAAGTGACATCACTTTCCTGAATGGGGAACATGCACTCTGTTTCCTTTCCTGTAGCAGTCAACACATACTAACTGGGCCATAATTGCATGGTCTGTCTTTCAGCTCTCTGGAGTCAGTTCTTGGCAAGATATTTGGTTTCCTAAAAAAGGCACGTCCTCCGTGGATGTGAAGAAAAGAATTCCCATACATTGGCTTTTCCTTCACAAAGTTCTGCGTTAGTAATACCTCAGGTCAAAAGCTGCAGTTCCCCACAGTCACCACTAAGTGGCAGGCAGGGAATAGGTTATTGCACACGTTTTGGCTGTTTTCCTTTTTCAGCCCAGACTTTCAGAGTTTTGTATGAGCAAATGTTCAATAAAAGAACCAGTTCCATTCCCCTTTATATGCTGAGGGAGAAGCTAATCTGATGTTTTCCTCTCAAAAGTTAAAATATAGTATATATTTTTTTATTTACACAAGTTTTGGTCATATGCCTTGTTTCTTCTTGATATTAATATTTAATCAATTTTTACTGATGTCTTCATTGTAATATTTATATTTCCAACAAAAGGCACCAGAAACTATCCTGGGATTAATGCAATTGAAACTTCAGCACCTCAGATTACAAGTTGTCTACAATAAAATATGCGTTGACTTCCAACTACAGATGCCAAAATCCACAGATCTTCAGGTCCCTTATATCTGCCCATAGTATAAACATAACCTCTGGCATGGCATGTCTGTAATAATTATATTACTTAATACTTGGTAAATGTATTCTGCATTGTATAAGGAATATTGACAACAAAATTTCTGAATATGGCAATGCTTTTTTTTTCTGAAACTTTTACATTCAGTTGGTAGAATCTGTGGATACAGAATGTAATAAATTTTCTCTGAAGAGTGTAGCTCCATAGTCCAGTGTAACTTATATCATTATAAGTAGTCAGCTATGTAGAGACAAAAACACATGAAAAACTCAAAATGAAGATGAAAGCAAAGGGAGATCGGGATTTAGCTCAGTGGTAGAGCGCTTGCCTAGCAAGTGCAAGGCCCTGGGTTCAGTCCTCAGCTCTGGAAAAAAAAAAGACAAAAAAAAAAAAAAAAGCAGAGATAAGAATTATGACAAAGAATACCAAAGACAGTAAGGAAACCATTAGAAGTTTGAGAGAAGCAAGGAAGACTTTGGGGACAAGTTTCAGAGAGAACATGGCCATGGATGAAACTCTAGTTTTGAATTTTTAGGCTGTGGCTGTAGGACTTTAAAACAATAAATACCTGTGATTTTAAGTTGTGTAGCATTGTGGTACTTTATTATGGCAACCTTAAGGAACTGGTTTGACATTGTTCAGGGCAATAAAATGTTCACTAAACTACTTAGAGATATACTACTCTATACTATTCTACTTAGAAATAGACATTTTGAGGAAGGGAACTACGTCAAGATTAATGATTTGCACATATATAATTTGACTCATGTTCATCCCTTGACGTCTGTGTGTAACTGGTCACAGGACGCCCACAGACACCAAAATCTTCAGAATTTCTAATTTTTTATGTGAAATGGTGTAGTTTTGCACATAACCATCCCATATAACCTAAATCACATGTAAATTATCCATATCATCTAGTACCATGTTACTGCAGTGGAAATTTCTGTATATGTAAATAGAAGTTTTGTATATTTGGGGAGGGATTCACTGTATGCAGTGTACGCACATGTATATTGAGACCAAAAGTTGACTGTGTTGTCTTCTTCAAAAGCTCTCCACATTAAATACATATGGTAAGGTCTTTTTCTGAGTTTGGCACACTCCAATTTGACAATCTAGCTGA
>CM053750.1:24645844-24670298 GCA_028658305.1 Pachyuromys duprasi | reverse complement strand
ATGCCAAATACCTAACCTGTGACTGATATAAAAATAAATAAATTTTAAAAAAGATATCATCAATTACGACCAAGCAGACTTCATCCAAGGTATGCAGGGGTGGTTCAACATACAGAAATCCATCAATGTAATCCATCCTATAAGCAAACAAACAAAAAAACCCATGATAATCTCCTTATATGCTGAAAAAGCATTTGATAAAATCCAACATTCATTTATGTTTAAAGTCCTGGAGAGATCAGGAATACAAGGCACTTACCTAAACATACTAAATGCAATATACAGCAAGCCTATAGCCAACATCAAACTAAATGAAGAGAAACTTAAATCAATGCCACTGAAATCAGGGACAAGGCAAGGCTGCCCACTCTCTCCATATCTCTTCAGCATAGATGTTGAGTTCCTTGCTAGTGCAATAAGACAAATAAAGGAGATCAAGGGGTTTCAGTTCATAAAGGAAGAATTCAAAATATCACTATTTGCAGATGATATGATAGTATACCTGAGTGATCCCAAAAATTCTACCAGGGAACTCCTACAGTGGATAACACCTTTAGCCAAGTGGCTAGATGCAAAATCAACTAAAAAATGTTAGTAACCCTCCTATATACAGAAGACAAATGGGCTGAGAAAGAAATTAGGGAAACAATACCCTTCACAATAGCAACAAAGGACTTAAAGTACCTTGGTGCAGCTCTACCTAAGAAAGATAAAAACTTGTATGAAAAAAAATTTCTAGTCTCTGAAGAAAGAAATAGATGAAGATATCAGAAGATGGAAAGATGTCCCATGCTCATGGCTTGGCAGGATTAAAATAGTAAAAAATGGCCATTTTACCAAAAGCAATCTACAGGTTCAATGCAGTTCCCATCAAATTACCAACACAATTCTTTACAGAACTTGAAAGAAAACTTTTCAATTTCATATGGAGTAAGAAGAATTCCAGAATTGTTAAAACAATCCTCTACAACAAAAGATCTTCTGGAGGTATCTCCATCCCTGATCTCAAGCAGTACTATAGAGCAACAGTTATAAAAACTGCATTGTACTGGCATAGAAGCAGAATGGTGGATCAATGGAATAGAAGAGAAGTCCCTGAAATAAACCCACACACTTATGGACACCTGATTTTTGACAAAGAAGTCAAAACCATACAATGGAAAAAAGACAGCTTCTTCAACAAATGGTGTTAGTTTACATGTATATCTACATGTAGAAAAGTGAAAATACTCCTATACTTATGACCCTGCACAAAACTAATATCGAAGTGGATCAAAGACCTCAACATAAATCCAGACATGCTAAACCTTCTTGAAGAAATGGTGGGAAAGAGGCTTGAGCTCATTGGGACAGAAGATAACTTCCTGAACAGAACACCAATAGCACATGCTTTAAGATCACCAATCAATAAATGGGTTCTCATGAAACTGAAAAGCTTCTGTAAAGCAAAAGAGACTGTCATCAGAACAAAAAGACAGCTGACAGATTGGGAAAGGATCTTCACCAACACTATATCTGACAGAGGGCTAATATACAGAATATATAAAGAACTCAAGAAGTTAAACAGCAACAAATTAAGTAATCCAATTAAAAAATGGGGTACAGAGCTAAACAGAGAATTCACAATAGAGGAATATTAAATGGCAGAGAAACTCTTAAAGAAATGCTCAACATCCTTAGTCATCAGGGAAATGCAAATCAAAAGGACCCTGAGATTTCAGCTTACACCCATCAGAATGGCCAAGATAAAAAACTCAAGTGACAATATATGCTGGAGAGGGTGTGGAGAAAGGGGAATCCTCCTCTATTGCTAGTGGGAATGAAAACTTGTGCAACCACTTTGGGAATCAATCTGGCACTTTCTCAGACAATTAGGAATAGTGCTACCTCAAGATCCAGCTATACCACTCCTAGACTTATATTCAATATATGCTCAAGTATACAAGAAGGACATTTGCTCAACCTTGTTCATAGAAGCTTTTTTTTTTGTTATAGCCAAAATCTGCAAACAACCCAGATGCCCCTCAACTGAGGAATGGATACAGAAATTGTGGTAAATTTGCACAATGGGACACTACTCAGCAATTAAAAACAAGGTAGTCATGGAATTTGCAGGCAAATTGTGGGAACTGGAAGAAATCATCCTGAGTGATATATACTCGAAGCAGAAAGACTCTCATGATATACAGTCCCTTATAAGTGGATATTAGACATATAATACAGGATAATCATACTAAAATCTGTGCACCTAAAGGAGGTAAGCAAGAAGGAGGACCCTGAGTAAAATTATCAATCCTCATTCAGAAAGGCAAACAGGATAGACATCGGAAAATGTTGAAATAAGGAATAAGACAGGAGTCTACAACAGAGGGCCTCTGAAAGACTGTACCCAGTAGGGTATTAAAATGGATGCTGAGGCTCATAGCCAAATTTTGGGCTGAGTATGGGGAATCTTATGAAAGAAGGGAGACATGGAAAGGCTTGGAAGGGTCTTGAGCTCCACAAGGAGAATAACAGAACCAAAATATCTGGGCACAGGGGTCTTTTCTGAGATGATACTCTAACCAAGCACCATTCATGGAGATAACCTAGAACCCCTTCACAGATGTAGTATGGATGCTCAGTGTCCAGGTGGGTTTCCCTAGTAAGGGGTACAGGAGCTGTCTCTGACAACTCAGTGGCTGGCTCTTTGATCACCTTCCCCTGAGTTGGGGGCATCCTTACCAGGATACAGAGGAAGACTATGAAAGACTGTTCTGATGAGACCTGATAGGCTAGGGTTAGATGGAAGGGGAGGAGGTCCTCCCCTATCAATGGACTGGGGATGGGGCATGGGTAGAAATGAGGGCAGGATTGAGAATGGACCACAGTGGGGTCTACAGCTGGGATACAAAGTGAATAAATTTTAATAAAAATTATATTAAAAAATAAATAAGAAGAAAGGTAAAAAATATTAAAATGTTTAACACCTACTTGCTAATTGAGAAAACCCTAAATTTTGGGTAACTTAAATAGTTTGTTACTATGCCAGAACCGAATGCCATTTCTGAGAATGTATTGTAATATATAACCAATGTTCCTAAATTGGAGGTAATAATATATTCTGAATTATGCAAAAAGGTTTTGAGAATATCAAAGATGAAAAATAAAACAAGATGAAAGAAATTGCTAGAATGTGTGAGGAATTTTCTGACTAACTCCAGTTGTGAATGGTTCCTTGCCAGTATCTGTTTTTTTCACACTAGCATTTATGCTCTTCTTTGCTTAGTCACCTGCATTTACACAGAGCTGTACCTAATTCCAAAGTTACAGTGAAAACAGAAAAAGGAAGTAAATTTTCCTTTGAAGTTCATGAAAAGAGATAGGGTTAAATGAAATCATTTTGATCTTAGCCTCACCAAATTTAAGACTGGAAGTAACCAATTCCCAAACATTCTAGCACATTTATTTTTTCATGTCAAAGAGCACATCAGATCTGTCTTTAATGCAGTTTTTAATGTAAGGCCGAACACACTCTGGCACTCTGCAACTGTGACTGATGGACTGACCACCTACAACTGTCTGACTGAGGTTGCCAAGAAAGTTTGGCACACATGTCCTCAATTAACAGATTGGAGAGTTGCTAATTATCTGGATGAAGGACTTGGCTCCCTGAGCTTGCCTTTTCCTGCAAACAGGAAAGATTCCTCCATAGTATTCTGAATTATTGGAATGTGTTTCTGAAGGCCTACCATGATGTCACACTGACATTTTTTCACAAGTAACTTTGAGGGTAAATTCAGAGCTTGAAGATTAATGTGGTAGTTTAAAAAAATCAAAAGGTTTAGAACACCTAATTTTGATGACTTTAGAAATCTTTATTTTATTGAGGTGTCATTTTTTCCCCTAGATTTTGTTTAATGATCTCGATCCTTAATTTCTGATAGACAGTGGGTAGAATTTCCAGCAGGCTGATTACTGATGTCGCATTCTTTGTTCAGATTAGCTTCCTTCGCCATACTTCATATTTTTTATTACTACCCATATCAGTCCCACACTTACTATCAAGGTAAACCCACAACACACAATCACAACAAACTACATTATGTAAAGAGAGAATGGTAGCCAAAATATTATACACATTACACACAAATAAACATTATTTAAGAGTTAATTAAAGATCTCATTTATTCTTACTGCAGGTAATTGAAACACACATACACATGCATAAATATGGTGTGATGGCACATGTCTGTAATCTCAGCATTGAGTACAAAGCAAGAGGACTGACAAGAGTTCTGGCTCAGCATGGGCTCCATAGTGAATCCTTGTGTGAAATAAAAAACAACAAACAAAACAAAACAAAATAATAATAAAAAATAACCACACGTTTTAGCCAGATGTGGTGACACAGCCAAGAATCACAGGTTATTTTCTCCTTGTCTATGTAGTGAGTTCAAGGCCAACTTGTGTTATATGAGCTCCTATCTCAAAACAACAAACAGTACCAGCAAGATAGCTTAGAGTGTAAAGGAGCTTGCTGCCAACCCAACCTGTTTGCCCAAGTCTCATCCCCAGTACCCACATAGTAGGAAAGAGGTGCCTTTATGGAGTTGTTTTCTGACTCCACATTGGTATCATTGTAGTGCACACAAAAACAACAATAGCAATTGCCCAATAACAGCAACAACAATGAAAACAGGTATTCTCTTCTTAGTAAGGGAAATGATGAATTTCTTTGATAAAAGAACTTGGTTGAATGCAGAGGCTTCAGTCTTAGCATTAGTTTCTTTATTGGTTGCCATGTTAAAAGATGCACAGTTAAAACAGAGGAAATCTATTTCACTTTCACAGTATTTTTATAACATAAAAAGGCAAAGAGAAAATACTATGACTAAGGAGAAAATCAAAACAACAGAACTTAGCTAGACCATTAATTTACTTAGACAAACCTTTAGCAGCTTTGTCTCTTTGAAGGGAATGGGCTTTTTTCCTTCTGTTTCAGCGCTTTACTGTGTAGAAGGAAGGTGGCAACAACATCTATCCCATGGATTTGCTATGAGGATTTAAAGGGCAAAGTGTTTGGGGCAGTGCTTGGCTCACCGTAGATAGTAACACTAGCCCTGTTGTTCTATTTATTGAAGTTAGAAACATCTATATGCAACAAGTGGCCTATTGTAACAAGGTCATTAGCAAGAAATTCTTAAAGAAGTGATCCTTTTGAGAAATTACTGACAGTTTTGGTTTCTAGAGTTCAAAATATTTTGTTTTGATGTGTGGAAATCTTGGTTGGACAAACCCTGGCTTTGAGAAGAACACTGCTGATTTGGTTAATATGCTTTGTGAATAGAAGTAATTGAAACATGCCATTGTTTCTCAACAGAAGAAATGATTGCTATGAAAAATTGATGTGTTATGTATGAACTCTGGTACCACACAAGTTCAGTGCACTTGATCTAGAGAGTGTGTTTAACAGTACTTTTGCCTTTCCTGGCCTCTGCAGGCTGCACTAGCTGGAGGGCAGACTTGGGGAATAGATGTTGCTGAGATTGGGAGACAGGTATAGCACCTGAGCCAATGTGGCCATGACCAAATACCCAGAGAAATTAGTGTCTAGAAGAGCAGTAGCGAATTCACAGTTGATTCCTATGAAGATTTGGGTTTAGAATAATAATTATCAACAGTAACAGGGGTAATATATCCTATTGATTGGCCAATTTAACCAGTTACAGTGAAATTTCAAAGAGCTCAAGGGACTTGCTAAGTTAATGAGAGTGAAGTTCTGGTAAAGGGAAAAACAAAGCCTTGGTTTCATGATTTTGCATCTACTGATCTTTCAGTTTCATTCCAAAAACTTTTAGAAATTTAGTGATGGGGTTAGAGCTGTCACACCGTCTCTCTCTCTCTCTCTCTTCTCTCTCTTTTAACATAGGTGAGTGGAAAATTTGATAGGAGCTACCTGTTCCATCATAGCTTCAGGAATAATTAATATGCTTTAGCCCCCCCCTCATGCTTCCTAGTTATACCATATGTATCATGATTTAGTGGGGGGAAAAAAGAGGATACCAGAGAAAGTGACTTACATGATTAAAAAGCCACCCAATTGTGAGACGGTAGATAGTAGCCTGTCTCTCCATAATTAGGGAGGCAAAGGTGTTTTCAACATTTTCCCCTGAGTTATGGAAATGAGTAGCTCAAGCACTCCCCTTCAGCAAAGACTGTCTGTTAATACCCAAACTAGTTTCAGATTTATTGTGACAAGTGATACAGTCCCATGTTCAAGGAAGAATTTTGGAAAGCGTGCCTTGGAAACTTTTTTTTTTTTTTGCCCATCTGTTTTGCTTGTCGCAATTCCTGTTTGTTTAAGATGTATGTGTGCCAGAAATGTGGAAAGAATGTGTGTAGCGACAAGTGCTATCGAGCCATTTTCACACTGGACTTATGGGAAGCATGTGCTGCCCATCTGTGAAGTTCTCATTTTATGCAAATTTAGAAAATATATTCTTATGTCATGTTGCCTTAATGCCCAGGGGTAGATTGGAACACACACATGGAGAAGAGAGGAAGAGAGGAAGCATTCTCACACACATGAATAGGGTGGCCCTGCCAGAAGCAAGAGGTCACTCATGCATACTGGTTGTCAGAAGATGGAGGACTGAGGGAACTTTATTTCTAAAATTACCTAAAATACTTTGCCTTTAAGATCAATTATAAAATCTATGAATGAGATTTTAAAAGTGACTATTTCAAAAAATTTCAAATGGGTGCTAGATAGAGTACATGAATGTACACAGCAATAGAAAAAACAGCAACCTTAGCTGTGGATCTTTCTTATTTGGTGGAATATTCTGTGCCAATAATTTTGTTGCAAATTTTCTAAAAGGAGACTTTTAAAGAAGACATCAATATATTGCCAGGGCAGTAAATACTTCTGAGATGTTACTTTTTATAGACTACTAAAAGTATGTTTTAAGGTCTCTCATATCTTCTCATATTATCTATTTAATAATCATACTAGACCACTTCACATCTATGAGGAAACTTCTGAATCAAAGCCCTAGAAGGGGATACATGCTAGAAAAGCCACCTGAAATTCTTACTGAATTGATTGTACTGAAACAAAGTTGATTGAAGGTGGTCTAATACGCTGAGCTGTTCAAGTTCTTTTTATAAAAGTGTTTCTCAGTTTTACTCTTAACCCTGCTATCACACAATTAATTGACTCTTTTACATTTATTTCATAATAAACTTCAAAACGTAATAACTGAGCAGTTATTACTCTATTCTTAGCCCTCTAAACTAATCCAGTTTCCTCCCAGAGTACATCCCAGAGACTGTTGTGCTTTGTAGTCCTTGATCCAGCTCTGTCTCCTGGTCTCTCCTAGACTCCTCCCATGGCTGAATCCTCTACTTCCTCTTCTTACTCCTCCTCCCAGGGCTAGCAGGAAGTTCTTCTCTATTCTCTCCCAGTCTCATTGATTTTCTGTAAGCTGCTTTGTTGGCCTACCAGGGGACAATGAGGGAGCAGTGTTTACACAACATTGAGACTGCAGATTCTCAGAACAAAGACTGCAACCAGATGGGGGGAAGGGGTACATAAATCAGCGTTTAAACTATTTTGTTTTTTTACCTTGGGGTATTTAGTGGAACTAACTCACATGACATCTCAGAATGAGGATAAGTATTGAAACTTATCAAAATCTACTTTTAATCATCAGAAAAAAAAATGACACAATACAAGGATAAATGTAAATGTAATTTTAATTGACCAAAAACATTTGAGAACCTTAAGAAAGTTATCATGAATTCTTCAAAATATATTTAAAATAATGAGTTAAAGTCATTGGTGGTCTTAATGCCTACAGTTGATGTCTCAAAGTCAGACAGGGTACAGGGACACTTGTGTCCCATATTACATCATGGTTAGAAGTATGGTCAACTTTGTTTAACGCTATTCTGTGCTTCATTATTTGTAACCTGGATGCTCTACATTTTCAATGTGCCTTGCTTCTATGAGATATAAAAGATTTTTCTGTTGAAGACAAGTATAAGTATTTGTAGACGCATGAAGCCTAAGGAGGAAAACTGAAGATAAATGCTGACACAAAAGCAGAGAGGATCCAATGTAACCGAGCCTTCCTCTTGTGCCCTTAGGTGTATTTGATTTGCTGTAAGGCACATTGCCCATCTGTTTTTTGCAGATACTTTCTTTTTGTCATAACTTCTTCTTGGCGACTCCTTGACATCATACTTTCCTTGCATGTAGGTGGGACTTAGACTATTGTCTATATTTCCTGGTAGATATCATCTTGATCTCCTTAACACAATGCCCTCCATTATATCTTGCCCAGAAGAGGAGACTCAATAAAGAACACAAAATAGATAAAGGCATCATTTCTTCTTATTCTCCTGTTCCTTTATTTTCTCCCACATCTTCATACTCAGCCTTCTGAGTTCATCTGCATCACTTAAGACTGAATAGGAAATGATTTTTCTGAAGTTCACAAGTAAGAAATTAAAGATCCTTTCAAAGGTGCTTTTCTTATAAACATTTGCTATCCTAGCTCATGTCTCCTACTCTCAGGGGACTATCTCTCTTCATATTTGTCATAAAGATTTTTATTCAGTAACAAAAATCCAAGTCACCTACCCCCTGTAAACTTTGTTCTCTGTGAGGATTGAGGTCTTATCTCTATAGGTACATTTTAAAAACTGAGAAGCTTACTATAAAAGGAAGCTAAGATTCTCTCAACAGGATTATTACCGGAGATCAGTGACACCTCAAATTGCTTGTAAAATTCAAAGCCCCCCATAAATGAGAGCTCTTCAAAGCCAACTTTCTTAGAACCTCCCCACTAATCCAGTTAATAAGTAACAACAATGTATTTATCTAAACATGTGCATTAGCATTCACAAAGCAAACTCAAATTCTCAAGACAGAATATTCTAAGTTCCTTTTTAAAATATCCCCCATATTTGTAAGGTGCCTCTTGAAAAATGGTGTCAGTGTTTTGCATTGTTTCTCTCATCTGTTCAAATGTACTTAATCATTCGAATTGCTTCCTGTAGGTATCCACCAGGATTAAAGAAGCGTCAGTCCATCTGTTATTTGTTCTGCCACTCAACAAATATTGATTTGTTCTTGTAAAACTGTGACTGAATTAGGCAGGGTCCTGCCTTATAGAAACTTTAATCTCTGTTTTGGAAAAAAGTCATCAAACTTATTAACAATAGATACGAAAGAAAATATCAGGCCAGGCATGTTAGAGCATTCTTCTCATCCTAGCACTGGGAATACTGAGGCTGAAATCATCCTTGACTGCAATCAAAGGTTTCAAAAGATCTAAGGCTGCAAAGTGAGACATTGCTTCTAATAATAATAATGGTAGTAATATTGATGATGATGATGATGATGATGCCAGATGCCTTCTAGTGTTTTAAAGAACATAAAATATGCTCATGTAACAAGTGACTGAGTTGGTATTCCAGCCAGATGGGGTGGTGCTGTGATTGAGACCTAAGTAGAAAGAGCAGCAAATGCAGAGGCCTGCAACTCAGAAAGCAGACGAGAAGAATAAAAGTCTAGAAGATATGCAAAAGAAAATCCTAGTCGTTGAAGTAAGGAAATTATAAGAAAAGAAAAAAAAGAGGTCAGATATATATGTAGAGGCTACTTCATAAGGAGCCTGGTAGGCTGTGGGAATTGAATTGTTCTATGACAGGGATTGTAGAAACTGAGTTTATAGTTAGAGACATAGAGGTGATAAATGCTTATTGTACTTAGTAACACAGTACTCAAGTAAAAAAAAAAGGCCACTACATTGAATACATGCTATAAATAGAATTTCCTAGAATGGCTTATAGCCAGTAGGAGTTGAGTAGTCTAACAATAGCCATTTCCACTAGAGAGGCCAAGAAACCAATAGCTCATGAATAGTTCATGAACCTGGATGCCTCAACAGTTCCAATCTAGTGCTGAAGGTCTGGAAGAATCCTAGGTCTTCTGTTCACATTGAAATCCAGAGAAGATGGACATGTATGTCATGGAGGAATGACATCAGCAGGAGGAGCAGAGATGCCTGCCCTTACGAGTGAGAACTAAAGGCATGCAACCAGCAGTTTTTCCCTCTGACCTCTTCATGTATGAGTTACCTTCCAAAGATGCTTTATACTCTGGGGAAGAGTCTTCTCCTATCCTTCTGAAAATGCTCTCAGAGATATTCCATGAGCTTGTTTCCTAGTCTATACTAGGGTCAATGAAGTTGGTAATCAAGATCAACTATCACATCTACACTAGACTCTAGACTCTAGAGGATACTGTCAGGTTAGTATGTGAAGAAATTAGAAGAATCAAAAATTACTCTTGAGTAAATGTGGATGCTTGTGCTCTTTTATAGTCCAAAGCGGAAAAAAATGCTACTGGTATTTAGGTAGTTGAAAGTCTATGTTGTTAAGTCTGAAACATCTTTTAAAAGCCACATTTACAATGATCCCAAACTCAAAATATGCTGAAGTTGATAAGTTCAAGAGATACATCATTTAACCTCATTTTTCTTTGTGTGAGTGTGTATGTGTTTGTGTTTATTGTTGATGTTGTTTGACTTATGGTCTTACTAATTAGCCTCAACTGAGATTGAAACTATCCTCCAGTCTCTGCCTCCCAAGTGCTGGGATTACAGGAATCCACAGTCATGCCAGCCCATAATTTTACTCCTATCAAGTGAAAAAAAGAAGAAATGAAAAGAAAAAGAAAGAACATGACTTCTCCTAGGTTTGATGGAGGAGAGAGTTAATTATGGTATGTGGGAGAGTATAACTAGAGGCAGACACATCTGGGGAAGCCCAGAAATGTAACAGCCTTGAACCATGTGGGGAGAAGGGAAGGGGATGGATGAGAAGGGACACAAGTACAGCAGCCAGGAAGCCAAAGGTACAAAAAGGGGTAGGTAACCAAAATGTCTGAAACAATATGGGAAACAGCCTCTGGGGGAAGGACAGCCTAGCCTCTGACATGGAGAGTTTAGGGCAAAGGGAGGGGTATGGCAGCCATACCCTGTAACATGTAGGGACTGAGGGATGCTGGGAGAACCTGCAGGTTAGGTCTGCTTTAGTATGTTAAATAGGCACCTTAGCATCTTGTCCTGGGTTTGAAACTTAACTATCTACTTCTTTTCAACCAAATGATCCAAATAGAATGTCTAGCTTACCCAATGTCAGTTCTCATTAAATTTGTAGCTGCATTCCTCTTTTAATAAGACAGGAGAAAGAAGGAAGAAAAAAGAAGCTTTTATTCTACTTCCACTTAGACTTCTTTTATAAAGTAGGACACCAGATGACAACACGCTGGAGATGGACTGGGATAGATACAAATGCTAAGATCAAAGGCAGCAGCTGGAGGTAGCCACACTTGGCTGAGTGGTTTTAATTGCTGTAGACTGACTCTTCTACTAGCCTTCTGAGTTCAGCTGACAATGGACTTGCCTGTGTATGGGTCAGACAGCTCAGTACATCCAGGAGCACATGCTAGATGCTCAATAAACATTTATGAGATCAATGGCATTAAAGCATTAAAAAAAATAGAACCTTTCGAAATGTATATAGGGTAAATTACTTACTGTCACATAGATTCCCCATGGCCCTGCTCATGTTCAGTCTCTGTATATATAGGTGGAAGTTTGCTGCTATAGTTGTTTAATGATTTACATGATATAGTTTGTGTTATAGGCTATAGTCATAAAGAAGGAAGAGAAAGAAGGTGGGTGTGGGAGAGAAATGGCTGAAGGGAAGGACATTATTTCTATTCCTTTTTTCTATTCTTTTCATAAATATTAATAAACGAAAATGCATTTCTAGTAATTCCTTGAAAATCCTCATCACATCATGCAAAGTAGCAGGTGAGCTATGTCTCCATTAAGCGTAATGCAAAACAAAACAAGACAAATAAACAAAAAAATATCTTTCTAGTCAGATTCTCTAAAAGCACTAACTTTCTAAAGCCAAGCTCCTCTTCTTTACAGCTATATATAACCACAGAATCATTCCCTATTCCATCCTTCTGTTTAGTCCATCCCTAGTAGTAATCCTTGATTATTCCTTTTCCAAAAATTTGACCTATCAGGGATTCCCTCTTGGTCATCAAATCTCTGTAATGTGTTTTCACATTCTGGATCCAATAATTTTATTTACCTGCCTGCATCTACTTGTACCCACCCAATCATCAAAGGGATCATGCTCATCTCTACCTCAGTTTCCTCATCTGAAATGTGATGAATTTATAAGGTTCTTATGAGAACTACAACCATAGAATTAAATCACATAAAATGATACCTTAATCTTAGTTATTACCACCGTTAAATCTTAAATAAATGGCTTTTCCATTTATTTGAGTTGAAAATATCCCTCCACTCACAAGAGACACGTACTCACCATTTTTATTTTGTTTTGTTTTAAGTCTTGGTCTTCAGCTGGTAGTGAAGTTTGGCCAAGATCTGTAGCTGCAGGATCTAAGGCACAGATGGAGGAAGTAAATCATGGAAGCCATCTGTATCCTTGGTAATATATGTAGCCATGCCCCTCTCTGTGTACTTTCTGCTTCCTAGCTACCAGGAAGTGAGACAGCTGCCTGTGTTCATGCTGCTGTGATCTTCTGTCTTCTCTCTGTCCCAAACTTCAGATGCATCCAAACTTGGAGTCAAACTATAGGGACCATAAGCAAAAATGAATATTTTTCTTCTTTATATTATTTTTTCAGATTTTTGCCAATGAGACAAAATAAACAAACAATAACAAACCCCTGACATCTTCCTCTCATTTTACCCTCATGTCCTTTTATCACATAGCCAGAAAATCTTTTCTAAAGTCTGACTCTGATCCTGTTATTCAAGTTTTCCACTTATCTCAGAGTAAATTCAAATTTCATAGCTCGTCCCACTTGCCTATAAAGGTTGTTTTAAATTCTTTCCTGTTGATGTTACAAAATGACCGCTAGAAGCAAAAGGGGAAAAATGTATTTGGCTCGTAGTTTAAGAGAACACAGTCCATTCCAGCAGGGAAGATATGCTGAGGTTCACAACAATGGGAACATGCATATTCTTAACATCTTGGCAGATCGTGAAGCAGCTGAGAGAATGCCAGGACTCCTTGGCTGGTTTTATCAAGCTGAGACCACAGCCTGTGAAAATGTTCAGGATGAGTCTTCTCTCTGGAAAGATCTGTACAGACAGCCCCAAAGGAACCACCTCTAGTGACCCCAAATACTCTTGCTCGGCTTTGGTTTTTCCTGTTGTGGTAAACACCATGATCAAAAACAACATGAGGATGAAAAGGTTTAGTATCATTTCACAGACAACTGTCCATATTTAAAGGTAGTAACCTGGAAGTAGAAAATGAAGAACATGGTTTATTGTCTTGCTCTCTCTGACTTGCTAAGCCTGCTTTCTTATATAAGTGACAACCATTGACTTAGAGGTAGCATAACTCATAGTGGAATAGGACTTCTCAAGCCATCAATCAAGACAATGTCCAACAGACATGCACAAAGGCCAATCTGATGGAGGTAATTCTTCAGTTGAAATTTTCTCTTCCCAAGAGGCTCTAGTTTGAGTTTAGTTGATAAAACAAACAAATAAACAAAAACTAATCAATATATCTGTCAACTAAGAAATTACAGGGTCTTTTTTAAAGTTGCTTCCCTGTGTATATTTTTATCTACCTGAAGCACTGGTTTTTCTCTTTCACGACTTTCCTTACCTTTCCAACATCCACACTTTTATGGATAACTTATAATTTACTAAATAGAGCTCTAAATATCAAGAAGAAAATCAGCACTTAGAACTCTGTTTAACTCCTGGTAATATTCAGTTTTCTGTGAAGCCAACAAAGCTAATGTGACTTTCCTTTATGTACATCAATAACAAAACAGTACATCCTGTCTGTGTGTGTGTGTGTGTGCGCGCGCGCGCGCGTGCACACATGTGTATGCATGTATATGTGTGTATGTATGTAACAGAACAATAGGACTTCTTTGGAGGTGAACATGAAAGTTGTGAAAGCAAATAACAAATGAAAAGAGAAACAATATTTTCTCAAGAACACAGATACAATTTACAAGGAGGTAGTTGAAATATTTTTATTTAACCATATAATTTTTATCAAAGGTACAAAACAGATGTAGAGTATCCTTAAGTGGAACTGACAATGTAAACTCAGCCAGACCCATCTAAAGTAAGAAAGTTGGAAGGAAGGATAAATGGTGTAAGAAATATACATATAACTGTAGAATCTAGACAGCAGGGTCTTACCTCTTTACTGAATGCACAACTTTGCAAAAGTTTCTAGAGTTTCAGAGGACAGCATCTCTATAGGACATTTCAATGACTTACTGGCTCAAACATCCTTATTTGTATTTGAAGAAGTAAAGTTGGTGTTAACAATTCCATAAACCAAACAATAATAGGAGACGAAAGGGGAATGGAGCAATACAGAATGGAAAATATACAAGGGTGAGGAATTTACTTGAGAAAAGTGGCTTTGGGATGTCCAGTTCTTCAGTTCTGGATGGGTAGTACCGATTCAAATTAGTGCCTTCCCTCCTCCTATTCAGTTCAATTTCAGCTTTTCTGCTTGGCTTTTCCATCAGAAGTGGCTCTTGTCCTCACGCTATCTGGAACTACCAGATTTCTATTGTGAATTGAATGGTGCCCCCTTCAATAAGACATTGACATTTCCAATCCTAAAAACTTATAATTTTATTTAGGAAAGGATCTTTGTATAAGTAACTAAGCTAGGAAAGGTGAGACAATAGATCTTCTGAATAGGTGGACTCTGAATGACAAGTGTCCTCATAAGAGAAGAAACACTTATGAAGAGTAGCCTATGTGTAGACAGCGGCCAAAATTATGAAACCTCCAGGTACTACTTGAACCATCAGCCATCAGAAGAGGCAGGTCATATCTTCTCCTAGAGCCTTCAGAGTCATCAAGGATCTGGCAAACTTTGATTTTGGATTTCTGGCCTGTAGAACTGGTAGAGGAATAATTTTGGACTGTTGTAGACCTCCTTTGCCTGGTAATGTGTCACAGTAGTGGCAAGAAGCAAAAGGATCCAATGAGGTGCCCTTCTGAGGACAGCTTGAACAATTTCACACTGTACCTCATAAAAGTTCATCTGTGTGAGTAATATTCATTAAGACTCCAGCATGATAATAGTTGTGTCACCTGATAAACCATGCTTTACCTGCATGTGTTGGTACTTCTGAGTAGCACTTACATTACTTTGGAGATCTTCCTGGCTAAAAGAAAAGTCATATTAATCTTGTCATTGTATTTTGTATTTAAAAGCATTTTCAGGAACATTAGCTTACTCTTTCAAAACGTAAAATCAGATAAACAAATGACGCCATCATTCCCATTATCACCGCTCTCATTCTGTCAATGAGAAGATCAGATAAAAATGCACAGTATAGCTTATTCTAGGACATCCATGCACACAAAACGGAGCCCGACACTCAGGTATTTGCCCAGGTTGCTATAAAAAGATTCTATGGAATAGGTTATGAAAATAAAGTTTTATTTCTCATAACTCTGGAAGCTGAGACATATGTGACCCAGATACCAGAAGATTTGGTGTCTGGGGTTCACTTTTATGATCCATAGCCATTTTTACTTTACTCTTAGCTGGTGGAAGAGACAGAGACAGGGACTTCTCTTTATGAACATTGATTTCATTCATAAGTAATTCACCCTCGTAAATAATCACTGCCCAGCAGCCTTGTCCTATAGCCCTATCATCTTACAATTCTATGCTTCAACATTATCATTCAAAGGTAATACCAAGCCTTTGGCTTAAACATGATCTCACAATCAGTTAGGCAGGGCTCACAGGGGCTCAAAGAGACTCTAACAAGAATCACAGAGCCTGCATTTGTCTGAGTAATAGGGGTTTCTGCAAATATGCTATGGTTGTTAGCTTGGTATTTTTGTGGGACTCCTAACAGTAGAAGTCAAGTTTGTCTGATTCTTTCGCCTGTTCTTGAGACCCTCTTCCTCCTATTGTGTTTCCTCACACAGCCCTGATATGAGGGGTTTTCCTAGTCATGTTATACTGCATTTAGTTGATATCCCTAGCAGGCCTGCTCTTTTCTGAAGTGAAATGGAGAAGAATGGATCTGGGGAAGAAGGGAGATGGGAGGTGGGGGATGCCAACTAGCAGGAATGGAGGGAGAGGAAACTGTGCTCAGGGTGCAAGTGACAGAGAGAGAGAGAGAGAGAGAGAGAGAGAGAGAGAGAGAGAGAGAGAGAGAGAGAGAGAGATCCCGATGCTGGCACAGAACCAGTAAGGTGGTTATGACATGTTAGAACATGAACACTCCTCAAATCAGAATTGAAATCACTATGTTAGTTACTGTCAAACAGTGAATTTTTGTACCACATCACAACAGTAGGCATATAACTGAACTGCTTCTTTATGAGTTCCCTGCCACTCCTGTGTCCCTCTCTGATGCTCCTTCAGTGCTGGATATCCTCATTGTTTCTATGGTCTTATTATCCACTTTGCCTCATCTCTGTCTTTTCCTTTTCTAAAGCCCAGGGAGCCACTTTCTCAAAGTGGCTCTTTATCAAACAGAGTTTTTCCAGAAGAAAGACAATGATCACAAGCCATTTCCATAATTCAACAAACAGGGAAGATAAACTTGAAGCAAAGATGAGATGATACTCAGAGCCAAAGCAAACTGTCCCAGGCTGTTATGTATTCTTTGGGTCCCTTTATCTCTGTAAACTCCCCATAGGCTCTACTCCTCTCTCCCTTTAAGTAAGTTATAGACTTCTAAGTTTTGATGGATTTTGGTGTTCTTACCTTTTCCCCTATATAATGCATATAGACAATTCCGTCCATTTCGACACACTTGCTTACCATGTTTTCAGAGGTGAGACCCTTTAAACCCCTATATCAGTGCACCCCTCTCAGTGATATGTCACGTCTGCTCACATACTACTTTTCTAGTAAGTTCTATTCCTTGAATCTATTTAAAACCAATCTCTCTGTCTACCACACTCTGTCTTGCTTTTCCGCCATGGTTTTTTTTCACTCTATTATGTCATTATATTGATACCTGAAAATGAAGCAAATTACAAAGATAAAATTGGAAATTGAGAAGAAAAGACATTTTTAACCAAAAAAAAAAATTAAAAATCATGGGGTAAAAAAAAAGAGGAATGAGAGTTCAGGGTTGTCTTGGAGCCAACATAAAAGTTTAACTCTGTGCTTCTAAATCACAGGAAGACACTGCCCATATCCAGGGCTTTGCTTCCTGTACATGAGAGGGTCAGTAGGGTCAAACACTGCAGTTCTGCTGTGTTGTCTCCAAACCAGAACATCAATGGCAGCTTCAAAGCATCATAAGAGCATCTTCGGATACAACAGAAATAAGGATTTGAGAGGTTTGAAATTTTTCTTTATGTACAAACAAAAGAAAAAATGTATTGCCAGGGAAGGAGATTGCAGAGATCTGGTATAAATAGGAACTGGATCTAGCAAAAGTCATAGTCACCTCTGACAGTTCTGTAGCACTCAGGGGCACATGTGGGCATGTCACCTGCTCCCAGGGAAACAGAGAGGAAAATAGGACTCTATAAACTCACTGTAAAGACAGTGCAAACCAAAAATCAAGCTCTGTCACAGTATTTTCTTTATAACATTTTTGCATAATGTGTGTGTGTGAAGCTCATGAATAAGATGTCTGTTAAATTCAAAACTTTGTGCTTAAGAATTTGACACAAAAGTTTGTGATGGACAGTTAAAGTTTGAGATAAATAGTTAAAACAAAAACAAATTGAAGTAAAAATAAACGATTTTCTGTCCATCTACCTAGCTAATTGAGGAACATAGTTTCTCCCTTCTGCTTGTTGTCTCTCTACATTTCCTTCTACAAAATGTTTTTTGATCTTATTGGAGGAAAAATTCAATAAATTCCAATTTATTGAAAATTTTAGGTTTTTTTAGGGCAAAGAGAAAGACAGCTGCTTGAGGCTCTTTGAAGTTTGGGATTTTAGTAAATCCAGTGGAAAAAGGGATCATTAATCTGGATGGAGATGGGGTTTCCTGGAACTAGAGTTTAGATCTTTCCTCATTCCTTCTACAAGTTTGTCCCTAAAGGTCAGACAAGTACTGTCATTGTTTGCTCATAGGTAGAGATTTGCTTAATTGTAATACTAATTATATTAATTGGCATGGTACTTAATAGTCAAGGTTGGTGTCTGGACTTTCTGTTTTCAAGAAGTAGGAAGTCTAACATATAAGCCTCCAACCAGGAGTTGCTTTTGTTGTTAATTGGATGGGGATGTGCTTTTGTAACTAGATTCAAGCCATTGTCCCTTCTAGAGTTGTTTCTTAACTTCTTGCCCTACCCGAAGTTCACTAAACTAGAACCTCATAGGTCAGGTGGGCTTAGCTCAGTGCCTTGGTCTATTACTTTTAAAACAAATGCAGTGTAGATAAGTCCTTAGCCACTTGTTGTTTTCATTTTTTTTATCTCACAATATTTTAAAGTCACTAATCTCAAAGACTTGTGATTTTAAAAATCCCTTTTACCATAAATAGGAAGAATGTCAATCTTGAGGGGAAAACACATCAGACTTCTTGTGTTCAAATCTTTTCATGTTGACTTTTCTCAGTCTTGCCAGTTTAAAGTCATGACTCAGTTTTGTCTTCTGCAAAGTGGGGCATAACAATAGCTTCACTTCAAAGGGTTGTTGTTAGAATAAAAAACTCATTAGTCTTTTAGAGCACAAATGGGTAAAAAAGAAATACATGCATAATTAATAATAGTAATATTTTGGTTAAGTAAGTGTTGTGAACTTAGAGTCTGAGAATTCAGAAAGTATTCATTAAATAATATTAGATCAGATAAATTTTACAACTCACCATTTACAGATATAAATTGCTTCTTTCTCCATGTATTTTTGAATGTGTAGTCTTCCATTTGATCCTGGTTGACTTGCTAAGGGCAATACTCTTAAAGAAAAATTATTGTCCCAGCACATTTTGATTGCCAATAGTTCCATGACCAATACAGCACAAATTGGACTTGGAAGGAGAAGAAGAATAAAAACAACAATAAGGACAAAAAGAACAAGAACAAGAAGAAGAGGAGGAGGAGGACAAGGAAGAGAAGGAGGACAAGAAGGAGGAAGAATAGAAAAAGGAGGAGGAGGATGAAAATGAGGAGGAAGAAGAGGAGGTTCTTCTTTGCAGCCTTCCCACCTTGATTGCCATTCAAGATGAGGAGGAGCAGGGAAGCACAGGGCCTAGGTCTTCTGTACAGAAGCATCTGACATGGGAGATTATGTCTGAGGACAACTTATTTATTGAAATAATGAGGCTAACTTATATAGCTTGAGTGGAGGCCAGGAGGAAAAAGGACAAGGGAAGAAATGAACCTATGCCTGTGGGGACCTGATGGAAGACAGGAAAACGTTAATGCTGCACCAATACAAATACCAAAGCCTTCCAGAGGAGGCAGGGACATTCCAAGGAATCAGCAGGCTGCCCAGTCACAGGTTTTCTGAGAACCCAGTTCTCTGGAGGGAAAACACAAGCCTAACTGCTTTATTATGATGTGGCCTTTGTCTCTCTGAGATTGAGTAGACCCATGCTTGATTTGCATAGGGTGTAACTCCACTCCTGCTGTGATCTCTGAGAGCTGTCCATAGTACTTGCAGTATTCTACTATTCCTCATCTGGCCTGGGAATCTCCAAGGCTGCATAGGTAGGAAAGAAGACTTAGGTCTGAGAGGAGTGGGGAGGAGGTAAATATGAGCAAAACATATTATTTAAGAATATCAAATTACCAAAAAAGTTATTTATTTAAAAAAAACCTATTTGTCTGAGTAGCATAGCCATAATGCATCCTCTACCCATGTAAGGTATGATGTAAAAAGCCATAGGTCAGAGGCCAGATCAATAGTTGCACTGTGTTGCTCCAAGACTCATACAGGTGATTCAAATTATTAGCAAGCATGGCACAAATAACAATTAGTGTGTTAGAAACAATATCCTAGAAAATCACATTTTAGTGGACTAAAAATGAGAAGGGGCATTCATTAGAGTGATGAATGTGTGCTTATATATATAGGTGTTATGGTAGTTGCTGCAATAATTTTGTGGGCTAACAGAACTCCCTCCATTTACTTATATGGGTTTTTAGTACCTAAGGTGTACTTCCCTTGATTCTAATTCAGGTCTATTTGAGTCTAGAACCAATCTAATTAGTCACTTAACAGGATAAAGGCAGGAGCAAAGCCAGGCCCTTACACCTAATGTAAGGTAAGATACATACATAAATAATGGATATTTGATTAAATTTAGGATGGATCTGTATCCAGACTTTAAGAGAGCTTTATGTGGAGGCAGATCACAATGGGCTTCACTAGTGGAGAAGGGGTCATAGTCAAGACGTCATTTTACCTTGGAGAAAACACACCATCTGCACTTTCCTTTCTTGCCACCAGGTGGCTCTGTGACCAGGCAAGTTAAATAACTCAATACGATGAGTGTCCAGCCTCAGTAAGTGAAGCAGTTAATTATGATACTTTTCCAGGGAAGTAAGAGCATGAAAACTACGCACACAAAAAATGTATGCTCTTATTATGAGGGTATTGGGGAACAGAAAATGTTTAAAAGGAGAAATAGCTTAAGGAAATTTGGCCTTACACCTGAATGTGTTAAGGGAACTGAGACATAACAAAACCAAAGACATATTTCAGCAGCTTTATAGGAGAGAGAGGAGTGAAGGCATTTTTCAAGCTGATGAGTAAGGATGAAGATATTTTTCTGGAAAAGGAAGGAAGTACATTTTTGTTTTGTGGTCTTTAATCAGACAATAGCCAACCTCTATGAAATATGAGGTCTGGTCAAAAAGGCCGATCCCAGAAATCGGAGTATTGCTCATGACCACAAGAATCAGAAAAAAGCACTTCCAAACAAGCAGCAACCCCAAAAAACAACATATTGCCGTCCTGAAAAAAAATCTAACTGTGCTTGGAAAAACAACAACATATGGCAGGGTGGGGTGTGAGCAAAAGGAATATAGTTATCGCGCTTCAGCATTCCCTGTACAAGCGTGAGGAAAAGGAACATTTTCTAGGAAAGAATGTGGAGAAGCCTCAAAGCCTCTCTTTTGAAAGCACAATCAGGGACAGGAAAGCAAAGAGGTTTTTGTTCCAGGTGAGTTATGACTGAGAACCAGGAATTGAATTTCACCTTTGACCCAAAAATATGCTGAAAAGGAGCAAAGGAGATGAAAGCTGAAAATAGAGGTTTCATTCCGTGCTTTGTAACTAGAGCACCATTGAGATTAAAACAGGGAGGAATGGAATGTACTTGAACAAGCTGGCTCTCAACACCAAAGCCACAATGTGCTCATAATAACACTGAGGTGCCAGAATCTGGGTTTTGTTTGACAAAATAGAATCAACTTTAAGCACAGTTCTCTGTTGGGAATCTCAGTCATGTGATGGTTTCATAATTCAAGGTGAAGTTCACTTAGCAAAGCTAGAAGAGTGCTAGAAAATAAGTTTTCAAATTTTGATGTTTTTGCTGTTTGTCCTCACTTAGCCTGTGTACCCATCAGTTCCATAAGCCAAGATTGTCTCTCTGCAACACAGCTCCCATCAGCAGATTGCTATCTACACGGGAACCATTGATTCAACCAGTATTTAACTATGGAGAAATTCTCTGTGATATGACAAAAAAAGATTCTGACCCTTCGGAGAGCTCCCAGGCTGAAGAAGGAATTTTATGGATTAAGGTGTTCCAGTAGGACACCTTAAAATATGCAACTTGGGCATAAAGGTTATTTAGAGCTGAAGATGTTTGATATTCAATGAAAGCGTGGGAAACTTTGTCTGAACTCTGCTGTTTTCCTAACAGTAGACCTGTTGCAAGAGGAAAGAACATGTCTTATTACAATTCAGAACTATCAGGCATTTTACAATTTACAAGAACATGATATCTTCTATCCATTCACATAAAATGTCCAGTTTTCTTTGCAAAACACCATTTTATTTTTTAAAAAATCCTGGTCCCCCAAATACGGGAAAATTTACTCCTCAAATCCAATTATATCCCTCATTTGCTCATCATGGTGATCACAAATACATGAGCCAAATTCGTGTTAGCAAATACCTGCTCATTTTTACCTTTTTTAGCTTGCCTTTTGCCAGTCTAATTATCAACCTACCAGCCAATGAACCTAGGAGATTAGAGTGCTAATCAACTTCCTCCAACTGCAAGAGTTACAGGAAGGCCACCAGCCCATGCAACATTTACATGGATGATGAAGATCTCAACTCGGATCCTTATTCTCCAGAAGCAAGGGCTTTTTTCCTCAGGGTCATTTCCCCATGTCCTTAGATTCTCTTATAATTCACTGATTTAATTAACAATCACAATCACAGCTACTTCTATAATTAAGAAATCTGTTGCAATGTATTTGGTATAAGGGAAAATGTTTATTGTGGAAGTAAGGAGGGGGAAGAGAGAAAAAGGATAAGGTGGAACCCTAGAAAGACAAAGGGAGGGAGAGAAATTGAGAGAGAGAGAGAGAGAGAGAGAGAGAGAGAGAGAGAGAGAGAGAGACAGAGACAGAGACAGAGACAGAGACAGAGACAGAGCAGGGGAGGCAGAGAGCACCCCAGCCCAGCATGGCTGCCCCTCTTTAACTGGCTCCAGCCTCCATGGTGGCAGGTGATAACTTCAGAAGCAGACTTTGAGGATGGGCTTGTGAACTCACATTATAGCTACTGTTTCTACAATTTTACATTCCATCTTTCACCTGAATGACCATGTTCTATTTCTGTCTTTAATGTTGTTACTTGTCCTTATTCTCACTGTAAGCCTAGCTAAAAGTATTGAACAATAACCATACTACATCCCTAATACTGTAAGTCTGAAGCCCAATCAGCCCAGTTTTTGAAGTCTGCATTGTTATAACTAGTCTGACTAGCCTCTTCTTATTGCATTTAAGGTATTCCCTGATCTGAAACATCAAACATTCCCCTTTTCCTCACTCAAATGAGTTCCAAAAGCCTAAAAAAGTAAACAGTGTGGCTTAGCTGCAGCAAGTCCTCCTGTTCCTGGCACTAAGCTTGTGTAAGCTGCTTCTGCGCTGCTGCGACAGACACAAAGACAACTTAAAGGGAGAAACTATTCGGCTTTGGATTTCAAGTGATTTCGGTCTGCTGCAGCAGAAAGGAGACAATTAGTCATTGGTGGTAGAACTACAATGTGGCGACTATTTCATTTTACACCAGGAAGCAGGGAATGTGCTAGAACCAGCATCTTATTCCTTGTGGCCTATCTCTGCCAACGGATTCCAATTCTTTTTTTTTTAACAATTTATTTAATTATATTTTATGTGCATTAGTTTGAAGATGTCAGATCCTTTGGAATTGGGGTTACAGACAATTATGAGCTGCCATGTGGGTGCTGGGAATTGAACCTGGGTCATTTGGAAGAGCAGACAGTGCTCCTAACCATGGAGCCATCTCTCCAGCCCCGGAATTCAGACCACAAGCCAGAGGAAATACTTCAGATGCAAATATAGAAGTTGCTCTCAGTTTTCTTCTTTGACTTCTTCATTTTCCGTTTTTTTGTTTTTTTTTTTTTTGTACAAGTTTTGGTTTTATGCAATGGCCTTACATGATTGGTATTCTCTCTCCATTCCTATTAGGCAATATTTTAGAATGGTTACGAAACTTAAATATGCCAAACAAACAAAAATGCTAAATTACAAAAGAGTAAAATATAACAAGAAGTACTCCAGAACACCAACGTCGTTGATTATTATTATATGATTATATTATGTGATTTTCTACATGCTGATTGGAAAGCACCTCACCATCCCCCACTAATGAGACATATGAGAACGTGAACATTCGAACCTGTAATATTTAATGTGATAATATTAAAATATTCAGTGCTTGAAGAAGGAAAATTTTTTCTAGCGATGAAATTTTAGGAACTCTAGCAAGTTGCAATTTCTAGAGAAATATCACACTGTGGTCATTATCCTTCAGTGTGTCCTTGCCAAGCTCAACAAGTTGGGAAGTTTGTATCCTTAGCTTGTATCTAGAATATGTTGGTTATTTCAATAGAGAATGTTTTCTGAAAAGGACACTTGGGTGACTTCTAGGTACAGTCATAGAAAACCAAGCTGCATTTATCTTGTTTGTGGGATCACTCATGTGTCTTGAATTCCATGTGGGATATAAAGCTATTCTGAAGTTTCCAGAAGGTAACTGAGTGAAGAAAACGATGCTCAGATACTCTTTCAGCTGTCAGTGTTCAAGTCATCCTAGCTCAGAAAAAGGGCAATTCAGTGAACTAGACTTGAGACTACCATAGCCTCTCAAATATTGGCCAACTACAGCCTTTGGGTCTTTATATCCTGCATCCAAATTATCCCTACATTTTTCTA
>CM053750.1:24626007-24645344 GCA_028658305.1 Pachyuromys duprasi | reverse complement strand
CTCATCTCCCTCCTCCCTGCCCCCTCCAAGTCCACCAACAGGGGAGGACCTCCTTCCCTTCCATCCAACCCCAGCTTATCCTGACTCCTCAGGGCTGGCTGCAATGTCCTCCCCTGGGATCTAGCCAGTCTGTCACTCCCTGGCTTGTATGGGGGAGGGTCAAAGAGTCAGCCATCAAGATCATGACTGAAACAGTCCCCGTTTCCCTGAGTAGGGTCTTCAGCCCTACACCGAGCTATCATATTCTATAATATTGTTTCTCATTTGTTCATAGGGAACACTTAATAAAATCTTTGAACCTCAAAGTACTTATTTTCACATAATAAATCAGTAATATCAAATATTATGCCTATTTCTCTTCTATCCACACTAAAGGAGAGGCTGAGAATGATCTTTACCCATTAATTCTTTGTCAGTCTTTGGAATACTTCTCTAAGCATTCATTATGTGCTTCCTGTGTAGACAATCTTGTAAGTATGCACGGAATACATTACGGAATACATTGTACTAGCCTTGAATTCTATATTATGTAATCTAAAAAATGCAAGGCTGAACAAATGAAATTTGATTTGGGCAATAGCAGAACACTTTGGTAGATTATAGATAGTACCAGGAAGAAAAGAAAGACATTTTAGGTAGACAAAATTTGATGATAGTCTGGTATGTATAGTGAATTTGGGGTAGGTGAATCTGAGATCCATAGTGAAAATCCATCTTAAAAACACAAGAGCTAGAGAAGCATCTCTGTGCTTAAATATTTTCCTTTCATGCCAAGACTCAGGATTTAAAACTCATTGCTAAACAAAAAGTCCCAGACACTGTTATCCTGTTGTGAATATAAACATGTTTTTGTTTTAATCCCAGATGTGGGAAATGGTATTGATTCAGATAGTCCACATCAGTAAACTATTTGCCTCATGCAGGCTCTGAGAAGAGCTCTTTGCCAACTGCAGACAGTTTAAATCTGAGGACTCTGGAGGGAGGATCAACGCCAGAGCCCAGAGAGTGTTGGCAAGCTCCTGGAAAGAACAAGGTTGCTGCTCTGTCCCCACTGTGGCTCCTTGTTGCTATTGATGCAGTGAGAGAAAAAAAGTTGGAGGTATTTTGAAAGGAAGATTGGACTGGATCCAAGGAACCAGATGACCCTAACCATCAGGAAGTAGCTAAGAGAAATGCACCCCGCCCCAACCATTTATCTCTTCTACCTAATGTTGTGGTGTTCGAAGGGATTAGAGTAGAGTAGGGAGAATGAGATATAAGAAATGTAAATAAAAAAGATTTTTTAAAAAGGACAGCAACATTATTCTCTGAATAGACAGGTGACAGTGAGTCTAGTATATGTCACAGTTTTTATTTGCTATCCATGGAAAAAACAATGCTCTAGATAGAGCAGTGGTCATCAACCTTCCTAATTCTGTGACTCTTTAATACAGCTCTTCATGTTGTGGTGACCCCCAACCACAAAATTATCATATTACTACTTCATAACTGTAATTTTGCTATTGTTAGGAATCAGAGTGTAAATATCTGAAATGGAGAATATCTAATATGAGACCTGTGTGGGGTCCTGACCCACAGGTTGAGAACCATTGCTTTAAAGAAATGCTGTACTCCATGTGCGGAAGCACATTGTTAAACTATCTGTCACACAACCCATGATGTAGCTATTAGGGTTCAGAGACTTGAGTGTTTCTTTTGTTCCTGTCTATGAATCTACAAGAAGAGCTCTGGATATTTCTGAGTTTTCATTTCATTTCATTTCAGTTTCTTGAATCCTCAAAATGATCCTGAAATGAGCAAAGGAACTCTGTCCCTATGGCTGAAAGGTATTTTATGCTATTCATTAATATTCATTTGAAAGACATATCAGAGAGGTTTCTAAAACATAATTATTCTCCAAGGAGACTCAACTATATTTTTGAGAAAATTTAATGGATAAAGGTTACTTTCCATATCAAACACAGCAATCAGCAGCTGTTCAGATTTAAGGGTGAGACCTTTGCTTTACAAATACAAATGCCACTGTGTAAGGGACAATTAGTTATAAGCAGACAACTTGGCTTATCTCTTTCTAAGTGGAGGTTTGTGTGCTGTTTGTACACATGCTAGCAAGATGCTCCACCTTAGTATGTACAGGGAAGGAAAGGCCTCATGAGATGAGAGTTCCAGCTGGATTCTCTTTCATCCTGTCCTTGGTCTTCTTACCACTTTGTTAACCACCATTTCCCATCTGTACATTGGAAAAGTATGTCACAGAGCAGGGATGAGGCTTTGAAGCCTCTTGTGTGAAAATTCTCTGAGAACTATTCAGGACAATAAAACCGGCTTTAATGCTATTGATATTATAACAGATTCATATGAACTGTATGCACATTGGCATTGAAGAAGACTCAGAAAACTATAGAATTTTAACGTCTTTAGCCTCTGTTGGGTAGATAAATTACTGAAAGCTCAATATAAAAAAACCTGAAGAATTGAAAACTGAATTAATGTCAACTACCTTACAGAGGTTATTCAATGTAATTGTTAGAGAATTAATTGGTTTGAGAAACAGGTTTCAGTTATGGAATGAATTGTTTTCTGTTCGGGATTAATATCACCCAGATTTTATATATATATATATATATATATATATATATATATATTTTTTTTTTTTTCTGTGCCCTGCCAAGATGAAGTTCCAGATGAGCACCAACGTGAGTTGTCAGGGAAATACATGTAAAAATATGCATCAGTTACAAAGGAGTTGGTTCAGTTTATCATTGAGTTAAGCATGTAAATGATAAAAATCACATTCTATAAGATTCCCAGCAAGGTCCTCTTCATCTAAAATTCTATGGATTATCATCTAATTTATTAAGAACATTTTCACTGAATTAAATAAATGTATTATTAAGAATGCTTCCTCAACTAGAGCAAAATTGTTTATTAAATTTTGTGTCTATTTAAATGAAGGCAAGTGCAGTTGAAGTTAGTGTTGGATTCCCCTTCTCAGCCTTTTGTGGGTGATAAGTTTTTTGTCTCTTATCTAATGTACTTCAGTTCTTCTGTGGTTCCTTTGTATAGTTTGGATGTTCTCGTTGTCACTCTTGCCTGCAGCACTGGCCTCACAACAGTATGTGATCGGTTATGATAGAGAGGCAAGACAGGCATAGCTTCTCTGTCTGGGCCTGGCTTGGTTTGTTCAGACTGCACCATGAAGTATATGTTCTACTTTGTGGATATTATTTGGTTATCTGTCTAATAAATACACGCACTATATGTATAGTATGCATGTCTTTATTCATAGACTATAGAGAGACCTCTAAAGATTATTTTCCCATGTTTGCATGTTAGAGGTCATCATATTAATGATAGGGAATACTGTTCTCACTGCAGAACTGTGAGAATCTAGATGCCCTTGAGGGCTTTTGCCATCTCTTTCATCACAGTCATAGAGCTGGAAACAGAACTACACCTTTGCTGTTTATGAAAATTCTTATAGTTGACTGCCACTGGTTGTATTAGATTTTTATATTTGCATAATGTCAACTTCTTACTTTGACTTGCATGATTGATAATGCAAAAGTGATACCTTCAGGGAGAGTTATATCCCACTTTTGTTTTGAGACAGGGTCTTACTATTTAGCTTTTGGGCTGGTGAGATGGAATTTACTAGGTAGACTAGGCTTGTCTTGAATTCAGAAAAAGCCACTTGCCTCTGTGCCCCTAGTTCTGGTATTATAGACATGTATCACTGTGCCTAGCCCTTTGTGACTTTTCAGAAGTAGAAAATGATTCTGCAGTGCAGTCATGCACTGGATAATGTTGAGTCAAGTCCCTTATTTCTTGGAACCTTTGTTTTTCTATTTAACAAATATTATTCTGAAATCATAGCCTATGATTCCTGCAGAAAGCATTGACTACGAAAAAGTTTTGGTAGGCATGAAACTCATTTTGGGAGAGATCGCATAGAACTGGAATGCGGTCCTGCATATGCAGCATCTAGGGGGGGGGGGATTTGTGAGTTGAGAATGCTGTGGTTGCCATCCTATTAGAACCCTGTACGTTCTAAGGTGTTGGGGAGACTGTACCCCAGGATCATACCTCTAAAGGGTGAGGCTGCAGCATATGTGTACTGGACATGCTCTCCTCAATATCTCAAGAACACCGCGATTCCCAAAACACCTGGGAGCATCTTGAGAGAAATGAATAAAATACAGTCTTAAAATGCAGTTTAAGCTCCGTTATTAGAAGCAGAAATGAGCATTCCTCAGCAGTTTACTGTACGGACCATACCCTACTTTATTTTTATTTTTATTAAGGTGACCAATATTAGAATTGATTATTTTCTAGAATATGTCTTCAATATCTAACTCCATTCTTTTTATTTCCAAATGAGAAAACAAATTCAGAAAGGTCAGTTGAGTTTTAAAATCACACAGAAATTCAGAGGAAGCCTATTTTTATCCTACAGAATTTCACGATCCTTTGTTTCAGCCCTGTCTGCCACAATCCACTGCCTTAAAAATATGCAAAATCCATGTGAAATCAGATTCTCTTTTAGTCACATAAGAATCTGAAATGCCAGAATTCTCATAGGTGAGACAGTCAGCTTCAACATAACATAGTGAAAATGCCTGCAAGAAGTCTCATTACGGTAAAATCATTCTTCATTGGCAACTTACAGATCAACATGGGAATCTGGTTTACGGCAGTCCCACGTAACTAATTTTAACCAATACAGGTGGAATGGAAGTAAAGCCTGTGTTTTCTGAGTCAAAGCATTTGCTTTTTTATTTTCTAGTTATAAGAGATCCTAATTTGAAATCATGGCATCTATGGATAGTGAAGCCTCACTCAGCTAGTACTCTGTAGACAGTTTTATCAAAGAGGTCCTTTTGACCTACACTGGGCATGTAATATGAGAAGATGCCCACCTTTGCTCCTTCAAGCCAATGAATGTTGGGGTCACTTTCTACTACATCATAATGTCACCTATCCATAATACATTTGGAAGGAAAAGCAAATCGTTCCAAACATCTTAAATTTCCTATCAGTTTCATTGATTGCTGATATAATTTATATAAAATCTAGTTTTATGTGATAATTGATGAATATTGGCAAAACTGGTTAGCAACTGACTCAGATATTAGCAATGACTTTCTTGCCTGTGGTATTCTGTATGTCTGTACATTACATTGAGACCTTCAACTCAGGGAGTCCAATTAACTGCTTAGCACCTACAATCTAAAATTCAACTTTATGCTTATTCATTGACCATAATTCCGACAAACATTTCCTAAATCTGTGGTCAACTATAGTAGGGGTGAAACGTGGGAATGTTCTTGAAATACTTAAAATTAAGAAATATTGGCTCAAACACTTATTAATTACCTTATGGAGAGTCTTCTATATTTGTCTATATTTGCCTCTTTTTTATTATTATTAGAGGTCAACACTATTGAAGTCTGAGAGGGGCTCAGACTGCTTGCACCTGAATGTGGTTGTATGCATCCATAATCTCATCATTGGTAGGCAGAAACAGGAAAATCCCTATGCTCTACCAAATCAGTGAGTTATAGTTCAGTGAGAGAGCTTATCTTAAAAACCGAGAGGAGGCCTATACCAGAAAGCATCTGACCTGGGACCTCTGGCTTCCACACATCCATGCACAAGTATTCAGAACTGTATACACATGCATATACCACCCCATACATGAAAAATTAAATAAAAATAAGTAAGACTAAATATGTTATTTGAAATAAGACCAAAGAAATGAGTCTGAATTGACACTCGGTTGGGAACATTAAAAAAGAAGTGAAAATTGAAGCACTTTTGTACATTGAGTGAAGTACAAAAGTAAAGCATAACTGGTAAAGCACAGCTGAGACAGAAGTTAATGTATCACAGCCAGCATCAAAGCATGTTGTAGTTCTATACTCCTCAGCTGTTTTTCAACGTCTGAAAGACTAGCAAAGGAGACTTGAAGTTCCACAGTGGGTTGGTACAATTGGGGACTTCTCCTTTTCTGAAGAGAGAGAGGAATGGGGGAGGGAGAGCATGAGGGTGGGAATAGGAGGAGTAAGGGTGGGGGCTGGGATCAGGTTATAAAGGGATTAAATGAATAAATAAATGAGAAAAAGAGTAGAAAAAGCATTCAGTGTTGCTGAAGACATAAGGAAGGAAGGAAGGGGAAATCAAAAGACAACATAGGTTCACTGGTTTTATTTCCAAAACATTATCTTTCCTTGTCAGCTCCACCACAATAGAAATCACTTTTGTTCTGTTTTTTATGAAAGGTTGCACACCTGGTGTGGGACCTGCCACAAGTGAGCAAATACCCGATAAAAGAATAAATGGGCCTGTGTTTTATTTTTTAGAAGCCTTAGGTAAGTGTTAACTATTACAAGAAAGCTATGTTAAAATAAAAATCAGTTCAAGTTTTATGGTCTACATTGGTCTTTATGTCTAGGTATGTTTAATGCTATTGTAATCAGTTATCATACTAGATATGTTTAGCAACTGAGATAAAAGTATGCAGAAGTGGGCTAGAGTAGAACAATTTTATTCATGTGAGAAATGGCACTTGTAGATTTAGAAAATGTTAATTATTAATAAAGTTATTGCAATAAAATAGCTGTAATAGAATGAAGAGGTTGCCATTTTACCAGACATTTTAAATGATCTTTTGTTAATAATCCCTGTGTCCCATTCAATTTCATTGTATAGGTTATCTGATAAAATAACTGCAGAAGGGATAGATATAAGCTGCACATCTTCACTTGATTTTTTAGAACAATTATTGTTTAATGATTAAACCATATGTTAAATATTAAATGTTAACCACAATCCATAGCATAGACAGTTCTATATGTGCATATCACAGTTTTTCTTCCCTTATCCACTTTGAACAACTTCCTGAGGCTTAGAAGACACATAAGTAATTATGTTTTCTGAATTAAAAATCTAGATAAAAATAACTTCTTCATGGGTCTGACAATATATCTCAGTGGTAGAACACTTGCCTTGCATGTGCAAAACTTCCTAGGTTTTAATCATATCAGTGAAATAAATAAAAAAAACCCTTAGAAAAGCAGTTCATAACCATTTAAAGGTATTAGCTTCCTAGAGTCACATACTGAAGACTGTATTCTTGGTGTTCTTGCGACTCAACTTCACTTGATACTACCAGGATAACCAACACAGAAGCTGTAACTTCGGTCTGAGAGCAGAGTGAGAATGAAGACAGACCAAGGATATCAAGGAATGAAAGACTCTTCTGACCTGACAAAAGAGGACTCTATAACTTTTATAAGAGAACATCTCTTTGAATGAGGATTGAGCCTCTTCCCTAGGCTCCTCCTTGCTCCTTGGGACTATAGATTTTAGTATGTTTATCCTATATTATATGGCTGATAACCACTTACATGTGAGTATATACCATATGTGTGTTTCTGCTTCTGGGTTACCTCACTCAGGATGATCTTTTCTAGTTCTATCTATTTGCCTGCAAGTTTCATGATTTCCTTGTTTTTAATTGCTGACTTGTGTTCCTTGTATAAATGTACTATAATTTCTGTATCCATTGTTCAATTGACAGATATCTAGGTTGTTTCCAGATTTTGGCTATTATGAATAAAACTGCTATGAACATAGTTGAGCAAATGTCCTTGGTGTATGGTGCGCTCAGGGTGTTCTGCTGAGACTGATAAATCAACCAAGGACCATGCATGAAGAGGACATAGACCCCCTGCTCAGATGTAAGCCAGGGGCAGCTAAGTCTCCATGTGGGTTCCCTAGTAAGGGGAGCAGGGGCTGTCTCTGATATGGACTCAGTGGCTGGCTCTTTGATCTCCTCCCTGTGGTGAGGTGGCCTAACTAGGCCACAGAGAAAGAGGCTCCAGTCAGTCCTGATGAGACTTGATAGGCTGGGGTCAGATAGTAGGAGAAAAGAGCCTCCCCTATAAGTGGACTAGGGGAGGGATATAGGGAGGAGGAAGAGGGACGGAGAGTGGTACCAGGAGGAGATGGGGGAGTGAGCTACAGCTGGGATACAAAGTAAATAAATTGTAATAAATAATAATAATAAAGAAAAAAGAAAAAATGCCTCTTTCCACTTTATGCTTTTATGACAGCATAAACTTCTGACCTTTAGCTAGTCTCTGGGCATTTCACTTTATCACTTCTACACTATCACCATCCAGAGCTTCAGGAAGCAATCATTGGTGTTGAATTTAAATGAATTCCCCTGTCTTTCTATATATTTTGTGACTCAGAACACTGAAAGTTGTAAGGAACAATTTACCCAAATCAGTTTAATTTTTAACATGTCTCTGATTTTAAAATGTAAAGTCATTAGCAGGAAGAAAATATTTTATTCAACATGTTCCACCAATTCTAAAATGTATACCTTTTAAATTCATAGGATATGAGTTGAATAACAAATAAATACTTTGCTAACTCGATTCCCAAATATATTCTCTAACTTCCTTTAAAGCAGATCAAAATTGCTTCATGTCAAATAAATATATAAGCACCCTTGGGCAATCCAGTTATCCTGAAGTTTTCATGCACCCATATAGTGTCTTCTACTGGCTTATCAATGTAAAATTAAAATCAGGTATCAGCTCTTCCCTCATGAATTACAATCTTACTGATTCTCATTGTACTTTGTTTTGGCTTTTAAAAAATATCTTCTAAATGCAATGTATAGGCCTTTAGCTTCTAACATTAGTCTTAAATATGAATAGACTTACTAATTTACATAAACAAATTTCAGCTCTATGTCCTATTTTATTCCTTCTTAAAGCATTGTATATTTAATTACTACCCTGCCATATTGCTGCATTAGAGTTGTTCCTTCACAGTAACTAGTAGAAATTGGAGCAACGTAAGAGTTTGGATTCTGGATAAAAGATACAGAGGGTACTAAGTAAATTTTCTTTCTTCTCTGAATCTGATGAGTAGTGATGTGTGTATTTCAGAGGATTATATTCTGTTACGTTCAAGTATGAAATTGAAAAACTGTTAAATAAACACATTAGTGGTTTGTTTTTGTTATATTTGTACTATGCTATGCTATTTAAATGAACATTATTTCTGTGGAAGTGTATGTTTCCATGGATTCTAAATCTCTAAAGGACTGTAAGTGCATTTCAGATACAATTCTAATGTACGCAAATGTAAAACACAAGTTAAAAACCCCATCCATACACATTTGAATAGGAAATACTGGTGCTTGCTTTAGATTTGAGGAAAATTAATCACACATCTGAGAAGCATTTTAATTCCTTCTATTTTCTTTCTTTTCCTTTTCTTTTTACCTTCCTTCTTTTCTAGTAGACTGAATAGTTTTTAAAAGAGAAAATTGTTTTTATTTTTATTACACATTTTATTTTATTAGAAGTTGTTTTCATATATCTCATAACTATTAAAATGTAATTTTTAAAAACTCAGTAAAATACAAATTTATTTAGGGAAATTTTAAATTATGTAAAATTAAAATTTCACATTTCCAAAGGAGTGCTTTGAACAAAATTATAGGAATTGTAACAGATTTCTTTTCTTCATTTACTCTCCTATGAACTGTTAATACTTGCTCTAGATAACTAGCTTTTATAAAATAGATGTACTTATGTTATAAGGATTTGACATATTTGGGTAAATATTTAAGTTGTTTCAATCTTTAATTAAGAGTTGCTCCCCACACACAAAACAAATTGTAAAATAAAATATGTTTTAAAGTTTAGCTTAATATTTTCATGAACTTTAATTTAAAATCCAGTATTAAAATAAGTTATATTAAACAGCTATTTCACTCTGACATCATAAAATAAACTTAACTTTATTTTAAAAGAGTTATTTAACAACTACATAGTCAGATACATTTTTTTTAAAATGCCAGCGGTGTTGTAGTGAGTAATGGCTTTCACAGCAAAGATAGGTCTATTTCAAAGTAGGCTTGAACTTCTGAATTCACTGTGTTGAAGTAATAGAGTTCCACATTATTCTACTCAATATAAGCTTAATAAGACGTAAAATAAAAACTTGATTTTAACTTTTCAAGATTTCTCCATTTCATTTTATAATAGATTGTTACATACAGAAAAATGCAAGTAACACTTGAAGTCTGCACATGTTGCTTCCATTTCTGCATCCCTGATGGTCTTACTCACAGTGGTCCTACTGCCTGGCATCTTTGCTGTCTGACTAGGAGGATTTCAGAGGAGAAATTTCGGATAAATTAATATGATACAAAAAATTTACCTTTTTCCTCAAATATAACTCACCTGCTTATTAAGACTGTATCTTTGAAAATTAGAGTCAATATTAATACAATCAAAACAATTGTTCTTTATGTAAGACATTATTTTGTTTCAACGTCCTTTAAAAATAAGCCTCCTATCTTTATTCTAATTAAAATATTTCCTTTTATAAAATTTCAGTTATGGTCAAAAAATGTTGAAAGTATTTGCTATTCAGCTACCTAGTATAAAGGTTTTTCCCTGAGACATACGATTTGATCTTTTTCTACAAACCTGCAGAAAGAAAGGACACAGAAATACAACCAACAGAATCGACCGTTAGCTTCAAACAATGACTTCTCACTACTCGTGGAATAAAAGGTAACCATCGCAGGAGCGCTCGAAATAAAAATAGGGTAGCCTTGTAAAAAATACAGAGAATATGATGGAAACTTTTAAATTCTACAGATTAAATGATCCTAAGAGCTTAATGTTTCCAGGGCTTATTGAAACTGTTACCATCTGGCTTCTGTAGTCAGTGTGCTATTTCTTTAGGAGCAGCAGAGGGCGCTCTGCCATTGTTGACACAAGGTACCTCTAGATTCCCTGTGCTAGCATCTTATTCCAAGGAAAGAAATATGCTGTTTCCCAGGAGGATTGTCTCTGAGTGTCTCAAGGGTCAAGCAAGTCCTAAATTATTCCGAGAAGCTCTAATTTCAGACCACTAGATGAAAGTTGTGATTGCCGAAGGATTCCCATGGTCCTCTGCACCAAAGCTCTCTAATTGTTCGCCTGGGTTGTTTTGCTGGGTAACACTGAGCACGGAATTTCATAGCAGAAAAATTTTGTGATGGACATTAACTTGGATGATTATTTAAAAAAAATAAAAACAAATAGTTTTAAAAGTATAGAAACACTATGATTCAAAAACCACACTGCACGTAATCTTGATAAACACGACTAAATCATGTATTTGTGTCCTTATTTTTTAGTTTCTTCATATTACACATTTCATTTCTATTTAGACAATATATTTTTTTAACTGATTAAGCTTTCTAAAGCCAGCGTTTAGGACTTTGGTAAACAAATAGGATTTGGCTGGAGAGTATTAATGTGTTCTTATTACATAACTGAACCACAACAATGCAAACTGGACTGTTTTTGAAGCCTTAGACTCCATTTGCTTTGTGAGGTGCTCAGGGACTGTAGGCAGAAGCATCAGTACAGCTGGATGGATATAGGAAGAAAGAACACCTGTGACAACCTGCAACACTTCAAACCATTTCCATTTCCAATGATTGCGTTTTAACGGACACAGAGAAACATAGGCTGCTCTTTTCCCAACACAGTTTGCTAACTCCTTCCCACTGTAGTGTGGAAAGTCAGATACAAACCTTAATATTTGTGGATAAAAAAGTTCTAGTTTACAGAATTTTAAAATCAGAAGTCAAATAAAGGCCACCTTTTAGGATGGAGTGAGAAGGAGCTAAATTGCCAAGGATACTGTTTCTGGCCTGGATTATTTCCTTTTCTGTCATTCAGGTGTAAGAGAATAAATGTTATATAAGAATATCTTTTAGACCGTTGTTCATCTATGGCTCATTTCTGGGCCTAGACAAAAGTCACTGCCAGTCTGTGTCTTGTAAAACCTGATTTAGTTTATCTATGGTTGATGTTTGACATCATTTGTGATGTGAATCTATAAACAAATTCAAACACTGAACATTTTCTTTCCAGGGCCCAGGCTAGATACAAATCAATTTATTGCCAATTTCTTTCCATTGTAAATATGACTAACTATAAAATTTAATATTCTATTGTTATATTACAACATTACCAATATTTAACTTAGAATGTTGAGAATTTTAAATATACATTGAATACATTGATCCAGACATATTTGACGGACAAGTACTAAGGCAAATCTTAACTACATGGGATTTGGTAAAGTGCCCTGCCTTTGCAGGTCCGGTCCGAGAAAGCTGAGAAGAGGAGGGATCTGCGTTCTGATTTTCTCTGCAGTGTGGGATTCAGGCCTCCTGGGCCTGCAGTGCCTCTTGTGAAAGTTGATGCTCAGTGCTAGCTCTCGGGTACCAGCATCCCATCACTTTGTTGGTCTTGGCCTCAGAATTCTCTTAGGAAGCTCTGCAGGACACCCTGCTGAGAGACTAGATGGTGGCTGTAGGCTGCTTTACTCCTGTCTGCCCTGGTAACTAAATCAGTCCCCGTCTTATCCTTTTTAATATGTCTTAAGGCACACTCCGGGATCCTTTGAGATGAGTATTAGGTGACCACATCTGAGTTAATATCCTTAACTGAAAACCTTGTGTTTCTGTTTTCAAGGTGGTGATTTAAGTTAAAACAAAATTTCATTCTACTTAATTTCCTTCTAGCAGATTTTGTCAACTACTGGCATTCAGGTTTCAGGCCACATCAACTGAATATCATAACAGAGTGGATAGGTTCAGTAAAATACTGTTTAGATGTTAACATTCTGTCCATATTTCAACTTTTTATTTGCAAATTACCTAATTCTGGCTTGGGGGGAGGGTAAGGAAGAAAGGATTCTATTGCCTTGCTTGCAGAATTACAGAGGGAGGAGGGGGAGAAGGGGGACAGTCCGGTCAGCACCACGGACAGCGCAAGGAATGGCAGGCGCGGCCACTTTTGGACATCTTTCTTCAGCACCTCCTTTGTTCTCAGGCCAGGCAGGCCACCACAGAACAAAGGCTTTCTTCAAAGCTCTTTTTCAGCCATGATATTTTTCAGTCTCCAAGGTTGCGGAGTGGACCTACCTTAACTAAATTTACCTTATAGTCTCCCTAATAAATTAATTTACCAAGTCTTACAGTCCCTGACTTGGATTTGGGTACTGAGATGTTACCTTGAAGTTTTAAGGCCAGCAAGGCCACCATGAGACTGGGTAGAGAATGGGAGAAGTGGGGAGCTATGGGAAAGGGGTCTCATTTTCACAGATAATTGAATCAGTTGTGGTTTCTTATGCAGTCTGGTCGGGGGGGGGTATTTAATACCGCTCTCATACATTTTTGTTTTCTCAATTCGGCCCAGGATTGAGGACAATCTCAACCTGTTTTGAAAAGGCCAGCGTATTCTGAATGCTGACTCTCTAGACCATTTGCATCAATGGGAGCTACTGCTCTCTTGACAGCTGTCATTGAAACCTCTAATATTGCCCTTGGGGATATTCATGCGGATTTCCCGGATTCTCGCTGAAAAACATATGACTTGAATTCTAAAGATTCTGAGTCAATGCATGGGTCCTAATGCTGTTCAGGATGGGTGACGGATTCATTCTAGAAACCAGCAATTGTTTCTCCCCACCCTTTTTGACCGAGAGTCTCTGGTATCCTTCAAATGCAGCTGTAGGCTCCGCTCTTGGCATTCACCGCGTGCCTTAATTGTATGACATTAAATCAAGGTCCGCTGTGAACACGGAGGGCAGAGTCTCTGATCTTGATCCCGAAGCAACTGACTCACTGCAACTACTAATTTCCTCTCTGCCCTTCATTCTCCCTTGGAGTTCTGGGCTTGGAGTCCCTACCTCCAGAGTCAGAAGCAGTACTCCAATCTCAGCTTTTCTTCTGCCAGAGTTGTCATTAATTAGTCTGCGTGGTGGAAGGCTGGTGAGTACATGAGTCTGTGTACACTTATGCATACATCTACGTGCCATTTACAGCGCACCTAAGACCCATACATAAGTCTATAAATCTAGTTCTCAAATGATGACACGGATCAAAGTTAATTATCCCTCTGGTACAGATCTAATTTTGTAATCGTGTTATTTTACTGAAGGCAATTTACTGGGTTGGTTTGCCCTGAGCTCCTTCCTAAGACCTTTGTAAGGAAAGGCAAGTCTTTAAGGACCTTGCCTTAAGCGTTCTGCTGTAGAAACCTTTGTCAGTCATCTCCTGCTGTCAGCGAAGAAATCTAGCAGATTAAAGCGAATATAAACATGCATGTTTGTCCGACAAATACACGGATATGCTTTTGATACCCCGATTTTGGTTGGGAAATTTTGAGAAAAGATCAGAATCCAAGGGCAGGCTGGGTCATCCTTCTTTGTATTGCAGAGAAAAATAACTCAACAGCACCTGCCGAGTCCCGGGAGACCTGGGGTCCATCTGGTCTGGCTATGATTTTACTGCAGAGAGAAAAGTCTGCTTGCTAGGGCTTCCTCTGGCCCTAGAGAGCAGAGACAGGGTCTGAGCCCGCTTCTGGCGTAGATTAAGGGCAGCGCAGCAGATGCGCACTCTCTGACTGCAGCCGGAGTCGGGAGAAGACCCGAGTCTGGGCTTGGAGGAGGGAGGGAGAGCTGGAAAGAATCAAGGGAGTTGACCTCTACGGGCGGAGCCCTCTGGACAGCAGCAGGAGGCGGTGGGCAGCAGCTCTTTTCACAGCATCCCTTTCGGCTGGGTGGGCCAGGGGGAAGGACGGGCTCCTGCTCGCTCGGAAGAAGCCAAAGAGCTCAAGAGTAGGTTTTGTGCAGAGACCCCAGAGCGCTCTCCTGAAAAACAGAAGCAAAGCGCAGAATTAGAGCATGAGGAGGAAGGAGGAGGGGGAAGCCGAAGAGGAGGGAAGGGAGGCGGGGGCGGGGTGGTGCACTCAAGGGAGTGGAGCTGGTCGGCTGACCGGACCTAGGGAATTGAGCCCGGGTGGGGTAGGGGGCTGCAATGTTCCGGGCGACAAGGGAGCTCCGGACTCAGTTCCGACCTCGGAAGCTGCGAGGGTGCAGTCAGGACCACAGAAGTGGTTTCTGGAGATGGAGTCTTGAAAGCGAGTCCTCAGATTGTCCTCTGTGCAGCCTCAGCAATTCGCACAGCCAGAGCGCCCTTACCCGTCTAACCCCTCCCTCAGACCACACGCCAGAACCGCATTCTCCAATCTCCACCCCTTCTTGGTTTAGCCTCCTGCAAACTGCAGGATTGGAGAGTACCCTCAAGAAAATCGAACCGATCGATGAAATAGAGAATCACATATAGACATGGTCCTAGAAATCAGAAGGAGAAAGAGCTTCTAGCTCTGCTCAAACCTGCAGAGGACCAAAGTGTTTTCAAGCGCTGCTCCGTGTGTTCTCAGCGGAAAGAGGAGGCTGAGCGGCTTCCGAGGTATAAGGTGCTTTAGGGTGGGCGGTGGGGCCAGGGAGGGGGTGGATCATAGTGGTCCAGTCTTTCCCCCTCGCTTGCTGATCCAGAATTAGGGATTAATGGCTCACTCCAGCCAAACAAATAAGGCATCTGCCTTCAGCACAAGAGGATTACACGGGCTGCTGACGTCACCAGTCAGACAGATGTTGGCTCCCAAAGTCCTGAACAGCTAGCTGTGTCCTTGAAACCTAAGAGCCGCAGAAGGCAAGCAGCCCCCCAGGAGCCTAGCCTGGGCAAAGCAAAGGGCAACCGTCCTGCCCTTGCTTACACTGCCCTGGGAGCCAACACACTGGCCCCAAGACAACTCCCTATGACATAGCTCCTCAGTCTCTCTAGCCTTCCCATGGCATTCTCCCACCCAGCCTCTGCGCAGCGCCAAGCCAAGGACCAGGGTGGTTCAAAGAAAGTCAAAGCCACCACACTCGTTCCTTATCCCTGAAATGGAGAGAGTGCAGTACCCTCTCATTCCTCATCTAGGATCTGGCATTTAATTGTTTGAGCATGCACAATAAGCAGCCCATGCTGAACAGAGCTGTGCTCCGAAAGAGGGACTACCCCTTAATTCAGTGGTCAAGGTTTATCTGCATTTTATCAACCCACCACTATCCTTTCCCCAGGCCAAAGTCTAAATTTATGCTTAATCTTATGAATGCAGCCCAGCTGGAGCGCCTTCCTAAACAATGACTCCCTTCCAACCTGCCTCTGCTTTTCATCCAGCCCTGAGCCACTATTACAAGAACCACAAGATCCCATCAAGACAACGATCAGAACACCACCAAATGCCATTTAATATTCTCTTCAAATGCTTTGAAGATATTGCGCTTTTTTTTAAAGGGGATGTTTAAAACATATCTATCATCTACGCTAGGAAACAAGGACATTCAAAGAATTGCGGTTTCATTCTATGGTCAAGTATGATGGCTAAAGATTAAGAATTCATTGCCTTACAAATATCAACATTACTGTAATTTGATTTTAAATTTAAATGTAACTTTTTCTTATTGTTCTAAATTGTGTATTATTTATGATTCATGTGATCTTCCAGGCCTTACGGGTCACAAAGAAGACTCATTACAAAATAAGTCAGAAGTCACAGGGTGGAAAGTGAAAATTTAAGTGAGCAGTTTTCAGTGCATTACATAATCCAGAAACAAAACAATTTATATATATTTCACTTTTGAAAAAGTTAAGGTAATGAAATCCATGCACAAAACAACATAGTTATTTGACACAGAGCCACAGTGTGCTCTAAATCCTGTGTCCTAAACTAGATCAATATCTATGAAAAAAATCTGTTTTTTTCTTGAGAAAAGAATAAATGTTTGCCTAACCATTGCACTCTTAGCTACAGGCTCCATTGCCTATCCAGAAATAAATGGGTATGTGCATCATATCTTAATTCATACTATCCTTGTCTATCAAAGTGGCATTTAATTTTTCCAAGTCTATGCATTTAGAAACCCAGTCACTGATAAAAATCTATTTAATTTGCTCCAGTGTCATCCAGCTAATCCCAGGCAGAATATAAATTTTCTTTTTTTCTACCTGCCTTATAAGGAGCAGCCCACAACAAAATGCATGCCTCTAACATTGTTATTTATGAATACCATAAGACAGAAATGACCTCTAGTTGTATAAAGAAGTATACCTGTGAAAAATGTCGAATTTTGAGCACACAAATTATAATTTCTTTAAAACTTGGTAGTAGAATGTGCATACATATGTTTTAAATTGAAATCTAATTTTAGTTTAAATTCAAGATTTAATCCAAATTGTTACAAAGTACAGTAAAGAATAGTTTTGCCTCTGACAGATCCTGTGAAGGGAAACTTCTCTTCCTCACTAACTGGATTTTGTGGAGTTGGTTTGCTTCATTATTCGTTCGCTGTCCATGGTTTTGATCCACTGAAGGATCAAGCTTCCAGTGCTTTGGAAAATTTTAAGTCAAGGTGTTTCTATACTATTTTGGCTTCCTAACAGTTTAAGTTCATATAAAAGGAGGAGTCCCATATATAGATCTTACATTTTCTTGTTCATTCCAATTGTTTTCTCCTCCCCCCCCGCCCGTGTTTGTCACCAAATGGAGTACAGAAACAAATAGGGAGGTTACTTTTTTTTTTTTAATTTCTGAAGGGACAAATGATAGTTCTATGTATGGGTCCAAAGATCTGTAATAAATAGTATATAAAAATTTCAATTTGTCTCCTTTTTCCTTCTTTGGCTAAGAAAAGTAAGGCAGACATTCTGCAGTCTTGTAGAATTATCTTTATATACTTTTGAATACGGTTTAACTAGAGAAAGAAAATTTCTAAAAATGAAACACAAAGGGGAGAGAGAGGAGACAGAAAGAGAGAGAGAGAGAGAGAGAGAGAGAGAGAGAGAGAGAGAGAGAGAGAGATCTGAGCAATACTCATCTGGATGTCTCCCTGTCTCTATTATATGTTCATGCTGCTGTGGGCAGTGTAGAAGCTATCTCACATCTACAATGAGCCAGTTATAAAGAATCCCTACTGCAATGCCTGCACTTTCGAACGTAGTAAGGAAGACGAAGGCTCCTCACTCAGTAATTTTCTATCCCAATAGAAATAGCATTTATTCTTAGATTTATAAAAATCGAAAGCCTGTCACAGTACAGTACAATAACCTTGCCCTGGAAATCTTCCAGGGGTGAACGGAGAAAACAAAAATAAAACCTCACTTTTCCCCTCTCCAAATAGTTTGGGAATTTTTTTTTCTTTCATTTTCTTCAGGTTATCGGGACAGAAGTGTTGTTTTCACACATGTGTATAACCAGACAGTTATAATCCAAAGCTCCCAAGAACTCCTAGGAATCTTTAGAGGTCACCACCCAACACAGACTGTTCCTATACGTATATCTGAAATGCAGGAGACAGACCCTTGGTTTTAAAGCAAGGTCCATACCTACCAGACCCAGGGGCCCAGCCTTAGCCATTTGCTCTTTTCCGGGTGTAAGAGGGCTGCTTCCTGCCCCTACCCCTCAAAGTATTGAAAACTTGTGAAATTCTTGTACGAGAAGAAAATGGCCTAAACACAATAGGACTCGCCATTTTCTACTTGGGAAGCACAAAGCGCTTGGCGCTGCCCGCCACACAAAGAAAGCGTGGGCCGCAGAATTCTTGCACATTTTCAAGAGGCTAGAAAATATCTTCCCCGAATGGAAGATATTGCTGGGGCACACACACACACACACACACACACACACACACACACACACACACACACACACACACACACTGGCATCAGCACTTAGCACTTGCTCTAGAAGATGCCAGCTTTGAAGGTTAGATAAAAGAAGCACAAAAGACTCAGAGCTGGTGGTGAGCTGGCCACAAACATTCTAAGTCTCTCCAGGCAAGTGGTCCTAGCCATGGGCTGTGGAGCGCTGCCTGCTAGGTGTGTTGCAGGGACGGAGGCGCCTTCTCTCCCAGTCTAAGTTTCCTCCTTCTGATTCCATCCTGTCCCCTGAGCGCCTCAGGTATCCGGGAGCTCACAGATCCCCGTGACCCATTTCCGTAGAGATCCAGAAACCGATTTCCATAGAGATCCAGCAGCTCTCTCGGATGTTCCCTGCGCGGGAAACTCTGATCTGCGAACCTCCTCTGTCCCCAGCCCGCGGCTCCAAGCAGCCGGCTATTAGAATACTAGCCAGACCCTATCACCAATTCAGGCAAAACGCTGCTGCTCCGGTGCGGAAAAACAATCCAGGAAGTCCCTATTAATAAAAACATCAAGACACAGGCAGCAACTCTGCTCACAAAGGGAGCACTCAGTTCACCGCGTTAAGAAGAGCTCAAAAACCCAGGAAAACACAGTACTTACAGCAGGTGCGCCTTAGGATAATCCGCAGTCAGCTCCATTTGGTTTGTTAGTCTGTGCGTTTAAAAAAAGAAGTATGTGCGTCTCTGTATATTTGATTTTACATAGC
>CM053750.1:24599151-24625907 GCA_028658305.1 Pachyuromys duprasi | reverse complement strand
GGGCACAAAAGAGCATTTAGCTGTCTCCAGTTTGTGTAGAAGGCCTGCCCTGTGTTTTAGGACTATAATTGAATCATGATTTTCACAAAATATAAAAATAGCAAAATCCCAACTTCAGCCAGTGAACCACTAATTGTAACATATGAAAAGAAATACCTCCTCTCCTTGGTTTTCTTAGCCAAGGCCTAGAACCTCCCAGATACTTAAAAGGACCAGGGTCTGGACCCAAACCTACATGGCCCTCCCCAATCACGCGTCAAGGTCAAGCTGATAACCTATTTCATGGTTTCAAATCAAAGACTTTTCTTTCTTTTGAAAGTATTTTCTCTTATTTTTTTAATCCACCCATATTCTAGGAAGGGAATTAAGCTGTTTGGGAAGATCTGGAGAATTAAATAAATACATACATTCTTAATATGAAATAGGATCAGAATGTACTGCTATCAGATGCTGGGGTTGGGGGATCACTGACAGACCTTGCTTGGGAGAGTGTTTTTGGCTATTTCAGGCTCTGTCTTCTGGTGTTACATTGGTTTTGGTTTTAATCAGGTTTCTTCCAGCCAGAATAGGCCTTATGGTAGATCAGGGCCAGTGCCTATTTTGCTTGCAGAGTCTCAAAGGGATCCTAATAAGAAAAATACTGCCAGGTGTGTGTGCGCGTGTGTGTGGGGTGACTTGGCTCTCCTACTTTAAATAAGTTGGAGCATTTCTAGTTTCTCTTACAGAAAGAACCCAGGCCAAGCCATTGTTCTTCTTCAATGAAGGTGGCCTAGGGTGACAAAGCCAGTTAGCACCCTCACTCACCTACCCTCTCACCCTACACAAGGGCATTGCTAGGGAGATATTTAGGAGTGTTTCTCATTCCTGAGACTACCTGTCTTCTGGGAAATTGTAGAATTCAGTACCACTAACGTTTTTGTATTTTCACCAGTTTGGTGCTAAGTCAGCTCCCATCCCATTTTCCTAGCTTTAACAAAGACAATCAGGAAGCATTGGACTGGGACATCAGAGAGGTACAACACCAGTTCCACCCAATGGAAACAAAACAATTCACTACTTTACAGCTGTGAGTTTTCACTTTGATACCCTAAAGTCAAGGTCACGCTGATGACATGTCTCATTTGAGCACAGAGCGAAGTGAACTGGGTTATAACTGCTACCTCTGGAGGATGCATAGCCACCTGACATCTGCTCAAAACATCAGAAAAGCTTTTCTACAGAGTCAGTTGGAAACGTAAAAAAGAAAACATTCCTAAGAAAGGATGCACTGTTGTCTGAAAAGTGCTGAGTTTGAGGCTTAAATTACCTGACAAAATACCATTTCTGTTGCTGAGCCCAAACAGAAGGCTGGTTTTGTTGTTGTTGTTTGTTTTGTTTTTTGCTTGTTTGTTTCTAATTGTAGCAGAGGACTTTGGGTTGGAGTGGCACTGGGTACATCCTCCTCCTTCCCAGTACCTTTTCACTAATGATGTTCATTCTATCCATTTTCAGTTTATTGACCTGAATGTGGGATTGTTAAAGATCCTCAAGGACTTAGGTAGCCTGTGGAGGTGCAAGGTCACAGAGTGTGCAGTGTATCCCATTGCAGGGAAGTTGCAGAACTTAGCTCTGGTTGGTCTGCAGAGTTGTCTTGGTCAGGTGGCTGGACTTTAGACCACCCAGGGAGGGGACATTACACAACACCCTCTCCTCTTCTCAGCTCTGGCAATGCTAGTCAACTTTCAGTGTTCTGGAGGGGCCTTAGGAAGGTAAGTTAGCTACTCTTGTGATTCCTAGGTATGGGCCTCTTCTGAATACTTTCCTATACTAAGCTAAGCCTGCCAAGGAAAACTCAAGAATCAGAGGCTAGTACTAGAACATTCGCTCAGAGTTTTCACTCCACATTCTCCCAAGTTAGATAAACAGGCCATGGCCTCCGGGCAGTTTAGGGGATGGAAAGCAGAGCTGGATGCTGCAAAGTCCTTCTTTCAAGAGAGCATCTATTTTCTGGACACCTTTAACACTTGATCAGGGTCTCCCACGATTTCAGCCCAAAAACATAGGCGAGTGATTGCTCTCTAGTCCCGGATAAGGGGTTTCTCTGCAAGCGACCCTCATACTGCCCTGCACACCTAATAACGAAAGCTAGCTTATGAAAACGTAACCCAACTCATTGCCAGAAGTTGTTGCTAATTAGTGAATAATAAACTTCTGTAGCCAGGGCACAAAAGTCTTTTAAAAGTGCAAAGGTGTTCTTTGTATCGCATCAGAAAAGAGATTAGCATATCAATTGGACTGAAGGGACTGGAAAATAAGCCCTCCTCCTACTGGGCTGCTCTAGGTTCTCAGCCTTCCTTCCCCCTCTTCTACTTTCTAATCTTCCTCCCCCATCTTCCCCCTCCTCCCCCTCCTCCTCCGCTCTTTCCTTTTTCTCCTCCTTTTCGATCTCGATCTCTTCCTCTCCCAGCTCCCAGCGGGGTCGAGACACCTTTGGGGTACACTGAGCGTCTGGTAGCGACCCAGACTCTAGAATCAGTGCGCATACTAGGCCACAGGGGCGGCGCATCGCCCAGGCTTTAGCAGCGCTAAGGGAAATTGAGAAAGCCCGAGGGTGCCCGGAGAAGGAGAGGAAATCAAATGTATGGACCAGGGCAGGGGTGAAGGGAGACTCAAGCTGCCCCATCGGACGCCCCTCCTGGGAGTCTGGCCCCCGTCCTACTTTCTAGGCCTACCTAGGGTGCGCAAAGCTCCCAGACAATGGTTCTCATTGTGGGCCACAGGCCACTGCTAGCGTCCGAAGCTCCTGTAGCCTTCGTGTCCTGCCCGAGCAGCTATTCCGCCTCGCTTGCACGTGCTGAAAGGCGGGGAGAGTTTGGGGGAAGCCGAAGACACCATGCGGGAGGCGGCCACGTACTCGCAGAGCCCTGGTCTCCTTGCCTAGTCCCAGGCGGAGGTATTCGCCTACTGCCCAGGCTGGGGTCGCCGATGCCAGGAGTCTGGAGAGGGCGAGGCCGGAGCAGGCCTTGTCCAATCTCCGCGATACCTCACCTGGACCCAGCAGCTCCCCTCTCCCACCACAGAAAGTCAACGGCTTGCCCGAGCCAGCTGCGAGCCAGCACAGCAGAAGGAGGTCCCAGGCGGAGCCGCCCTGGCCTCCTGGCGTTGGCTCTCAGTCCCGTATGTCCCCCAAGCCCGTGGCTGCCCCGGAAGGCTCCCTGCCAGGGGTTGGGGGCTAGAGGGACTAGGAGAGCAGAGGAGTTGGCAACAGCGCTCAGAACCGAGCTGGAACGGCAGGCCAAAGAAAATTGGCGGTCACTCGGCGGTGCCTTCCGCTGCCACTGGTCCGCGGGAGGAGCGGGTGCCTGGCCTCGGACGCTGAGCCCACGCCAGGCAACCGCGCCAAGCAGTCGCTTTTTTCTCCCTTCCCCTCCCCCTTCGCCCCAGAGGCAGCTTCCGTTCTCTAAAAGCATTAAGAATAAGGAGAAGGAGGAGGAGGAGGAGGAAAGGGGGAAGAAAAAAGAGAAAGGAGAAACGAAAGAAAACGGGGAAAAAAGGAAAATCTCTGGGGCTCTTTTTCTCTCCCACTGGTCTAGTTCCCGTCGGACGCTGGTGTTCCGCAAACAAGCGCCAAACTCACACAAGTTTTCCCCGAAAACCATCCACTTTAACTGCGGTGAGGGAAAACGCAGAGAGAAAAAGTGAAGGTCAGTGTTTCCCTAAATGAAAAACATCAGAGAGGGTCTGAAAAGAGCTTTGCGTTCCTTGCGAAATCTCCATTGTTACTTGTCAAACAATGGGAGCCCGGGGCGACTGCAGGGCTGTGAGAATGAATAGGCTATCTGAGGGACCTGTGCGGGTCAGTGCTTGTGGTCCTGGGCCTAAAGCCGCTTTCTCAGCTTGCCACAATAAACCAGAGCAAAGTTCAATCTTTCCTGGGTCACCGGCCATCCTTTATTATTCAACACTTCACAACAAAAAAACACTTATTAATCAGTGCTGACCAGAGGCCCCTTTTGAAACAAGGGGGTGGGGTGGGGGCCTGTGGGAGAGGTGAAAAGAAGATTGAGAGCCCTGGGACAGATCTTTCTAAAGCCACAGCAACCATAGGGTCCTTCCTCCGGTGGCCAAAGTTTATTTGGCACAACAAAGTTTTAAAATCAGACTAGAGAGACTTGCATTTCTCATTTGCTTCTTCTGAAGACTTTCAAGACTTTGTTGCAAGGAAGGATGGCTTTAGGTCAAATTGCTAAGGCCTGATCTTAAAGATCTAATTGCTATTGGAAGAGAAGGCTGTTTCTCAGCCTGGCCTCCACTCGAGTTGGTGCAAGGAAGACTGTCCACTCTGCTGGGGGCACCCTGCTGACGGATGAGGTGTCAGGCCAGTCATCATGTGAGCACTGGCTTCCAAATGGTATGAGTAATCCTCAAATGTGCTTATTGCTGATACTGAATATAGTCTGTAGTTTTTTGTTCTTCAAGATGTTTCAAAACCGAGATAGGAGACTGAACTTGCTTGTTAAGAGTAAAGAGAACTATTATGCCTCTGCTCGAAATAAGAGTGATGAATAGTTTTAGGGATAGAAATGGTTCTAAATGTTCCATACCACCAGGAATTGTCTTTCTTCAGACATTTTTTATTTGATGCTTATACACTGGTTGTGTGTTTTTCAGTTATTCTGTTTCGTGGTAATTATTAAAACATACTGAGACATACACGGACAGTCATGTACATCAGGGCAAAGTGCTGCATAGATCAGCATTATGGGTTTAATCGCCCTATAGAACTCACCTAGACACTTGATGGCAAAATTTTGCCTCTTTTTGGTTGGGAACTGGAAGCTGCTGTTTTCTTTTTTCCTTTCCTTTCCTTTCCTTTCCTTTCCTTTCCTTTCCTTTCCTTTCCTTTCCTTTTTTTCTCTTCTTTTCTGTTTCTCATTATTCAGGTTGTAATTTGTAATCACTCCAAAGAGTAAAGCTCTTTTGTGATGGCCGATGTTTACAAATGAACAGAGGCAGTAGAAACTGAATCATGGTTGTTAACAGACATAACACAATTATTTACTAAAGAAATAGAAATAAATGTGAAAGTACTCTTTTAAATTTAAATTTTCATTCATATGTATTTTGGACTATTGAATAACATAACTAACCATCTCAGTTGTTATGATTCAAAAGAGGTATTAAATCCACAAAATATATGGATGAGGGATTGTAAATTGACCAAATTAAGCTGTAGAACTAGATGTCTTGGTAATGAAAGCAAGCATGCAGAATTATTTGGTAGTAAAATAAATTGGTATTTGCCAGATTTTATACATAGAAATGTAAAAATAATTTGCATGGTTTGGTCTCAAAAAGTGTGTTTTCCTTAGATTCCTACTATTCAAGATTTTCTCTCTTATGTAGGAAATATTATGTTATTCAGATTTTGCAGAGCTCAACAATTCTTGCAATGCAGTAATCAACTGTTATCTGAATTATTTAAAGGCTGAATTAAATAAAGGCTTTGGAGTTGAATGCTGACAAGCTCTCACATGTAGGCAGGAGTTTAGTGGTCTTTCCTACAAGTATATACTTTGAAAATAATTTTGGCCAAGTGTGGTGAATGATTTCTAAAATTTAGGCATAGATAGGAACAATGAACAATTCCTTAAATGAGCAGATAAGAATATTCAGAGAAGCAGTAGTGTGTCACACCATAGGAATGTGTCACACACACATACACACACACAAACATATACTATACACCAGAGAAAGCTATGTTAGTTCAGAAAATTATTTTGAGTATAGATGATATTTATTATAAACATTAGTATATAGGCCATGGCAATTTTGTTATATTTTAAACTTTTGGTAATAGGTTTGACTTCTTAACTGTCAGAAAAGTTTATATTCTATTGTGTATATATTTCTGTTTGTAGACTGGAGATACATACTAAATGCACCTGATTTTTCATGTATTCTCTTTTGAGTTCCATTGAATAACAAATAAAAAGCTTTAATCTAACTATGTGAATGTGTATGTATATCATCCCATAGCACATTTTAACACATACTTACAGATTTTTTAATACTGTTTCATTCTTTCCTTTCTCCTTTCTCCTTCATCTCTTAAAAAAAAAACAGAGAAATTAAGTAAATCCCATTACAATGACAGTCTCTTAAATATACCAGTGAATTTGTATGGAAATTAGATTCGCTTCTACCTTTGTCAAAAGAGAAAGAAATAATACATAGATACATTCAGCAAATGTTTAAAAAAGAAACATGTTATTTGTTGATATTCACCATAAAGTAATATTTATTAAATTTGGTACAACTTTATGATATCATTATTATTATATCCAGGTACATTAATTCTGGGATAACACATACACATGGTTGAGTTTTTAAGATAAAATATATGTGCTGAATTCTAAAAGTGATATGACAGATGTAGAACACACTAAAAATTACTTTGCAGGTATCTAAGACATCAACTTATGAACTATATATTTGGCTTTTTTAAAGCCACATGAATTATTTTCTTCTTTTGAAAATAATATTTAAATAAATCTCAACTACAAAAGGAAACAACTATCATGATAGAATTGGAATACTTTTATACCAATAAAGAATGGCTAAATGGCAACGAGGGGTATTTCTTTTAAAAATCAGATTCAGTCTGGTGAATGTATTTGAAATTATATTTCAGTTTGCCTTTGATTTTTCTTCATGCAGTTGCATATATTCCCATTCTGTTTTTCCATCTTGAACAGACATTGTCACATTCAGTTTAAATTTATATCAACATGACGTGACAAACGAGTACCAATTGGTTATCATTAAGTAAAATGCAAATCGCAACAAATCTTTGCCTTTGTTCTTATTACTTACTCTTTTATCTAAAAATAAGTCAATATTATTTTTCAGGAGAGAGAGGAGGTAAAAAGGAGCTAGCAGAAATTTTAGTTGCCCCTATGATTTGCACCATTTACTAAAAAATACTTATTAGCTGTATACAGCTAAGGTTTCTATAGAGATACTCACTTGATATTCATTTATTCATAAGCTTCCAGAACACTAGAGATTCAAAGTTATATTTTGGAGAGTAGAACTCCATGTGGGTTTATTTGATTCTTCAATATAAATACTTATGAGTATACTAATACTGTTTGTTTGTTTTTTGTTTTGTTGTTTTATTTTTATTTATTTATTTTTGAAACGGGGCTTTCTGTGAGCTTTGGCTGTTCTAGACTTGCTTTGTAGGCCAGGCTGGCCTTGAACCCACCGAAATACCCCTGCTTCTGCCTCCCTGAGTGCTGGGGTTACTGTACTGTTTTTAAGAGAAATTTTCATTAAGTTTATATGTTGTGCACTTAAACATATGTGATGTACCTCTGTGTGTTCTAGAATATGACACCTAATTCTTTTTGTAATAAAGGAAAATCAAACTTCTGACTGAAACTTTTCTTTCCTTATTTTACTCCTTCTTATTGTAGTATCTTTCATACTAATTGCATTTTGCCTAATATGCTATCAAAGCCATTTTAGCTTTGACATCAATTTCTTACCCAAAAAACTATGTGCTTATTAAATAATCTAGGACAAAGTAGAATATTCTAGAGAATTTCACCAAGTGATCTAAAGATATACTTGAATATGTTTAAGCTGTTTTAAATTCTAATTGTTTACTGGTATATATCATATCTATAAACCTAAGAATTTGGTATTCCCTTTAATTATAGCAGCTTTTTAAGAAAATCAAACTCAGGTTTTAGAAGTTCCTACAGAAAAAAAGTAAACAATATAATTCTTCCCCTTCATGTATTCATTTCTTTGAGTTTTTCTTCTTTTATTTTTTGTCTGTTTCCTCCTAATTTTCTCTCTCTTCTCGGCTTGACGGTGGTTCAGTGTTGATGGGATTTACATTGTTTTTGTGGTTTAAATGTAGATTAATGTTCTTGTGACTTAAATGTAGATTAATGTTCTTAAACTCGTATAATGCCTAATGTATTTGACTTTTGGGGGGAGACATTTAGTAGAACAAAGGTATTTGGAAGTAACATCTATGAATCAAATAAGGCTTTGCTGGCACTGCTAATGGTGTCTAACTAATCTTTTTGTGCCAGTAAAGAATCCTGCTTTTAAGTTTTTATTTCTCTACTATTTTCTACTTTTTTTACTAAGTGCCAAGAACTTAAAAATTACATTCTGGTAAAAACTATTTGTTCTGTACCAGTTGACAAAGGTATCGAGAGGAAAGAGAACTCCAGTCTCAGATCATGGCTGCCACTTTGAAGTTCATGCAAGTCTGCAACAATATAAGGTTATGTTTTATGAATGTGCCTGATGTTTTATTTCCCAGTAGTTATGTGTACATTGTAGTTGTTTGAAGACCATATTTAAAATTAAAACCTGAACACAGGGGCATGTATTTAAACATATTTTAGAAGAAAAAGCATTAGAGAGGGGAAAGGTCAAATTTATGGTAAAAAGGAAAATAATCTTATCTACGAAAATGTATAATTGCAGTTCATTGCCTTAATTGTGCCCTTATTTTTAGAAAATGACAGCTAATATACTGAGGTTTTCTTGGAGGTTTCATCTTTTCTCGAAAGACAGCTTTAATAAAACCTGTGGGGCTCCACTCTATCTTAGCAGCTTTGCATCCCATGATGGTTCATTTTGATACTTTGAGACCTAGTGATAAAAGGCTTTGTTTGTACACACACATCACTAGATATCTGAAATGAATAACTCTAGGGCCACTTTGAAGGACTTGAAATTGCATATATTTGCTTAATTCCAAATGTTCTAAGTCAATGATATTAGCACGTTGAACCAACCAGATCACCTTTCATCTGGGAAGCAAAATAATCTTAAACTTTGGTTGGTACTTGGATAGGAGAAAGATTGTAAACTTTGACATGACAGCTTCCCTACATTTCTGTGGCAGCTGTCATCCCAGGAGCAGATTCACATTTTCTCCAAAGTGGTTCGAAAAATAATCTCATGGTTTATTGCAGACCTTCCTGTGTTTACTAGCGTCAGTTCTGATGACTCTGCAACTGTAAGGAGAAAGTGCCCTAAGATCTAGTTTCCTTTCTGTTCTGAGTTTTTCTTTTCTCTTGTTACCACCTTTCTCTTGCTCCTCCCCCTTTCTTGGTTTGACAATGAATCAGTTTCATTGGGAGATGTATACTTTATTATCATTATCTTGCATTGTTGGCAATGCTATAAAAATAGTTGGGTTAGGCCTTTAATGAAGTGTCATGACTTAATTTTTGTTCTCCTTTTTATCTTTTGAATGGTCTACTCTTCAACGAAACAACATCTTAGATGAATGTCCTTACTGAGTGTAAGTCTCACTTTATAACATCTATTGGTCAGGTTGGGGACATGCAAAAGCTCAAATTGCAAGTGTGATTTTCTTCTAGGATAGGGCTTGGACAGCCCAAAGTTTACTGAGGTGACAGCATCTCTCAGACTTTCTAGGCATAATCTCAAAGCTTTATTCTGGGTTTAGACATTCTGAATCTAGAAATATAAGGGATAGGGCTTCTCTTCCTGGATAATTCCAGTTTGGTCATGTCCTCATTCTGAGTGTGTGTGTGTGTGTGTGTGTGTGTGTGTGTAAAGAATGGTAGGAGTTGGTGATAGCAAAAATAGTTGTTAAAATGGGAGAACAACTTGAAAATATAGATATACTTCTAAAAACAACTTTCAATGACATAGAAACATGAAAATACGTCAAACAAGCTATGACAAATCCTCATGTAGTTTGCTTATAGTTTATTTGTGGATATGTAGCTATACTTGTGGATCTAGGGACTACATATACTTAAAATTACAAACTGCATGGTAGATAACATAGCTGCTTCATAGAAATGAAAATTATCAGGTGTATCCTCTAAACTTAATGTGAGGCTCAGGAAAGATGAGAGAAAAGAACTGGTATTCTATTGTGTGCCGTGTGTCAAAGTTTTGCCCAGTTCTTCCACAGAATTGCTGTTTTGTGTATTATCATGAGGACATGTCAAGGCAGTAGTTTTTCTTCATTTTAGAGAAGAGAACGTGAAAGCTGAGGTTGAGGTCAGGGCTTCTTACATATACTGGTCAAGGTATATGTTAGAGCTAACAGTTTTGGAAATTCAGATAATAATTTAAATAATTTTGTCTCCAGAATTTGTATGCCTTCTTATCAACCAGAAATATCTCACATGATTTATTTTTCTCATAATCACTCACTAAAAATATAACTATTTAATTACCGTGCATGTTTCCAGACTCTTCTTACTCCGTATTCTTCTCTGGACCAGTCGTTATCTAGCACCTTTTTCTTTGATCAGGCACCCAGCAATTTCAGACATTCCTTCTCCAAGCTACTTTTGATTTTCTGGACGCAGTTTCAGCTTGCTTGTGAGGCTTTCTCCAGGACATGAGCTCTGAGTTGCTTTTTCTTTGCATGGCTATGTGAAGCTGTGGGCTTGAGGCCAAACCTTTTTATAGTACTCACATGAGTCAGAATGTTCTGTTGCATTAAACTGTGAAACAAAGGTATTGAGAAAGGGCAGTAGCAATTTTGCTTTTAGAAATTTAATTTTGGAATGTAATGATTTCTGTTTTTCCTTTTTTAGTTCTTTGGTATTTATATTAAGAACTCTTTTTTTTTGCTACCCAGTTTTATGTCTCATTTCACAATATATCCAAGTAAATCATGAATTTGAAATTTTGGGGACTTTAGCTAGTTCTTTATTGACATACATTATTTAGCCAGCAGAGTTAACACTATCAAGCTTTTGGTTCACCATATTGATTTAGTATACATTTGATGCCCAGCACTTAATTCTCAAATAAAATAAAAATAAACACACCTTTTTCCAGTCTCCTTGATTTGAAAGAAATAATTGTTTACCAAGGAAATGAACATTTACCAATATTGGTAGGTGACTTATATCATAGAAAGAAATGTCAAATAATAAATCAAATTATAAATATTAGAATAAAACACTTGAACTCAAACTTGTGTTTACTGTGTAGCTTTGAACATTAAAAGAATATTCTTACAGTTACTAATTGAATCATTAATTTTTTGAAGACTCTCATTAAATATTGTAAATGTCTGTCACAGATGATTTTTACTGAAAAAGTAAAGACTTTGAGGAAGATAACCTAAAAATTACTTTTATTGACCTACAAATCTCAAAGATAATATGGGATTATAAACCACAGATCAATAAGTTAGTAATACAGTATTTGGGTGATAACAATTTTGTAACCAAGATAGAAATATGGAAGATGCAATATTAAATTTTAAGACAGACTTCAGGAATCAGATGGAACGTTTGTTTTAGGACTAACACCAACCTTGGATATTACACATTGAGGCTGACGTTAATTTTTGCAGCTGTGCTTCAAGTGAAGGATTAAAGGTTCAAATAGTAGAAAAAATAACAAGAATAATAATTATTTAATCTCTGAAGCAGAGTACTGTAATACTAATTTCTCAAAGAGGGGAAAAGGGGGAAAAGGAGGCAAAAGGCTGGGATGGAAAAGAGAAAAGTGAGGAGGAGGCAATCAGGCCATAAAGTCATTAATTACATAAATAAATGAAAAAAAAATCAGACCTTTTTTGGAGCCAAATACCGGGTATATAAGTTTGGATTCATTTTCATTTCTTCACTTCTATATGGAAATAAAACTTCCTACTTGCAGAAAATACTCATTCATTAATAGCTTTAAAATGCTAATAATTTTTATTTCTGTAAAGAAACTTATTTTCTTTTTAAAAAAATTTTCCTAGATATACATAGTTCTTTATTAAAATTTAAAAATAAGAAGTATTTATTTGTTGCAAAACTGTTAAAGTATATTCCTGACCTCACATGAATATGTTGATTTGATTCATAAAAAAACACTGTTGTATAGAAAATTACACAATTAAAGGTATAACTGTATAGAACATATTTAGTCGATATTACCAAGTTATTTGATGCTAGTTTGAAAGGTCCTTAATTCTGATATACTGATCAAATTTTAGGTTCATGTGTTTATAAAGGTTCAATTGTAAATGAGTGACAATGGTTTATTTAAAAATCTGTAAGTTGAATTGTAGAAAATATTTATATTTTTGTCTTCATAGAATTTTTATATTAATCACAGGTTTTGTACTTTGTGTTCTGACCATAGCCCCCTCCTACATTCCCTCCCACTCTCCCCATCCCTCCCCCATCTCCTCCCTGCCCCTTTCCCAGTCCACTGATAGGGGAGGACCTCCTCCTCTTCCATCTAACTCTAGCTTATCAGGACTCTTCAGGAATGGCTGCAATGTCCTCTTCTCTGGCCTAGCAAGGCTACTTCTCCCTCAGGAGGTGGGGGGTTGAAGAGCCAGCCATTGAGTTCATGTCAGAAATAGTCCCTGTTCCCCTTACTAGGGTACCCACTTGGATGTTGAGCTACCATTTGCTACATTCAAGCAGGGGTTCTAGGTTATATCCGTACATTGTCCAAATCAGATATGTTTAAAATATGGTTCTATGTCAATGTGTATTGGATCTTCAGATTTGTATTATTTAAACAGGTACTGAGAATATATAAACTATACATTAGTTTCTTGGACAGGTTACAGATGGTTTAAAATTCATCCAGTCATTACAGGTTTGTGGTAGAAAATGTTGAATTCTACTGATTTTACCAGTAGATTTATATGTCTTAACTATATGAGTATATCTCCACATATATATGCTTGAACTTTCTTTTGTATTTTAGGTAACTATATATTTAGGTACCCAAACCTTCAAATTAGAATGAATTTAACTTAGTGTAATCTCTAGTTTCTAGAATGGATGCATTGTCTGGAAGTATAGCAACATCTTCCAGTGACTCAGCAGGAAGCCTTGAATTGGTATTGGTGTCTCTGACCAGTCAGTATAGTTTTAAGTATGCTTTCTGCTTTCAGGTTTGCAGGAATTCATGTAACAGCACACTATCATTTTTGTCAGATGTTATGTTTGTTCATATGGTCACTTTCCAAGGTGAGTTTGTCTCATATATATGTGTTTTTCCAAAAAAGGAATGAAGAGAAGAGTTAGGAGCTTCAATTTCCAGTCCCACCTCCATCATACTGAATTAGGTCATGATCAATGCTGTTTTCCTCAACTACAAAAACACAACAAAACACCGTAGATCAACAGTATGTGTCCGTAGTGTTGAGGTCCAAATTGCTTGATTTTTAAGTTGACATTCTTCCTAATGCTATCTCATCTTTCCAAAGAGTACACCTGTGGTTCCAGAATCAACTCTGTATAATGTACATAGCTGATAGTGTTGCCTACAGAGAGATTTGCACATATTCAATAAATACATGTTGTTAGAAATTCTTGATGATTAATTAACAATCTAGTAAAAGCCTGTGATCAATGTTAATGACTAAACCTTAATGGCAAAATAGTTAAAATTTATTGAGTGCTTCTACTGTGTCAGCGATTCTATTTGCAGTTTGCATGAGATATCTTCTTTAAGCAGACTTCCAGGAAATACACCTAAATCCCCCTGGAAAGTTTTGATATTCTGGTATTATAAGCCATTCTTTTTAGGAAAAGTCCTTTATGCTAGATTTTTATGGAGACACAAACTGAAAAAATTCAATAAATGAAAATGGGTTTGTATTGGGAAAAACAGGGCTAAATATCCAGAAAAAAAAGAACTCTAAAACACTAGATGTACAAATTATAGCTTGAAAAACTACAAGGTGTTTAACTGTGAATCTTCTTTATCATTCATTGAGACCTCTGTTTATGTGAATATTTAAATAGGCACAAACTAGCTTTTGCTTCCTTTTAAAAATTCTTTCAAAAAACACTCTCTTCTTACTGTCCTTTAATAATTCATTTTTTAAAAAAAGATTTATTTGTTGTGTATGAGTGCTCTATCTGCATATACACCTGCATGCAAAAGGAGGGCATCAGATTCCAGTAAAGATGGTTGTGAGCCACTACGTTGTTGCTGGGACTTGAACTCAGGACCTCTGAAACAGCAGACAATGCTCTTAACTGCTGAGCCATTTCTCCAGCCAGTAATAATTCTTTTATTCAGATTTTTATCATATCTCACATGAAATGTTCTAATTGCCTCCTCTGTGATCTTTTCTGCTTTCTTACTGACACAGTAAGTTTATTAACACTCAAATTGGTTGTGTTAACAACCCAACACCTCTTTTAGATATTGTGAGTCTTCTTTTCTATATTTCTTCTATCCAGGTATGCTAGTCCACTCTCCCATTTACTTTCATTTTCGTTTCATGTCCCCTTTAGCAAGTATATTTAATGTATTTACCTCAATTTATGTGCTCACAGTAATATATTTAAATCACCAATGATTGATATTTTGTTAATAATTGCTGAAGAAATGAAGATCTTAGGGACCCTAGTCTATGGCCTAGGATCTGTAGAGAAGATAAAATGTTCTTTTCTCCTTTTGAGATTGACATCTTTTCTAGTAACAAAATGACAGATACATTTTTTGTTGTAAAGTTTTCATATTTCCTGCCTCAAGAATCTCTATTTTTGAGGTAGGACAAGGTCTATGTTGTAAAAATCAGACTCTTAGCTCACCCAGAATTTTAACATCACAGAGCTTTGTGCCTTTGTTGGCTTATGAACCAAGGCTCTCCTCTTTCAGTTTGCTGTTTTGAAGTAGGCATGAATATTGTTCAGAAACTCAGATTAGAGAGTCAGAAAGATCTGGCTCCCAGTGACTCAATCGTCTATTTATTTTGTGAGCCTGAGTGAATCCTATAGGCAGTCTGATCTTAATTTCCTTTTCTATACAGTGATGACAGTGCCTATGTTATAAAGGTGAGGACAGGGACATGACCACCAGAGCAAGCACCCAGAGCAGGGCCTGGGTAAAGCACCCTCACAACAGTGCTCATCATCATTAACTATTATTTTTCTAATCCCAAAGAATGACCTTTAATGCAAAGCATTAAGTGTTTGACTGAAAATGAGATAGTTTTACTTGGAACTCTTACATGATCAAACAATTTGAAAAGTAAAGAAGCTACCAACTGTTTTCATAAATAAAACACACAGACTCACAGACACACACTTTTGTATGTGTAAATGGTTAACAATGGTCTTACTTGAGCATTATTTTTTATTAGCAATGGAAAATTTATAACTGACCGCTTTGCAAGACATTCAGATAGTAACATTTAAAGTTGAATTTTAAAGTTTTGTTGAAGAAAGAAAAGTAGGCACATTTTTATCCAACTTTGAAAATTCAACTTGGAAATAGAAGAAAGTTGGATACTATTTATAAAGAACCACTTAAGATACTTCGACAAAATGATCATTAGCCATTATTAACAGTTAATGTTCTGTAATAATAGAACACATCATAACCCACTAAAATACTGATCTTTAATTCTTATAACAAAACTCAACTTATGGCATGCAATTTCTTTGGCCGGTTGACATTAGAAAGGGGCCAGCCAGAGGTATCCATTTCAGGTTATTCTTCACAGGTTTGTTTGCTTATCTTGAAAAAAATTATTGGTATCTTTTATTACTCTTATTTTCACTCTGTAATCCATCCTTTATTGCTCATGTTTCCTCTCCTTCTTGTTCTTGTTCTCTCTCTTTCTTTAGGAATCTCAAGTAACTCCAGCTTCAAAAACGTCCCTGTCTGGTCATCTTTCTGTTGTTTAGTGCCCCTGTCATGGTTTGAAACACCAACATCTTTCCTGATCTGCTACAGTAGTCATCAGATTTATCTATGTGCTGATTCTTCCTCATCTGTAGCTTGAACTCTTTAGAGCTTCCAAAATGAGGTATCAGAATGTCTGAACACATCACATTACATCGTCCAGGGAGACACTCAGGTTTCTGCCACACTCAGAGTACATCCAGAACGTCTGCAGCAACCAAAAAAGCCACACCTGTTCCATTCACCATCTACTCTTTCAGAGGTTCTCTCCATCTTTTATTCCCACTTACTTCTGTCCAAATACTTTCACTTTCTTATTTTACTTTCCTGTATGTGTATGATAAAACTGTGATTTACTGCTTTTAATGGTTTCTAAATGAGTTTAGAGTTAAATTAACACCTTATTTCTAGTAAGATTATAAGACTATGAATTTACAAAATATCAACCTTATTTTTGTCTTAACATCTTTGGTTTTTTTTTTACCCTTCTTAAAATTAAAAACTAAAATTAAATCTTAATTGTCATTTTTATTGTAGATGTAAGGTTATAAGACAAAATTAAATAAAGACGATTAGATGTACAACAGATCTTATATATCAAAGAGGTTTATTAGGTAGAGATGGAGGGAGGGAGAGAAGGGAGAGCAGAGAGAAGGGAGAAGAAGACATGATGGGGGGGGGAGAGAGAGAGAGAGGAAAATAGAGAGAAGGTGAAAGAGAGAGGAGGCACCCTGATAGAGAAGGCCAAGAGGCCAGTAACAAGAGGGACCAAGAGAGAAAGGACCAAGAGAGAAAGGACCAAGAGAGAGACCATGTGTTGGGTTTTGCCTTTAAGCGGCAAGGTAACCACACCTTCCAGGTGTGGCCACGTGGCAGACAACACATGATGACATCTTCAGTTGCTAGGCAACCCAGAAGCAGGGTTTGTTCCAAAATCCTAACAGTAGAACCAATATTTGTCTATGGCAGGAAAAACAAAATCAAAAAATGTAGACAGTCAAAACCAGACAATATTCTTTCCACATGCCCTTTCCTCTAGCTGTTGTAAAGTTTAAACACTTTAACATCAATTGAAAATATTTGCTTCTGCTTTTGTCTACCTTGATTTTTATCCTACTCTCTTTACATGGTTGTCCAGTGATCTTCTCTTGGCTAATAATTTAATATTAAAAGGTTTTTTTTTTAACTACTTCACTTAAGAGATTTTTCTCACGGAATTTCATCTTCTTTTGTCAAGTGATGTTTATATTCTTGTTGGAAGGCAGGGACAGAGAATCTTTCTTATTTTTTGAATTTGTTTCTATTACTTTAGCATAGCATCTAAATGATAGAATATTGTCACTAATATCTCATTAACATTAATTTTCATTAATGTATATGGGAGAAGACAACCAAGAGGTATGAAATATAAAGTTCAGGAGCAGAAACACATTATGTGATAACAGTATAAAAATTCTGTTTCCCAATAATTCTAATCATTGTTAAAGCCCCCTTTTCAGTAGGGAATCGCATCACCATTTCCCTCTCAATACATAGGAATAATTCATCTTTGGGAGCTTGAAGAAAATATAAAAAAACAAAAAAGCTAGAGAACTTGAGTAAGATATTTATCATCTTTCTGATTATATTGATTTACAGTATTCAATTTATTCATATATAAAACAAACGGTGCTTTCTGTGGTAACAAATGGTATGCCATGGGTGCATGTTTGTAGCTGTCTTTTTAAGCTTGATGTGTTATTAGGATGATGAGAATTTGGTTTAAAAGTAACTTATTTTTTGAATCAGTAAAATGGCTTCTATTTGGCCCTGCCATCTATATGGAGGGACTAAATCTATGGTCTCAGCAGAATAGTGGTGAAACCATCATTTACAGAGGCAGAACAATATTTATGAATGGAAAATACAGATAATCTCAGATAGTAGTTTATTGTAGATTTTCTCATCTTTTAGAAAGCATTCTACTTGTCTTCATGAAAGTGAATAGGAAAGCAGGTCATATTTAAACAAGGTATTGAATGTGGAGGCCAATATGATAAAATTTGTTTAAGATTCTTATTTTTTCCAGCTGTACTTCTTGTGCATGCATATTGAATACCCTTATCTACGAAAGATATTTTTTCCTGGAAATAGCTATCTTTTTTCCTAATGCCTATCATGTATCATATATTCTTGAGCTTTTCAAACAAATCCTTTATGATTAGGATGAATAATTTAATCAAGATCATGAAATTAGAATTTAACCTAATTAAAAATTATTTTGTATATTCCAAAGCCCTTGACTCATATGAGAAGGACCAAGGAAGGATGGCTGAAATGTCAGTATGTCATCTAAAAATATTTTTAGATTCTTGAGGGGAAACAGTTGGGAAATGTTTCTTGTAGGTACAATTTACATTGTAAATTCCAGAGTGAGGCTACTGTGAAAGGAGAAGGTTGTGGAAGATGCCTCAGGGAGAGAATAAAGTCAGGGAAGAGTGCCAAGTATTCTTAGGCTTTTAGGGCTGAAAAAAGACTTGTAAGAATAACAAAATTGAAGTTTAAAGGAAGTGAAGGTCATCCAGCAGCTTAAGGACATGAGAAGCTAGAAAGTGAAAGATCTTAGACACAGCCTTCTAGGCAGATACAAAAGCAACAGCGAAGCTATTGAGGAAGCAAGATAGAGAGAAAACAAAGTACTTCTGATGCTTTTATCCGGCAGGCACAGCACAAGCCAGAGAACAGTTGCCAAGTACAATTTTGTAAGGAGCTCTGAAGGCCACTCTTGATAAGGAGCTTAAAGATTGTGCTCCTGAAGGCCCTGGTCCCAATTCTAGAATGAGACAAAGGCCTAAACACTGAAGTTTGATGTATGTAGCAGAAGTCAGGTAGACAAGACAGAGTTCAGGACCGCATTGACAGTTTGGGTGACCTAATGGTGATAGAATCACTTAATCTTTTGGAAGCCTTCCTGACTAAGGGACAGAGTATAAGATAAGTAGGCTGTAATTGCTGTCTTGTTCTTAAGGAAGAGAACCTTGCAAAAGGAGTTGGAGGAGAGTAGTAAAGAGACAAAAGCCTTAGGAAGATGAATCAGACAATATAACAAAGAAGGCAATTTAGACTCAGAAAAAAAGTTGTGTAGAACTGAAGAAAAACACTGAAACCCTAAGTATATTAGCCTAGTAAACAAGCTCTATAAAATTAGAAATGTGATATAAGAATTAATTTTTCTTTTTAATTCTTTTTTATTTTTAATTAATTACAGTTTATTCACTTTGTATCTCAGCTGTAGTCTCCTCTCTCATCCTCTCCCATTTCTCCCTCATCATCTCCCATGCCCCTCCCCAAGTCCACTGGTATGGGAGGTCCTCCTCCCCTTCCTTCTGACCCTATCCTATCAGGTCTCACCAGGACTGGATGCATTGTCTTCCTCTGTGGCTTGGTAAGGCTATCTCCCCTCAGAGGGAGATGAGCAAAGAGCAAGGCACTAACTGAATTTATGTCAGAGACAGTCCCTGTTTCCATTACTAGGGAACTCATGTGGAGACTGAGCTGCCATGGGCTACATCTGTGCAGGGATTTTAGGTTATTTCCATTCATGGTCCTTGGTTGGAGTATCAGTCTCAGAAAAGACCTCTAAGACCAGATTTTTTGGTTTTGTTGCTCTCCTTGTGGAGCTTCTGTCCCCTCCACTTCTTTCTATGTCCCGTTTTTCATATGATTTCCTGCACTCTGCCCAAAATTTGGCTATGCGTCTCAGCATCTGCTTTGATACCCTGCTTGGTAGAGTTTGATACCCTGCTTGGTAGAGTCCTGCTTCCTGTTTTCTCTCTCTTCTGTTGTCCATGCTCTTTCCTTTTCTGAATGAGGATTGATCATCTTACCCAGGGTACTCTTTGTTATTCAGCTTTAGGTGTACAGATTTTAGTACGTTTCTCCTTTATTATATGTCTAACATCCACTTATGAGTGAGTATTTACTGTGTGTATCTTTCTGCTTCTGGGATACCTCACTCAGGATGATCTCTTCTAGTTCCCACCATTTGCCTGCAAATTTCATGATTTCCTTGTTCTGAATTGCTGAGTAGTATTCCATTGTGTACATGTGGCACAATTTCTATATCCACTCCTCTTTTGAGGAACATCTGGGTTGCTTCCAGATTCTGAATATTATGAATAAAGCTGCTATGAACATGGTTGAGCAAATGTCCTTGTTGTATATTTGAGCATACTTTGGATATATGCCTATATATGGTAGAGCTGGGTCTTGAGGAGGCATTATTCCTAATAGTCTGAGAAAGCGCCAGATTGATTTCCAAAGTAGTTGTTCAAGTTTACATCCCACCAGCAATGGAGGAGTGTTCCCCTTTTTTCCAAATCCTCTCCAGCATGTATTGTCACTTAAGTTTTTGATCTTATCTATTCTGATAGGTGTAACGTGAAATCTCGATTCATTTTGATTTGCATTTCCCTGATGACTCAATAAATGGAACCTCATGGGAGGAATAGTATAGTCAGGGTATTCCTGGGAAAGCTTAGAAGCAGTTCTCCTGGTCCAAGGCTAAAATGATTCATAAGAAAACTTCCATCGTTACAGTATCTGCAAGTTGTACAAATAATAAAAGCCTCCAAGCATGTAACATGCAGAGTGTCCAAAAAAGTGGGAGGCTGCACCACAGCAATTATATCACTAGGTTCATCTTAGCAGGATCTTTGTCAAGCATTTGTGTTGGCTTTATGATTTTTGCTGTTCCCATTAGATATGGCCAGCTTTCATAAGGACACAGCATTGAAATTAACTACAAAGCATAGCATGTACTTGAAACTATAGAAATGTCAGTATATGCTATGCCTAGATATTCAATCCAATAGTGGTGATTCAGAAACATGAAGGTTTGTATTCTTGTTCCTTCTCAGAAAGGTTCTAAGTATTGTTTTCTATTCAGTCAATCAGCAACAAATACTCTGCCACCATTTTCTTCAGTTTCAAGTATTGAAACAATCCAGAAATTGTCCAGCATCTGTGACACTTAGACTTAAATTGCAGGTTTCTCAGTAGTTCTATTTGTTGTCTCTATCATAGAAAAAGTATGGTGGAAGGCCTTGAAACTGTAACTTCTGTAGGGAAGTTGTTGTAGATAACTGTATAAAGGTCAAATGTAGTATGTGATGCTGAAATTCTGGGAGGAACACAATAGGCAAAAGCAGGGAAGTGCTTCTACTTCTAAGAACAGGCACTTCTATCTGCCTTTAGACTGCTTTTTCCAACTCCTGCTTAGGCCCACATAAGTAGACTCCTGTTTCTGCCCTTAGCAAAATCTTCTTTGCAGGAATTTGGCCTTAGCTGCATATACTACCTATCAGCAAGATAAATATAACTTTCCCTCTCATGTAAAAAATCTCTATTTTTAAAAATTGGATATTTACAACAGTTAGAAATTAGAAAGAAAACTATACAGATGGGAGAAGAGTCAGAAGAGGACCAAGTACAGGAGATGGAAGAGTAGAGAGAAGAAGAAGACAAAAAAATATAGGGCAACAGGGACAAATATGAACAAAATGTGATGAGATATTTAGTTGAAAAAGTCATGATCAAACCCATGATTTTGTACACTAACTAACAAATAAATAAATTTTGACCTTGTGTGTGACCATGCTGTGGGTCATACGCAAGGAAAAGTGAGACTTTTCAGAGATCAACTTTAACTTTTAAATTATTTCTTTTTGATATGACATATAGTAAAAATGTGTCAGGTAACTAACCATTACTTTTTAACAGCTGCCCTATGAGGAGAAAAAAGTCAGGCACAGTATGTACTTGAAACTATAGAAATGTCAGCATGTGCTATGCCTAGATATTAAATCCAACAGTGGTGATTCAGAAACATGTATTGCATATACACCATATGGGCCTTAAATATTTATGAAACCTAAAAGTCACAGAAAATAAACTTGCAATATAAAAGTTAATATATTACTATAACTTTCTACAAATTAAGTTTTAAGCCTTAAATTTTAAGTTACAAATTATTTTATTATTGAAAGTAAATTTATAATCAAGAAAACCAATTTTTATTCTGTTCCTAATCTGCAAAAACAAATTAAACAACAACATTATTTTATGTACAGCAGGAAATAATAAAGACTATCCAGAATTGGTCAGATTCTTAAATCATTCTTTATATCTACATTCACCATCTACTGACTGGTAATTTCTCATTATAGGATAAGAAGGATGATAATAGAGGAGAAATGTGAAATTAGCCCACTTGTTGCCTTTCTAAATGAAACAACTTAGAGAAAAAGCAGAACTTGGAGGGCAATTGTTTAGCAAGAGTTGTGAGGAAGATTTTTCCAGAATTAGGAGGAATAATACATTCCACCCCTTCCTCCACACTCATCATACCCTCTTAAGTTCAGTGTGGTGTTACATGGAATAATTTAATCTAAAAGCTCTGGGCTAGTAGCCCAGAAACCTGGTCTCTAACTGTGGCTTTGACTCTAATTACTTATGTCTTTCTTTCCTAATTTATAATTGAGAGACTGATTAATTCATCTTTGATTGTGATGTTATAAAGATTATCTAGCTTTTTACACATTTACAAAAAAGACTTTGGGTGACTAGAAGCCATAGAACTGAATACAGTGTTTCTACTCTCCTTTTACATGTTCATAGCACAATTGTTCATAGGATGTTTAAAACAAAAGAATAAGAAGACACAAAAAGGCTCTAGGAACCATCTCTTCCTCCATAGGTGCCAATTACACTGTAGATCTGGCAAGTCACTTCATGGCCTGTACTCAAGGCCTTTTAAAGACATCCTTCTTTTGATTTTGGATGACTAGAAAAAACAGAATTTTAAAATGTTAAGAAGTAAATATGAGCAAGTTCAAAACCAATAAATGTGAACACCAAACTTTAACAGACTATCTGTTTAGTTTTGTGCACATTGTGTTGAATAATTTGATGGGCTATATTTGAAGTTCTCTTTTTAGAATATATCCATCTGCCTCTACCTCTCAAGTGTTGGCATTAAAGAAGTAGGCCACCACACCCAGCATAAAACTATTTTTCTAAGAGTGATGATTGCGCACATTGGGCGTATACCTTTCATCAAGATACTGAGTGCCAAATTGTAACAGGAATTTGCTTCCCTTCTGTAAAACAACAAAGCTCTGGATTAAAATATAATATCCTTGGATTGGCAAAACTGAGAGCTCTAACTGGCCTTGCCAGCCTCATTCCTTTCTTTCTCCCTGATTCAATTTGATTCCAATTTCCACACCACAAACAGTACAAGGAAATGAAGAAATCCCTTAAAGAAATCTAGGAGACACAAATTATTGAAACAAACAAACAAACAAACAACAACAACAACAATAAACTCTTCAAGACCTGAAAATGGGAATAAAATCAGAAAACCTAAACTGAGGGAATTATAGGAATGAAAATTTAGAAATTAGAAAGACTCTCTTCACCAACGGAGTATAAAAGAATAAGGAGAGAATCTTAGGCATTAAAGATATGATAGAAGAAATGGGTATGTCAATTAAAGAAAACGTTAAATATAAAAAGCTCCTGACACAAGTGATCTGGGACACTATAAAAAAGGCTAAATCTAAGAATAATAGGAGAAGAATACTCTCTCCACCACTCCTTCCCCAACATGATGTCTCCCATTTCCCTTCCTGAACCCAGCCCCCTCTAGCCAAACATCCCCAATGTCTATTTTATTTTTCTTTCTCAGTGAGACTCAACAATTTTCTCTTAAGCCCTCCTGTTAGTTAGCTTCTATGGGTCTGAGGATTGTAGCATGGTTATGTTGTACTTTGTGGCTAAGATTCATTTATAAGTAGGTACAGAGCATATTTGTTCTTTTTAGTCTGTGTTGCCTCACTTAGGGCAAACTTTTCTCATTATATTAATGTGCCTGTAAATTTCATGATGTCATTGATTTTAATAGCCAAGTAATATTCCATTGTGTAAATGTGCGACATTTTCTCTATCCACTCTTTGTTGAGGGACATCTAGGTTGTTTACAATTCCTGGCTATTAGGAATAAACCTGCTATGAATATAGTTGAGCTACTGTCTTTGTAGTATGGTGGAGCATCTTTTTGGGTATATGTCCAGAAGTGGTATAGCTGGGTCTTGAGGTAGAATTATTCCTAATTTTCTGAAAAAGCACTAGACTGATTTCCAAAGCAGTTGTAGAAGTCTGCACTCCCATCAGCAGTGAAAGAGTATTCCACTTGATCTTCATCTTCACCAGCATGAGCTGCCCCTTAACTTTTTTATTTTAGCCATTCTGATTGGTGCAAGATCGAATCTCAGAGTCATTTTGATTCAAATTTCCCTGATGACTAAGGATGTTAAATATTTCTCTAAGTGCTTCTCTGCCATTAGATTCCTCTGCTGAGAATTCTGTTTAGATTTGTACCCCATTTTTAAAATTATGTTATTTAAACCAAATAACATGATATCTAGTTTCTTGAATTTGTTGTATGTTTTGGATATCTGTCCCCTTTTGGAGGCAAGGTTGTTGCAGATCTTTTACCATTCATTTGGCTGTTGTTTTGTCATTTTGACAGTGTCCTAACAGAAGTTTTTAGTTTCATGAGGTTCCATTTATTAATTGTTGGTCTTAGTGCCTGAGCTATTGGTGTTCTGTTCAGGAAAATGTCTCTTGTGCCAGTGCAGTTGAAGGTATTCCCTTAGCCATTTATATTCTATCACGATTTGTGCTGAGATCTTTGACCCACTTGGATGTGAGTTTTGTGTGGGTTTATAGATATGGATGTATTTGCAATCTTCTACATAAAGACATCCAGTTAGATCGGTACCATTTGTTGGAGATTCTTTCTTTTTTCCATTGTCTAGTTTTGGTATCTTCATCAAAAATCAAGTGTCCATTGGTGTGTGGGTTTACATCTGGATCTTCAATTTGATTCCATTGATCAACCTGTCTATTTTTATGAAATACCATGTGGTTTTTATTACTATTTCTCTGTAGTATAGCTTGAAATTGTACAGGAATATTTTAGCTTTCTTGAGTTTTTTGTTTTTCCATATGAAACTAAGGAATATTCTTTCAAGGTATGTAAAGAATTGTGTTGGGTGTTTAAATTTTTTAATTTTTTTTTTACAGTTTATTCGTGTTATTTTTAATGTGTATAGCCACTTCTTTCTTTAGGTTGCTGAAAATTTCTTGCATGATTTTGTTGAAAATAATTTTCTGGGTCTTTACGTTGGGAATCTTTTTCTTTTATTCCTATTATTGTTAGGGTTTGTTTTTTCAGTGTCCCAGATTTTTGGTACGTCTTCTGTCAGAAACTTTTTAGATTTAACATTTTCTTTAAATGATGTATGAATTTTTTCCATTGTATCTTATGCATGAGATTCTCTCTTCCATTTGTTGTATTCTATTGGTGATGCTTTGTTGTTCCTGTTTTATTCTCTAGGTTTCCTTTTTCCAGAATTCCCTCAGTATGTGTTTTCTTTGTTTCTTCTATTTACGGAAATAGAAGAAATTCAGTTCTTGAATAGTTTTATTCCTTTCCTTAATCTGTTTGATTGTATTTTCCTGTATTTCCTTAAGGGGTTTGTTTATTCATTTCCTCTTTAAAGGCCTCTGTCATCTAAATGAGATGGCTTTTAAGGTAATTTTCAATTTTGGATGTTTTTTCCCCTTTGTTTCTGTTTTTTGTTTGTTTTGTTTTTTGTTTGTTTGCTTTGTTTTGTTTTCTGACTTGAGTAGCCTGGGATACTGGTGATCAGCAAGTCTTCATCTCCAGTATGGTGTCTCTGTTGGAGTTTTTTTGTGGCCTGTGTAAACTCTGCAGTTTTGAGTACTAAAGTTGCCTCCTAGGACCATAGTACCAATGTGGTCTGAGATCCGTGGTCGCTGAATGGCCTCCAGGAAATTAGGCAGTGTTGTGGAGCTCAGGGTATGGGGTGCAGTTTAATTCTTTGGGGAATGCTTTCAGGGAAGTTAACAGAAGGATTATGGAGGAGTGTCTCTCTTGGTGTCCTTGGTGTCACCTGGCCTCCAGAAAAGCAGGCAGAGTTGTTTTTGGGAACTATATCCAGGAACAAATCTTTTGATCTATAATGCTCTCCTTTCCAAAAAGAATGGCAGCACAATGGTGACCCAAAACTTGCCGAAGTATTCATGCAATGTCTGATATGACTTAAGCGCTAGTCCATGAGTTGTACACCATAATCAACACCACATGGGTGATCAAGAACCCGAGACAAGATAGCCCAGAGAACTCGAGTTCATTTGCTTTACAGAATGTGTAAAACAAACAAACAAAAAAACAAAGCAAAACAAAAAGTAACAATAAAATAACTCCTAATGCTATTTTGCTATATTCAAAGAGTAGTGACTCACTCAGCTACCATCAGGTAAGTTTCCTTCTGCAGCAGATGACAACAGTGACCTACAGCTGGACACTAGGCAGAGAGAGAGAGAACTTGGAACACAGAACTCTAAATGAGATTTCCCCAACAAATCACTCCCCTAAACACTTAAAGAATGACCCCTTCCCAAAAAAGTGGTTAATGGAGTAAAGGCCTTCTAAATCACTGGAGCAAAGCTCATACAAATTCACAGAGATTGAAACATCAAGCACAGGGCCTACACATGGTTTCCACTAGTCCTTCTGTGTATATATTGTAGTTGTCACTTTCATATTTTTATGGGACTACAGAATATGTGAATGATGACTGAGTTTCTAGTCCTGTTTTATTGCCTTCCTTTGGACTCTTCTCTCTATTAGTTTTGCCATGTACAATTTCATCATGGTGGTTTTTGTTTTATTTTATTTTATTGAACTAAAATTACATACAAAATTATGTATCAAATTTAGAAAAATATGGCCTCAGCCCATTGGGATTAAAGCCACGAGGTATCTCCATCCCTGACCTCAAGCTGTACTACAGAGCAATAGTAATAAAAACTGCATGGTGTTGGCATAGAAACAGAATAGTGGATCAATGGAACCGAATAGAAGACCCAGAAATGAACCCACACACCTATGGAAACTTGATTTTTGACAAAGAAGCCAAAACCATTCAATGGAAAAAAGACAGCATCTTCAACAA
>CM053750.1:24577788-24598651 GCA_028658305.1 Pachyuromys duprasi | reverse complement strand
ATTAAAAAGGAGGAAATCATGAAATTCGCAGGCAAATGGTGGGACCTGGAAATGATCATCCTAAGTGAGATATCCCAAAAGGAGAAAGAAACATATGGTATATACTCACTTATATAGACCTATAGGATAGGAAGGTCATGCTGAAATCTACACACCTAGGGAGGATATACAGGAAGGAGGACCCAGGTTGGTATGATCAATGCTCATTTAGATGAACAAATGGGATGGACATTGAGTGGAGGAGAAAACAAGCAGCAGAACAGGAGCATGCCAAGGAGGACCTCTGGAGGGGGGGGTGTCAACATAGCAATGTATCAGAGCAGATATTAAGACTCACGATTAATACTTTGGCAGAGAGCGAGAAGTGATGATAGAAATGGAGGAGGTTGGTGAGACTTGGAGAGAACAAGAGCTCCACAAAGACCAAACTGAGCAGGGCACAGGGGTCTTGTATGAGATGGTTTCTACAACCAAGGACCACGGGTGGATGTGGCCTGGAACCCCTGCTCAGATGGGGCCCATGATAGCTCGCTGTCAGACTGAAGACGCTAGTGAGGGAAACAGGGACTGTTTCAGTCATGAACTTGATGGCTGGCTCTTTGACCCTCCCCCATGACAGACTGGCTAGATCCCAGGGGAGGACAGTGCAACCATCCCTGAGGAGACAGGATGAGCTGGGGTTGGATGGAAGGGGAGGAGGTCCTCCCCAGTTGGTGGACTTGGAGGGGGCGGGGTGGAGATGAGGGAGGGAGGGGAAGAGTGGGATGAAATGAGGGAGGGGGCTACGCTTGGGATGCAAAGTACCTAACCTGTGATTGATACAAAAATAAATTAATTAATTTAAAAAAAAGCCACAATTGTGAGATGGTGGTTCTGTGTACAACCAGAATGTAGAATGAGAAAGCTATGGGGATTATATCAGTAGGCAGTACTCTTTCCTGGCTTCTGCATCAGCTCCTGCTGCCAGGTTCGAATTCCTGCATGGCTTCCATCAGTGGACTGTTATTCAAAATATGAATGCCAAATAAACCCTTCTTTCCTCCAAAGAAGAAAGAAAAATAGATAGCATTTAGATGAAAATGTCTTATAAGATTTTCTCAAAGGTTAGTCCTTTTAAAAATACACCAAATGGAAAAGCTTGTTTCTTTTCAATTCGGATAAAAAGTTTCCTTCTTCTATATGAATATGCCTCCTCCACTGACTTGCAAAGATAAAGGTAGGGTAATGGTTAGGGTAATGTGTTTCAGTTTTTTATCTTTCAATTTCTTTACCTATATTCTTTCCTCCAACAAAAGATTTTTCAAACATGCTAGCTCTAGCTCATAAATTATGTAAGATCTGATATCTATCATTTTATTTGTTTTTGCATTTGAGTTTTGGAAAGGAATAAACTATTTCATAGTTCATAAATAAAAGACACTTTGAACTTACAATGCATACCAATGGCACAAGCAATATTTATACATTTATGAATTATCAATGTTTATGACTTAATTTATGAGTTAAATAAACAGAACAACCAGAATGGTATTTTAGCATACACAGTCATATATTACATTGGGCTAGAGAAAGTTTGGGGATTTGAAACTGACAAATATTAAATATTTGATTTAAAAGCTATATTAATATAGGTTTTAAAAATGATTTTTCATATTTTCTTATCTGTTTCTAGTAGATAACAGAATACCACTGGACAAGATAGATGACTACATTACAGAAGAATGAGTGGGAAGGAAGAGATCTATCTGGTTCTTCTTAAGTATTTGGGAATCAACAAAACCTATCCATTGCTCCTCATTTTCAGTCAACATACATTCCCACCACAATTATTTGTCATTAACTATGATTGTGAAATGCTTTCACCTTTAATTTATTATTATACTAGTAAAATTTCCTAAACCTGAACTAAGCCTATCATTTCTTGGACCCATAAATGGTTAGACCTGATATGCTAGGGTCAGATGGAAGGGAAGGAGGACCTCCTCTATCAGTGGACTTGGAGAGGGGCATAGAAGGAGATGACAGAGGGTGTGATTAGGAGGGAATGAGGAAGGGGAATACAGCAGGGATACAAAGTGAATAAACTGTAATTGATATAAAAAATAAAAATTTAAAAAGGAAAAAGCATTATGCTTAATACTAGCTTTAAAAAAAGCACTTCTGAAATGCTGTTTTGTCTTGAACCTACTTACTCAACTTCATGTGCTCTTTCGTTTTAAGCTTAGAAAACTAATGTAATGATTCAAATTTCTAATATACACTGACCTTTTAAAAATACATATATGTATTTTTAATTTAAAAAGAGATACCTGCATTTTTGGGCACTGTTTGCATTAGCTTTCTCATGCTTTAGTTAGGACTTGTGTGTTTGTATTTATTAATGAATATGCTGAAGTTATAAGTTATTGCACTAGTTTTTGTTCTTATGTTTCCTTGGTATTCTTCACTGCTAAGTATGGCTATTTTCCTAAGTTCATCCTATTAAGATTTTGGAGAAATTTCAGCAGGAAAGTAGTTAAGATGTTCTGTGTAGTGACACTGTAAAAAATTGATGTGTAGAGGACTTTTCAAAGCATGTAATATGAATTTTCACCTATGTGACATACTGGTATCTTATCACTTTCAATTGCAACGCATATAAAGCACAAAGATCAAGTGCTATTGGTACCATCAGGGTTATAAATATCCCTTGCATTCACCCATTCCTGTTATTGTCTACAGCACATGAGACCTTTGAAGTACTCTGAAATCATTAGTTTAAGTTAGAATAGAGTAGGAGTCCCCATTATTTCTTACAAAAATCTTCCATAGAAAACCATGTTTGGGATAACAAGGGTTAATGAAAGTCCATACTGTGCAGCAGTAACTAATTCCTGTTTATATTGAAGCAACTAAGGTAACATTTTGTATTGATTGTTAGACACTTAGCCTTATACCCATACCCCACCCCCAGTCACATCTGCCTTGGCAATACGTTTGATTTTTCCTTGACTTTGACCATGGTTCAGATGTATTAACTGAAATAATCAATCTTAAACTAAAATAATTAAAGAAAATATAAATCAAAATCAATTGTCCTGCTATATCTAAAATATTTTCTATTTGTTCTGCTTACACGGAAAAATTAAGGTTATTGGCACCTGTAAGATGTCTATTACTGACCAGGTTTATAAGTTTGGAGTTGACCAAATGATCATCTGTTCTCTTAGTTAGCATTACTATTGTGATGAAACACTATAACCAAAGCAGCTTGGGGAGGAAAGGTATTATTTGGCTTATGCTCATACATTACACTTTACCATAAAAGAAAGTCAAGACAGGAACTCAGAGAAGGCAGGAACCTAGTCAAGAGCTTACTGGCTTGAACCCCCAAGGCTTACTCAGCCTGATTTCTTTTTTTTTTTTATTTGTTAATTTTTTTTAAAATTTATTTATTTTTATCTCAATCACAGGTTAGGTACTTTGAATCCCAGGCGTAGCCCCCTCCCTCATTCCGTCCTACCCTCCCACTCCCTCCCTCATCTCCCTCCTCCCCAGCCTGATTTCTTATAGAACCCAGGACCGGAAGGCCAGAGGTGGCAGCATCAATCACTCATTCAGAAAATTTTCCACAGAATTGCCTACAGTCAGTCTTATAGAGGCATTTTCTCAGTTGAGTCTCACTCTTTGCCAATAACACTAGTTTGACATAAAACTAGGCAGCACATCTATTTCTTGGTATTTTGCATGGCTGAAGTAGGCAGAAACCTATCTTTCTCCAGCACTTATGTAGTGAAAAAAATCTCAGGTTCATGTATTGTCCTTTGCTTCTTTTGAAGGCCAAAAGTAGTATTATAAAATTGTCAGCTTTCCATATTGACTTTCCCCTATTACTTTTCAAAAACTCAGTACACCTTGTACTTGGAAATAATATCATCAATCACATTAGAGTGATATCCACTTATTAAAGTGTGATTGCTCCATTAAAATCCATAGGCTTACTGGCTTTTAGTAGAGTAAAAATATTCTGCATGCTAATGTAATGGCATATGCATGCCATCACATTATATATTTGCAAGATCTCATGGAACATAAAATATAAAAAGTGACCCTAAAGTAGTCTGTGGTATTTCGTTCATGCTAGTTTAACAAAATTGCTCATTGCTAAAAATGAATACACACCAGTGTGAGATATTAATAGTGTAATCTCTTATATGTTTCCAGGAGAGAGGGTATGAAGGGATGCATAGGAACTCGCTGAAGTTCCTTTTTATGTATTGGTTTTGAGTAAGGGCTATATTACTGACCTATAGTCCCAGACGAACTTTTTGTTATTCTTGCCAACTATTTAAGTTTATAAACTATTTAAGATTATTGTAAATATAATTAAGCAAATAAGATAATATTTAATCTACCAAAAGAACAAAAAGATTTATAGCTAAGTAGAGTAATAAACATTCTAGAGAACATTTTATTAGACTATACATAAATGGATATGTATCCAGCAACATATACACATAAGCTTAACCACTCATCAAATATCCATCTGTATATAAAACACCAAATATCTGTGTGTGCATAGGTGTTCATGAGTGTAGGAACTGCTGTGGCAGCCAACACTTCCATTTCAATAACATGAAGTATGGCTTTATGGGAAGACACAGCTGTCCTTCACATTCAAAATCTTTAAAATTTTTCTTTATCCTAATGTGTAATGATCACTATATGGGAAGAGTTCCTTTTGGGTTATTTATATTTCATTCTTCTCTCAGTTTTTAATGATTTCAGATACATTGACTAGAGTAGCTTTATGTCTTAAATTTTTCTCTTTGAAATGTTCCCAAGCATAAGCCTTTATTCTAGTATTATGGAAAAATGATATTTCTATTTTTATTAAATTCTTTAATTTCTTAATTTTAAAAATTAAAACAATGTGTCTCAATTTATATTTTCTTCACTGTGTTTTGGTTAATTTTTTATCTCTGGAAAAGGCATATATAGAAGAGACATTTCAGCTGTTAAGAGAACTATGTGCTTCTCTACAGGACACAGATTCAGTTTTTAGTACCCACATGGTGGCTTACAACCATTTATAACTCCAGTCCCAGAAGATCTCATACCAGATCTCTGACCTCCAAGGCATGTATTTCATTCACAGACATGCATGCAAGTAAGTATCCAATGTAGATAAAAATAGAAAAATCTAAAATTAAATAAAAACTCAAGAAAGGGCATATGTTATTCTAGTGCTGAGTATCTAGCCTACATCAGTGATAAGACATTTGGTAGTTCCAATAAAGTTTATTTTTCCTGTAGCATTTTTATTAGTAAGTAATTTCTCACTGAGACATCATTGTTCAATTCTTATTCCTACAGTTTAATTATTTAGCACTGTTAAGATTTAACTACTGCTATTACAAATAAAGCAGCTACGAACATAGTTGAGCAAATGTCCGTGTTGTGTACTTGAGCATCTTTTGGATATATGCCTCAGAGTGGTATAGCTGGGTCTTGAGGAATTGCTATTCCTAATTGTCTAAGAAAGTGCCAAGTTGATTTCCAAAGTGGTTGTACAAGTTTGCATTCCCACCAGCAATGGAGGAGGGTTCCTCTTCCTCCACAACCTGTCCAGCATGCGTTGTCACTTGAGTTTTTGATTTTAACCATTCTGGTGGGTGTAAGGTGAATTCTCAGAGTCGTTTTGATTTGCATCTCGCTGATGGCTAAGAACGTTGAACATTTCTTTAAGTGTTTTTCTGCCATTCTATAATCCTTTACTGTGAGTTCTCTTTTTAACTCCATACCCCATTTTTAATTGGATTACTTCATTTGTTGCTTTTTAACTTCTTGAGTTCTTTATATATACTGGATATTAGCCCTCTGTCAGAAGTAGGATTAGTAATAATCCTTTCCCAATCTGTAGGCTGTCGTTTTGTTCAGATGACAGTGTCCTTTGCTTTACAGAAGCTTTTCAGCTTCATGATGTCCCACTTATTGATTGTTGATCTTAGAGCCTGTGCTGTTGGTGTTCTATTCAGGAAGTAGTCTCCTGTGCCAATGAGTTCTTGGGTCTTCTCCACTTTTTCTTCTAACTGGTTTAGTGAAGTCAAGCATCTTGTAAAGATCATTTGTTAAATGCTTGGTCACCAGGCTGTGGTGCAGCTAGGAGACAGACCTTTAAAGACATGAGTCTAGTGAAAGAAAGTTAGGCTCCTCTGACTGTGGTCTCAAAAGGTTACTGCAGTCCAGACCTTTCTTTTCCTTTCATTCTGTGGCCATATATAGGTGAACAGCTTTACTCCATATGTAACTTTTCATGAGTTTCCTGCCTACATTGCCAAACCACCAGGGATAGAAATGTCTGAAACCTTAAGACAAAATTAGCCTTTTCTCTGTTAGCTGATTGTCAAGAACTCAAGTGATAATACATGCTGGAGAAGATGTGGAGAAAGGCAAGCCCTCTTTCATTGCTGGTTGGAATGTAAGCTTGTACAACAACAGAAATCAATCTGGCACTTTCTCAGACAATTAGGAATAGTGCTTCCTCAAGATCCTGTTCTACCACTCCTAGGCATATAGCCAAAATATACAACAAAGACATTTGTTCAACCATGTTTGTAGCAGCTTTATTCGTAATAGCAAGACTCTGGAAACAACCCAGATGTCCCTCTACAGAGGAGTGGATACAGAAATTGTGGTACATTTACGCAATGGAATACTACTCAGCAATTAAAAAGAGGATATCATAAAATTTGCACACAAATGGTGGGAACTAGGAAAGATCATCTTGAGTGAGGTTTCTCAGAAGTAGAAAGACACACATGGTATATTCTCACTTACAAGTGGTTATTAGACATATAATATTGGATAAACATACTAAAATCTGTACACCTAAAGAAACTAAGGAAGAAGGAGGACCCTGTGTAAGATGCTCAATCCCCATTCAGAAAAGCAAACGCTATGGACATTAGAAGAAGGAGAAAACAGGGAACAGGACAGGAGCCTATCACAGAGGGCCTCTGAAAGACTCTACCCAGCAAGCTATCAAAGGAGATGCTGTGACTCATAGCCAAACTTTGGGCAGAGTTCAGGGAATCTTATGAAAGAAAGGGGGGATAGAAAGACCTGGAGGGGACAGGAGCTCCACAACGAGAGCAACAGATCCAAGAAATCTGGGCCCAGGGATCTTTTCTCAGACTGATATTCCAACCAAGGAGAACCTTGCACAGAACTCCAATCTAGAACCTCTGCACAGATGTAGCCCATGGCAGCTTAGTCTCCAAGTGAGTGCCCTACTAAGGAGAACAGGGACTGTCTTTGATAGGGACTTTTGCTGAGATGAACTCAGTGGCTAGCTCTTTGATTAACTCTCCATGAGGAGGGAGCAGCATTAGCAGGCCACAGAGGAAGACGATACATCCAGTACTGATGAGACCTAATAGGCTAGGGTAAGATAGAAAGGGAGGAGGACCTACCTTATCAGTGGACTTGTAGAGGTGCATGGGAGGATATGAGGAAGGGAGGATAGGATTTGGAGGGAATAAGAGAGGGGGCTACAGTTGGGTTACAAAGTGAATAAACTGTAATTAATATAAAAAATAAAAAATATAAAAATCACTAAGCCTATTGGGGCAAATTTTTAGTTCAGACAAGTCATGGAGAATTGAGCCAATTAAAACAGTTGATTTAACAGTTGCTTGAAAATTCATGGTGAACTGAGTATGTCTAGGCAGGGAAGAACAGGGTACTTTGCTTGTGACTTGATTTCCTTATCTATAAAGGAATGATAAGAGTATATTCAATCCAGTTGGTTTTGTCAAGACAAATGAATATATGAAAAAATTATCATATCACCCGAAAGCAAGTAAGCACCAGAAATACTTCTTAATATAATGTTGTATGTTGGTCTCAGCTTAGTGATAGGCTCATCACAGAATGAACAGAGCATTTTTAAATAAATAAAATATTTCTATCATTTTCTTTGTTAAAATTGTAGACTTCAATAAACATAATATCATAATATATACAATATAGACAAAGGGCATTGGGCCAAAGTTGCCATTGGGCTCCTAGAGTCAATTTTGTTAGGTCAATTTTATAATGACAACAATGTTGCTCTTTGCCTTCAGGAGTCACATACAGGAGCATGGCACATTTGAGGCCAGCTTGGCCTATATAGCAAGAACTTGTCTCTAAGAAACAACAATAACAACCAAATAGCAATCATCACAACATGAACTTTTAAAATTGGAAATACACAATTTAAAATGTACTTTTAATTTTATACGGTTAAACTGATTTCTACTCATATGAAAGACAGAAAGATTGCATTTTATGATGAGGAAGTAGTACTGTATGCTGAGTACTCATATGAGCCTTCTTCTGAACAAAGATTAACAGGTTTAGGAAGAGAAAACACATAGCCAATGAGGTATCAATCATAATCATCACTTACCAAAGTTACTATTTACTCCAAAATACATCATTATAGGGTCCTGTGACATGACCATTGTGATGCACAGACTCCTCACTACAACTCTCAAATGAACACAGGACTTTCACTTTTCATTTCCAAGGCCCAGTGACTTTTGAAAAATGTTTGAAAAAGAAATACCTAAATTAAAGTCAAAATAACAAGTGTCTTTCAATAGCAGTAAAATATAAATTTGATTATTTGAAGCAAACAATAAGAAAGAATGTGATTAAGATTCACACAGGATCTACTTATGAATTTTAAAATTCTTAGAAACACGGTAGATCGATGAGATGCTTGTACATGAGTGCTCATCTCATACCTACTTATAATAGGCTATGTTTTGGAACCACCGTAAGTGTCTAGCAAAGGATGGACGAAGAAACTGTAATGTATATGCACGTTGGACTTAAAAACATTAATAAGCGTGAGGTAACATCATTTGCAAGAAACATATTAGAAAATAGCCATATTAAACAAATTAAACTAGTATCAAAGACAAATGCCACATGTTTTCTCTCACTGGTATGCCCTGTTTTTTAATATAGATGATCAGATGACAAGGAAGTGAAAAGAAACCATCTATGGTTCTCAACCTGTGGGTTACTTGCGACTTTTTGGAGGCCAAATAACCTTTTCACAGGCGTTTCAGAAGACCATCTGAAAACACAGATTGTTACATTATCATTAATGATAGTAGCAAAATTACAGCTATGAAGTAGTGACAAAAATAATTTTATGATTGTCAGTCATCAAAACATGGGGAACTGTATTAAAGGGTTTAGCATTCGGAGTGTTGAGAACCACTGATTTAAAAGAACACAGAGGACTGACGGAGAAGGGAGAAATGCGCAGGAGGAAAGTAGCAGTGTGCGGTGGGAACTGCTCAAATTACATTAAGTGAGTGAATGAAAATGGCCTGTGTGATCCAGAATAATAAAATGAATAATTGAAAATGAGAATTAGAATTGAAAGCAAAATAAGATAAATTATTTTATAATATACAATGTATGAATAAGAGAAAATTCAGGTATAAAAAGATTGTATGTACATAATGTCAGTAAGCTGCTGTCTCCAGCTCAATTGTCTTCTTTGTGGATTTTGCTTTCACTGACTTCTGGTATAAATAAAACAGTAATAACAAGGATGAAAAACAACCTAATATGTGTCTGGCAGAGTTCAGTGTTCTAAGATTCCTAGCTTATCTGCTGATCACAGCACATATAGCATTGTTGGCAATTAAAATTTTTCTTACTACTTCCAAACTGAGAAAATTGAGATACACAGTGGTTAGATGATTATTTCTCTATAAACTTTGAGTCAGTGACATGATCTGACACCACCTGATTTCTCTTTGTGATATTACCTAAGGGATAGGTCATGAATATACAAGCACACAATCAAATATATGAAAATATAAAAACACATACATTAACATATACACATATATTATATGTTTTAATTTCATACTTAATTATTCTTGGATGCTGTTGTTTATAGGCTTGCTAAAGGATTACCTAAAAAGACAGCTGTATAGTTCTTAAATTGCAAAGATAAAGCATAATTTCTAACTTAATCCCCTTCTGATAAATACTTAGATTGCTGCTGATCTTTTATCACTACAAACATTCCTGTAATGGTACAAAGTTGTCACATGTGTGAGGGTTTAATGTACTGTAGTTGTCAATGATCTATGTAAATATATGAGAATAGTATTATTTTCTTATGAACTAAAACACAGGGACTTGTGTTACTGCTCAGTGGTAAAGCACATGTCTAACATGCACCTGATGGTTAATTTAATCTTTAGAAGGAAAGAAGAAAAAAACTCAAATGAATACAAAGCCTCTTGAGGCATTAAAGAATAAAGAGTTTGTTCAAAGCCTCAGAGATGGTAAATGATAGTAGTAACAAACAAACCTGGATATTTTGGGCTGAAAAAAAAACATGTTTCCACTTGGTTATAAAAGTAATGTTCATCATAAGTAATAATTATGCAATTAGTTATGTAAAAAGTATGTAATTATACAGTCTAGCTTTACTGTTAGATATTACTCTAAAGGAATAATGCACAAATGTACATGTCTGAAAATATACAGATGTATATATTACAATATATATTATTTTATGCATTTCTAAACTACATAGCTGATGATTACAAGATTTATTAAAGCTGTGGGATCAATAAAATCTAGTGTCAAATCAACTGAAGTAGACTCTGACATTTCAGATTGCATAATGTGGGAAATTACTTCAATACAAACAGAAATTCAGCTAGGAGTATAGATATCACTGTGGGAAAGCCTGAGCTCCAAAGATATGAAATGGACACTCTATAGCTTCCACACATGCTTGTTTTCATGGGGAAAGGCAAATGAGTCCTGTGTCTGAAGTATGCAATGCTTTCAGGAATAGGATCTTATGTTTAAGTTCTGGGAAGCCACCGAAGATAATGGCAACAACTTATGTTATTTTGGTAATATCTTCTACTACCCTGAGCAAGAACTTAAGGAGAGGTTTCTCATGTCTGGTATTGGGAGTTTTGTTAGACAATCTATGATACTTGGGCAGAAACATTATGATTTTAAGTAGCATAATTTGTATAAGCACACAGTCATATATTATATATATGTATTTTTCAGCAATCAGAAATAATGTGTTTCTTTATGAATTTCTTAATCAGTGGTGCTTATCCTTTGTCTATCCCTCTGTGTTGTCATCCATTTTCCCTTCTAAGCTAATGTTCCCATTTTCTCCTGCATACCTCCTTTCTTTTACCACCTCCCTCTAATTGGAGACTTAAAAAAAAGCATGGAAACAGACCAAGGTACAGGAAAAGATGCTCAACATTCTAACATCTGAGAAATGAGAATTAAAAGCACAATGAGAAATTACCTTCTACCCATTACCTTGAAACGATTAGCATATTAATGACATAAAACAAAGGTGAAAGATATATGTGTCATCAATGATGTAAACAACAGGGAACCCTTGTACACTGTTGGATGCATTGTAAATTGTAGAAAACAGCATAAAAGTCCCTCAAGAGATAAAGAAAGGGTTACCATAGTACATAGCAGTTCCACGGCTGGTATATAGCCTGAAGAAACAAAATTAATGTGCAAAGAGACATCTGCATTTCCATGTTTAGTGAATGAATTTCCAGTAGTCAAGAATGAAAACAACCAAAGTTCCTATCAAGATAAAACAAATTAAAAAAAAACATGGCTTATATATACTTAAATACATAATATATGATATAAATATAAACAATGGAATGATATTAACCATTATACTCTGTCACTTATCATATAGATAAAGCCAAAGAGCATTATGCTGTATGAAATAAGGGAAGCACAGAGAGCAGGAATACTGCGCGGTCTCTCACATGGAACCTGAGACAATTGAAAAAACAAAGAATGGTGATTATCAGGTCTTGGAAAGGAATTAATGGGAAAATAAGAGACATTTATCAATGACACACAGTTCATTTCACAGAAGGAAAAAGTTGTGATCATCTATTGCATGTGCAGTCATTATATTTACTAAGAACAAAATGTATATTTCAAAATAGATGAAAGAATGGATTAAAAAGTTCTCTCCATAACAAAAAGATAGTTATTTGAGGTGATAGATACAGTAATTAGCATGATTTGATTGTTTCACAGTATATTCGTCGACCAAAATGGAACCTTGACTCCCATAAATATGTACAAGTATTATTTATCAATCAAAAATAAGACAAAAACCATCAAAGAGGAAGAGGAGTTTTTTCTATAATTTCACTCCTATTTTCTTCATCACCTGCAATACACTGAAAGGAATGAGACTAGTTTTATAATCAACTTCAGTCCTACTTAAAGATTGGTCACTGTAGATGAACTGCATCCTGAAGTAATATCTCCTCCCACACATTTTTCTTTTCCATTGTCTCTGTTTCACACCCCTCTTCTGCTCCTCTTGAAGTTGCAATTGGAATGCTTAGTCAGTTATAGGAAATCTCTTTTTACATTCTTACTTTGAATGAATCTGACTTCCCTTGAGGATGCAGTTTCTTCATGAACCTGCTCAGGTATTGGTTACTTTTCTTCTGTAATAATTTTCCCAAATGTATGAAAGTGGGTGGAACATTTTCTTTGCCCTTTGTGTCCCTTTCTTGAATTTATGCTTCCCTTCCTCACAAGCATCCTTTACTTATAACCTCAAATCATCAATCCATCCCTAACAGCTTTTTGCTGCTGGTATCATAAAACCTTTATCATTCTCCTCATTCCTTGCAGAAGTAACACACTTCTTGTTTGTTGATACCATTCCCAGTAATGCTCCAGCACACATCTTGTACATTTCAGTATTTTTTTTTCTGAGATTTTTATCTTGCCATTTTTTTTCAATTATTTAAACTCTCTAATGATTTCATTCAGGCATCCAACCTTGGTGGTGTAAGAGTCATTCAAGTGTTACTGGTTTTGAAGGCATGAAAGGGATCATAGGAAGCACTGGAGGCTTGGCGTTGTAAGAGGCCATGAGAGGTCATTGGTGAAGGTGCACCTTCAGTGGCAGCTGAAGATTAAAGGGGTCATGCAGAGAAGTTGAGGTTTGGAACCATGAAGAGAGCTTATGAGACACTATTGGTGAAAGTGCAGCACAGTTGAGGAAGAACACAGCAGCAGTTTTGGAGAGGCCAGTACCATGGAATGACTACCAAGACAAGAGCAGGAGTGGAGTGGAGCCTACCAGAGCCTAGAAGACAAGCTGTGTGGGCTGCAGATGGCGTTGATGGAGAAGTGACCCAAGCCCTACATATAGGATTCCAGAAACTCATGAGTGAATCTAAGATAATTGAACATTCAGATTTTTATTGGAGTTTGGCTTTGCTTGGCTTAGATTGTGATTGCACTCTGGTTTTTCACTCTTAAAGAAGGTATTTAATTTTAATTTTATTTTTATGAAAGTCCATAGCTGAAAGACTGAACTTTTATAAGAGATTTTGGATATTTTTTAATTCTCACGATTCTAAAAATGCATATTTCCTTTCTTTTTTAAATATAATTTTCATTTTTATACTAATCACAGGTTATTTACTTTGTATCCCAGCCATAGCCCTGTCCCTCATTCCCTCTCAATCCCACCCTCCCTCCTTCATCTCCTCTCTGCCACTTTCCAAGTCTACTGATAAGGGAGGTCCTCCTCTCCTTTCATCTGACCCTAACTTATCACAGATCTTCAGGTTTAGCTGCAATGTCTTCCTCTGTGGTCTAGCAAGGCTGCTCCTCCCTTGGGGGTGGGGGGGGGAGATCAAAGAGCCCACCATTGAGTTCTTGTCAGAAATAATTTATGTTCCCCTTACTAAGGTAGCCGGTTGGATACTGAGCTACCATGGGCTGCATCCAAGCATGTGTTCTAGGTTATATCCATACATATGTCTTTAAGAGACCCTTCCTCAACATATAAGGTAGAAAGTGATTGAGGAAGATGTCTTACATCAACCTTGGGCCTTCACATGCACACACACATATGCAGCTTTCACATGCATCCCTACATGTAAACACGAAAACACACATGAAATCAACCACATGAGTACACATACAAAAAGTAGTAGGTGTTTCCTTATCCAAGATATTTAATGTTTACGTATGTATGTATGTTTGCATAAATAGGAAATATACAATCACATGCAATTATATATAGCTATATATGTGTCTATACATTTGTATTTATAAGTATTTACCTGATTGTTTTTTTTACCAGTTTAATCAATTTGGTGTTATTAATGTGAAAAGTTTCAATCAAACCAGTAGTAATGATTTGCTTCATCTAAGGTTCATTTTAAAAACAAATTTCAAAATTATTTTTGACAGTATACATGACAATTACTTAACCTTGTCTATTGGGGTAGTCTCATATCTCATATGTTAATTTCATATATCTTAGTAAAAGATTCCATGATCATCATAAGTAAACTGGCCATGACTAGCCACGGCCCAGGCAGTCCTTGCCTCTTCTCTTCTGTGTCTTTAGGTCAGATGAACACTTAAGGCTCTTTGCTCTAGTTACTCTTCAAATATAGCTAGGTTTGGCCAACTGCCCTTGTTCTGACTTATTCATTGTTGTGAGTCTACACAAGCTCACATTAGACAATGGGAGAAAGTGCTCACAGAACAGGACAAAGCATTTTTCATTTTAAAAATTCAGTTGATCTAAATTCTATAAAGTCATAAAATAATTTTGATTATCAAAATCCAATATACATATATTTGCCTATAAATGTCAATTCTGATTTTATATTTTAAGTAACATAATTACTAAAGAAACATATGATTATTAATTTTGTGTAATTTTGATTTTTTCCTTTTTGTTTTTTTTCTTTTTTTATATAGTTCAATTTACATATTGGTCATAGGTCCCTTCTCTCCTCCCAGTTCCACCCTCCTTTTCACATTCCTTCTCTCCTATAACTCAGAATAAGGGAGCTCCCTACCCAGACACCCCAGCTCACATATTCACAGGAAGACTGAGTTTATCTTCCTCCCTGGTGGCCTTGTAGAGAAGTCCCATCAGGGGGAAGTGATCAGAAAGCAGGTACCATCCTCTGTGTCAGAGATATCCCCCACTCTCCTAACTGATGAGTTCACATGAAGCCTAAGCTGCCCATAGGATTTACCTTTTGGGGGTCTGGTGTATTGTAGTATGTCTATCCTTTACCATATGACTAAAATCCACTTAAAAGTGAATATGTAGCATGTATTTTTTTCTGGGTCTGTGTTACCTCACTCAGGATGATCTTTTCTAGTTCCTTCCATTTGCCTGCAGATTTCATTATTTCCTTGTTTTTAATGTAGATTCCATCTTACACCTGTCAGAATAGCCAATACCAAAACTCAGGTGACAATGCATACTGTCAAGAATGTGGACAGAGGAAAACACTCTTCCGTTGCTGGTGGGAGTGCAATTTTGTGCAACCACTTTTGAAATTTTTCTTAGAAAACTAGGAATAACCCTACCTACCTCAAGACCAAGGTATAGCACTCCTGGTCATAAACCCAAAAGATGTTCCATCATACAACAAGGACATTTGTTCAAACATGTTCATAGCATCTTCATTTGTAATAGTCAGAAACTGGAAACAACCTAGATGTCCCTCACCCGAAGAATGGATAAAGAAACTGTGGGGCAGTTTCTTTTTTTTTAACAAAACAAAGAGCAGAAAACTGTGATGTAAACACAATACTTTTGGATCAGAAATAATTCACTGTAGGAAGTGTAGCTGTTTGAGGACCACCTTAATAAATGAAGCAGAAGTTTAATTAGTATTATGAAAACTTTGCTATTTAATATTGAGAATCGTAAATATTCATGAGTTAAATTCATTGAGATACTTAAAGGAAATGAGGCCACAAATAGTTAGTTTTTTTCCTGTTAACATAACTAGAACAAAGGTCTTCTTTTAGCCACATCTTATTCAATCTTTAATGTATGTACAAATAATTTAGATAACATTTTAAATTGAAGATTATGATTTTGACATCCTGAGAGTATAACAAACTTCCAATAATGACCTTGCTTGGGCATACTGTGAACAGCAAGAACTAGGAACAAATAAATTAGTTTTCTTTAGCTTGTCTGCTTTTTGCTATCATCTTACTTAATCAAGTCACTTCATTATTTAACAACAAATGTTGTGTTTCTTTGAGGATAAATCATTCATTACAGTGAAGTTATTGCCACATGCAGTGCCGCATTATTAAGGCTAATTTTTCAGTTATGTAACTTGCTTCATCCTTTTTGCATGAGTATAAATAATCTAAATAAATAATCTAGAGTAGACTGTTATCTTTATAAGTTAATTTCATCAATATTTCAGAGAAAACAAGCTTAATTTCTTTTGTTAAAAATGGAAGTCACACTGTATTTCTTGTTGAGACTATCAAAAATTGCTGCTCCATTCATGGGAGTATATATTAATGCTCAATCTTTTTGGTGGGAAATCAGGTGGACACGATTAAGAAAAAATTAAAATATGTACTCCAACTAAGATATTAGACTTGATTAAGAGTTGATCAGAATCATTTCTTGCCACTATTTGTTTGATATAAAAATAACTATTTCATGGAAATTTTACAGTTGCATGGGAATCCTCAACCAGACTATAGCCAAAACGATACTCTCTCCTCCCCAAACTGAGAGCAAGGCACCATTGCTGAAAATAACACCTAAACAACTCACTAAACATGAAGAAGTTGATCTGGTGCTTACACAGAACATTAACTGTGTTTTTTAGCATTTCTGTGTGTGTGTTTAAAATTTATTCATTTAATCACTTTACAGCCTGATGCCAGCCCCCTCCCTCTTCTCCTCCCAGTCCTACCCTCGTGCCCCTTCTTCCCCTCTCTTTCTCAGAGAAGAAGGAGAGCATTGGGTACAAACCTACCCTGGCACCTCTAGTCATAGCAGGACTAAGCACATCTCCCACTGAGGCCAGACAATGCAGCCCAGCTAGGGGAAAGAGATCCAAAATCCAGCAACAAAGTCAGAGACAGCCTTTGTTCATGTTGTTAAGAAAGCCATAGGATGACCATGCTGCATATCTGCTACATTTATGTAGGGAGTCTAGGTCCAGGCCATGTAAGCTTTTGAGATGGTGGTTCAGATTCTGTGGGCCCCCATGGCCCCAGGTTAGTTCATCCCATGGGAGAGAGGCAATCCCTGACACTGTTAATGATACTCTGCTAAGTTTGTAACAGGAGCCTAGCATAATTGTCTTCTCAGAGGCTTCATCCTGCAGCTGATGGAAGCAGTTGCAGAGAACTACAGCCAAACAATAGGCACTCTGGGAGTTTGGAGGAAGAATGGGAGGAAGGATTGAAGGAGTTAGAGGGGTCAAGGATACCATAAGAAGACCTACATTCTAACATCTTTATTATAGGAAGGTATTCAGAATGCTACCAAAAGAGAAACATAAACACCAAGCCTGCCACAAGCCCTTCAATCTACAGTGGTGTCCTGCTTGCAAGATATGCTAGGGCAATGGAGGCACAAAGCTTATGGGAGTGACCAACCAATACATAGTTTGATTTAAGACCCGCTTCACAAGACGAAAGCAATATCCAACACTGCTTGGGTGACCAAGAACCAGAGACTAGGTAGTCCAGGGGCCTAGGGTAAAACCAAATATTTCTGGTCTAAAAAGGTAGCTATAAAATGACTCATAGTGATGTTTTGCTACACTCTAAGAGGAACACGTTGCTTAGCCATCATCAGAGAAGTTTTCTCCTGCAGCAGATGGGAGAACAACAGAGGCCCACAGCCAGACTTTATGCAGAGAGTGAGAAAACTTGGAACACTCAGCTTTAAATAGGTGCCTACATCAAATTCCTTCCTGAATAGCTTAGGGAACCCCTCAGAAGTGAAGGCTGAAAGAGTGAAGAGACAGAGTGGATACAGCACACCAAGAAAACAGCAGCCTATAAATCAACATGATCAAATCTCATATGAGGTCACAGAGACTGAAGCAACTTTCACTGGGCCTGCATGGGTCTGCACTGGGTCCTCTACATGCACATTATAGCTACCAGTTTAGCTAGTTTGTTTTATTTTTTTTTTCAAGACAGGATTTCTCTGTGTAGCCTCAACTGCCCTCAATCATAGTCTGTAGACAGGATGGCCTCATGTTCAGAGAGATCCACAGGGATTAAAGATGTGTACTACCACCTTCCAAGTGGTTAGTATTTTTAGGGAATCCTGGGTCTCTGACTCTATTGCCTGCTCTTGGAACTCGTTCTCTTGTTGAGTTTCTGTGTCCAACTTTGATACGAAAGTTTTTCCTTCATCTTATTATATTTTATTTTGTCATATTTGGTTGTTATCTCTTAGAAGTCTGTTCTTTTATAATGAGAGACAGAAAGTGAGTGGATACAGAAGGAAGGAGATGTGGGGAGAAACTGGAAGGAGTGGAGGCAGGGAAAACTATAATCAGGATATATTGAATGAGAAAAGAATCTATTTTTCAATAAAAGGAAAAAAAGATTTTTTTTTGAAATTTTATAATAGTTTGTACCATACTTAAGAGAACTGCCTCTGATTTTTAAATTATATTTTTATTAAAAGTAAATACTTTTCTCCTGTGGCCTAGCAAGGTAGTCCTGCCAAGGGGAAGTGATCAAAAAGCTGGCAAGAAAGTCCATGTCAGATACAGTCTCCCAGTTTCCTTACTTGAGGACTGCACACAAAGCCTAAGTTGCCTATCTGCTACATTTTGTTGGGGGGAGGGTCTAGGTCTAGTCCTTGCATGGTCCTTGGTTGATGCTTCTGTCTGGGGAAGTCCCTTTAGGCTCTGGTTAGTTGACTCTTTTGGTCTTCTTGTGGAGATCATGTCACCTTTAGAACCTTTTCTCTTTTCTCCCACTTTTCCACAAAACTACCTACACATCACCCACTGTTTGGCTGTGGGTCTCAGCATCTCTTTTGAGGCACTGTTGGGTAGAACCTCAGATGACAACTCTGATACGCTCCTTTCTGCAAGCTTAGAAGAGTATCCTTCAGAGTTCAAGGGTTGCTGTCTCCAGGAAAAGAGGGCATTTCAGACCTGATGTGATTTGAGGAGCCGGGATGGATGGGAAGGGGTGCGGAGGCATGGGGGAGGGAGGTTGGGACTGGGACAAAAAGGGCAGATGGGGTACAACCCGGATAGTGAATAAAAATAAATAAGTAAGTAAGTAAGTAAATAAATGAATTGTGTTAAAAATATTTTTTTTCCTGTTGTTTTGACAAACAGATTCTTTGTACAACAGAACTCTGGGCTGTCCTGGATTCACACTGTAAACCAGGCTGGCCTGGAACTCTTACTGATCTGCCTGCCTCTGCCTCCCAAGTGCTGGGATTACAGCCTTGTGCCACAAAACTCAGAAAAAGATTTTTTTCATTCAATATGAAAAAATAGGGATGATGTTCCTTTCCCTTCTCCAACTCCTCCCAGTTTCTCCCACCTCCCTACTCACAAAGCTTTAGGTTATTTGTCTTCTCAGAAACGTAAAACAAGAATGAAAATCAAAACAAATGTGCAAGTGACAGCAACAACAAGCCCCATAAAACAAACAAACAAAAATACCAAGCCAAACCAAAAGAGTGCATGAAAAAACATGGAGTCCATTTTATGTTGGTTTCCCACACTGGGCCTGGGACCTGTCCTGGAATGGAGATGATATATCCAGGGACACTTGATTGGTGAAAGCATCCCTTTAACATGGTGTCCCTAATCATGCTGGCAAATGAATTACATTTTGCTTTTCTCTGTATAATTTTAACATTCTTGTATATTTTTCTCATTTACCTTAAATTGCAAACCAATGTACTGACTCAAGAAATGCCTGGTGCTAGTATTATGGAGACATGAGATGGTGTGGATTAAATTTAAGACTACAAAGGACATGGTCTGTAGATGTGCATGAAACAATACAGATTAGAATATTTATTAGATTCACATAACTTTTATTATCTCAAGGGTCTGGCTTGCTTAATGAAGAAATTTTAGACATTGTGCAAGAAGAAATGTTAGACTTGTGCGAGAAAGAAAAGAATGTATTCAGAAGCAGCCAATACATGTTATGAAATAGAATGAAAACCCAGGGAAGTTTTAGCAAGGAAAGCATGCTAGATTCCACGTAAAATACACAAGTAAAATGTTTCAAACACTGTATAAGGAAGCTAAAGATAAACACTACAGAATATAGAATAATTGTTTTGTTTATAATTCTTTAAAACTGTAAGTACACAGGTTGATTACGTTAAATATTCATAGTTCTATTGCATTTTATCAAAGATATTAGAGATAAGGAAACTTTATGAATGAAGGGTTTGCCAGCTCTCCAAGGTACCAGGAAGTACAGAGACCTGGCAAATTTGTAACTTCAGGTTTTAGAATTTTTTTTAGATTATAACACAATTACACCTATTCTGCCTTGCCTTTCCTCCCTGTATATCTTCTCTTAGTCCTCCTACTTTTTCAAATTCATAGCTGCTTTTTAAAGAATTTTTTGTTATTAAGTATGTATATATTTGCATATAGTCCTAAATAATACCTGCACAGTCTGTATAATGTTACTTGTATGTATGTTATGTATATACCGATATGCACACATATAAATAATTTCATTTAATATGTACTTCTTTGGTTACAAAGTGACACAGAATAGGAGAGTTATACTGGGTATTTCAATATTATGTGTACAGAGTTATGAACTCTCAAAATATTCTAGGTATTTCTTGGTGAAATGTCTTTTTTTTTTCAGCCATCTTGGATCCTTCATGATCAATTTTATTTTTTTTAATTTATTTATTTTTATCTCAATCACAGGTTAGGTACTTTGAATCCCAGGCATAGCCCCCTCCCCCATTCCCTCCTACCCTCCCACTCCC
>CM053750.1:24555860-24577288 GCA_028658305.1 Pachyuromys duprasi | reverse complement strand
CTTTATTTGTAATAGCCAGAACCTGGAAACAACCCAGATGTCCCTCAGTTGAGGAATGGATACAGAAATTGTGGTACTTTTACACAATGGAATACTATTCAGCAATTAAAAAGGAGGAAATCATGAAATTCGCAGGCAAATGGTGGGACCTGGAAACGATCATACTGAGTGAGGTATCCCAAAAGCAGAAAGAAACATACGGTATATACTCACTTGGTGAAATGTCTTATTGGACAGAATCTAAATCACTCCACTGATGGTAAAATTGTGATGATGAACCGAGTCATGATGGTTTAATACTAGTTTAATACTGCAAAACACTGAAATATTGAGTGTGACTGCAGTTTTATTGTGCAGCATGTCCCAGATAGATCAAATAAAAATCCAACCCCCCCAATTCAAAATGAATATTATTCTAGAATTCTAGATTTACAGATGCAGGAAAGTAAAATTACCAGGGCTTAATAGTTTCCTGTTATATTTTAGACATAACTAACCCCTGTGGCCTAATATAACTAAAATTTTGAGCACATGTGCAGCTAAATCAGCATTCAGATCTTTTATTTTTATCACAATTGAAATTTATTTCACACTTAATACACTACACATTTATGCCAATAAGAAAACGATTAGAACTATCAATTTGTTTTCAAACATTTCCTGATACCACTGTTATAAATCACTAAAATAAACCTTATAAGTCAATAAAGTTTTACTTATTTTTTGTTTTATGCAAATATTTTAAAATAAAATATTATGGTCATAGTAAAGACAAAAAGACTCTAAAGGTAATGAAAGTTCCCTTTCTAAAGAGATGGGGGAAATTAGAAAGTCAGTCCAGGAAGGGCCATCCCTCAGTGAGAAAAGTGCCTGTGGTGTGTTGGCTTCTTGCTGTTGGGTTTAAAAATCTTGAATTTTTCCCGCTTTCTTTGTTATCTGGCACCCAAATCCACAGCCACCTCCTCTAGTTTTAATTTTGCACTCATGGCTACTCACCAGCAATTGGATCTTAATCAAGAAATATTCAACATTTGAGTTTTGTTGCATTGATATTTTTTCCAATTCTAAAACTGCACCGTTTAATTAATCTACTATTGATTAAAATTTTGTTACATATAAAATAATATTACTTAGAGTGTAAACATCTTAAAATATCACCAGCGAAATAAAATTTGCATTTATAAAAATTTTCCTAATATATGTTTATTATTAAAAATAAGAAGTACATATAAGTTTTCCATTAGCCAAGCTGAGGATAGGTTGGGGCTATATTTAGTTTTTGCTGTATTTATAAATATTGCTGTAGTACAAATCATCATTACTTCTAGCCTGAAGTACGGAAGTAATTCCCTGGCTTACTTCAGTCTTTTAATGTTGCATTTCCAGATTCATTGTTTGTTTGTTTTAAATTTTGTTAGGAATGTTTCAAGGCTTGAATAAAATTATATAATTCTTTTTTAAAATAACTCAATGACCTTTTTGCATTCTTAGGCAGCAAACACAGGACCTTGTATATGTTTTATTTATTTTTTTTGTAAAATATAAGATTGTGTTTGTTAGACTGGCTATACATTTTCTCTTTTTCCCTTTTTTATTAAACAGGTCATATTTTCATTCAATATAATTTGAATATAGTTTCTCCTGCTTCTACTCTTACCAGTTCCTCTCCACTTCCTCTTCCATCCAGATCCATTCCATTTCAGCCATTAGGAAAGAACAGTCACATGCTCTCTAACCCCCATTTCCCTCCCCATCCCCTCTCCTACCCAGTTTCTTTTCTCCATCCACTTCAGATGTCTTTTATTTTCCCTTCAAAATGAGGTTAAAGCAACTTCTCCTGGGCCCTCCATATATGTTACTTAGTTTATTTGGATCTGTGGATTGTAGCATGGTTATCTTTGTTTTTAATAGATGAGTTGTAGTTCATTGTGAAAATGTACCAAAATTTCTTTATTTATTCTTCGGTTGAGAGGCATCTAGGTTATTTCCAGTTTTGGGATGTTGTGAATAAATCTGCTATGAACATAGTAGAGCAAGTGTCCTTTTGGTTTGGTGGAGCATCTTTTGGGTATATACCCAAGAGTGATATAGCTGGGTCTTGAGGTAGAATTATTCCCATTTTTTTCTGAGAAAGCACCAAATTGATTTCCAAGGTGGTTGTACAAGTTTGTGCTCCCCCAGCAATGGAGGAGTGTTCCTCTTGATCCTCATCCTTTCTAGCGTGAGATATCAGGTGAATTTTTTATCTTAGCCATTCGCACTGGTATAAAATGGATTTTCAGAGTAATTTCAATTTCATTTTCCTGGTGGCTAAGGATATTAAACATTTCTTTAAGTTCTTTTCAGCCATTTGAGATTCCTAAGTTGAGAATTCTTCATTTAGCTCTGCAGCCTGTTTTTAAATTTTTTAAATTAATTGCACTTTATTCACTTTGTATCCCCCTATAGTTCTCTCTCCCCTCCCCTCCCAACCCTTCCCTTCCTTCCCCTTCTCCACACATGCCCCTCCTCAAGCCCATTGATAGGAGAGGTCTTCTTTTCTTTCCTTCTGATCATAGTCTATTAGGTCTCATCAGGAGTGGCTGCATTGTCTTCCTCTGTGGCCTAGTAAGTCTGCTCCCCGCTTAAGGGGAGGTGATCAAAGAGCAGGCCAATCATACATGTCAGAGACAGTCCCTGTTCCCATTACTATGAAACCCACTTGGAGGCTGAACTGCCATGGACTACATCTGTGCAGGGGTTCTAGGTTACTTCCAAGCATGTTACTTGGTTGGAGTATCAGTTTCGGGGATGACCCCTGTGCTCAGAATTTTTGGTTCTGTTCTGCAGCCTATTTTTTAATTGGATTATTTGGTTTGTTGGTGTTTAATTTTTTGGGTATATATATATATATATATATATTGAGTGTTAGGACTTCATCAGGTATAGGGTTGGTGAAAGAATATCATTGGGGGTTATCTTATTGCTCTTTTTATTTGTTTGATTAGACCAGTAGTATTCGTTTTTTTTCCCCCCCTTGGTCTCTGGGGTATCTAGATTCTGTTTTTTAGTCATCCAAGCATGGCCAAATTTGGATTCTAGCTCATGGAACTTAAGTCAAATCAACATTGGTTGGTTGCTCCTCCATTGCTTGTACCATCAGTCCCCTCCCACATTTTTCAGGCAGGGCAGATTGTAAATCAAGTGTTCTGTGGATGGATTGATGTTTGTATTTCTCTTTGCAGAGTAACTTTGTATGCCATAGACATTAGAACATGGGGGTGGGGTGAAGGTTATATATAGGCACCAGCTTGACCTCTCTTTGTTTTATGAGCTGTGTGCATGCTGTCTTTATCAATGGGGCCTTGTCAATTTGTGGAGAGCAGCCTATTGTCTTGCCAATAGCCTTGGTTGTTTTAGGATTCCCATTGACACCTTTGTCCAAAACTCAATTGGATGAAACCCAGTCCCAAAACTGGAGGCTTTGTTTGGTGATAAGAGATGGAAGGGAGGGGTTCTCTCTCCCTCCCTATTTGGAGATTTCATTAGGATCACTTTCATCTGTTCCAGGAAGTTTCCACTCCACTAGGTTTCTTCTAATATCATCTTCAGTTCCTTTCTCCAGTGTCTTAAAGTTTTTAATCATGCAAGTATTTCACTTAATTGTCTAGAGTTACACCAAGTCACTTTATATTATTTAAAGCCATTGTGAAAAGGGGTTTCCTGTATTTCTCAGTCAGTTTGTCATTTGTATGTAGGGTGGCTACTGATTTTTGTGAGTTAATTTTGCAAACAGCAACATTGCAAAAAGTGTGTGGCCTTGTGGAGATTGGTGCAAGTTGGGAGGCAGTTGCTGGATGACTCCTTCAATGGTAGGGATGAGAACTGGGGCATTAAACTTGGAGAAACTGAATGAGAAGAACTGCAATTAGCCTACCTGCTTCCATGGCAGGATTGACCTATGGGTTCTGAGGGAGGCTCTATCTTGACTTTCATCAGACCTGATTTTATATTTTAGTTGGATGTTTAATTAGTAATGTACTTATTGACATCAGGTGTAACTCTCTTTTATTGCTGTTTTTCTTTATGGTTTCATCTATTTTTTCTACATCTTTCTTTTTGAATTAATTGAAATTCTTACTATTTGATTTTATGACTGTTATTTGGCTGCATTCTTTAATATGTGATTCACAACACATTTTCAAATTTCTTTTGATATTCATCCACAAACAAGAAAATACTCTGTATCTATATCTAAGAATTTAAGCGCTGTGTGTACTTTTCTGTAATGATTTGATTCGTTTGGTTGGTTTTTTGTTTGTTTGTTTTGAGACAGGATTTTCCTCTGTACCCTTGACTGTCCTGTAGATAAAGCTTGCCCAAACTCTGAGGAGTGTATCTTGAGTATTGGGATTAAAGGTATGTGCCATTATACTCAGCTTCTTGTGCTTTTTTAAAATATAATTTTTAATTTATTACAATTTATTCATTTTGTATCCCAGTTGTAGCCCCACCCTCAGCCCCTTCCAATCCCACTGTCCTTCCCTCATCTCCTCCCATGCCCCTTTCCCAGTCCACTGAAAGTGGAGTTCCTCCTCCCCTTCCATCTGACCCTAACATATCAGGTCTCATCAGGACTGTCTTTCAGAGTCTTCTTTTGTGGTCTGCTCCTCCCTCAAACTGCCAGCCACTGAGTTCAGCTCAGAGATAGCCCCTGCTCCCTTTACCAGGGAGGCCATTTGGGGACTGAGCTGCCACAGGCTACCTCTGTGCAGGGGATCTAGGTTACCTCCACGAATGATCATTGGTTGGAGTATCAGTCTCAGAAAAGAGCCCTTAGCCCAGATATTTTTTTGTTCTGTTGTTCTCCAAGTGGAGCTCCAACCCCATCCAGATCTTTCTATATCCCCCTTCTTCCATAAGATTCCCTGCACTCTGCCCAAAGTTTGGCTATGAGTCTCAGCATCTGCTTTAATGCCCTGCTCGGTTGAGTCTTTCAGAGACCCTCTGTGGTAGACTCCTGTCATGTTCTTTATTTTCACCTTCTTCTGATGTCTATCCCATTTGCCTTTCTGAATGAAGATTGAGCATCTTACCCAGGGTCCTCCTTCTTGTTTAGCTGCTTTGGGTGTAGAGATTTTAGTATGGTTATCCAATATTATATGCCTAATATCCACTTATAAGTGAGAATATACCATGTGTGTCTTTCTGCTTCTGGGATACCTCACTCAGGACAATCTTTTCTAGTTCCCACCATTTGCCTGCAAATTTCATGATTCCCTTGTTTTTAATTGCTGAGTAGTATTCCATTGTGTAAATGTACCACAATTTCTGTATCCATTCCTCAATTGAAGGACATCTAGAATTGTTTCCAGATTCTGGCTATTATGTTTATAAACGCTACAAACACGGTTGAGCATACGTTCTTGTTCTATACTTGAGGAGTGGTACAGCTGGCTCTTCAGCTAGCACTATTCTTAACTGTCTGAGAAAGCACCAAATTGAATTCCAAAGTAGTTGTATAAGTTTCACACCTGCAATGGCGGAAGGTTACTCCTTTCTCCACAACCTCTCCAGCATGTGTTGTCACTTGAATTCTTGATCTTAGCCATTCTGATGGGTGTAATGTATATTCTTATGGTTGTTTTGCTCTACCTTTCCCTGATGAATAAAAAAGTTGAGCATTTCTTTTAGTGTTTTCTGCCATTAAACATTCCTTACTGTGAATTCTCTGTTTAGCTCTGTACCCCATTTTTTAATTTGATTAATTGATTTGATGGTGTTTACCTTCTTCAGTTCTTTATATATTCTGGATATCAGCCCCCTGTCAGTTATAGGGTTGGTGAAGATCCTTTCCCAGTCACTAGGCTGCCGTTTTGTTCTGACAAGTGTCCTTTGCTTTACAGAAACTTTTCAGTTTCACGAGGTCCCATTCATTGATTGTTGATCTTAGAGCCTGTGCTGTTGGTGTTCTGTTCAGGAGGCTGTCTCCTGTGCCAGTGAGATCAAGGCTCTTCCCCATTTTTATTCTAACAGATTTAGTGTATCTGGTTTTATGTTGTGGTCTTCGATTGACTTGGACTTTAGTTTTGTGCAGAGTGAAAATAGTGATCAATTTTATTTGTTCTACTTGTAGACATCCAGTGAGTCCAGCACCATTTATTGAAGATGCTATCTTTTTTCCATTGTATGGTTTTGGCATCTTGTCAAAGATCAGGTTTCTATAAGTGTGTGGGTTTATTTCTGGGTCTTCTATTTGATTCCATTGATCCACCAGACTGTTTTTATGCCAGTATATTATTGTTGCTCTATATTACAAATTGAGATCAGATATGAAGATCCCTCCTGAAGATTTTTTAATGCAGAGGATTGTTTTAGTGATTCTGGTTTCTTGTTATTTCATACAAAGTTGAGAATTTTTCTTTCAAGTTGTGTAAAGAACTGTGTTGGTAATTTGATGGGAATTGAATTGAATCTGTAGATTGCTTTGGAAAGATGGCCATTTTTAATATGTTAATCCTGCCAAGGCATGAGCATCTTCTAATATCTTATTCTGATATATCTCCATCTTCTAGTATCTTCTTTTTTTCTTCAGAGACTTGAAGTTATTTTTCATACAAGTTTTGCTTTGTTAGAATTACACTAAGGTACTTTATATCATTTGTGGCTATTGTAAAGGATGTTGTTTCCCTAATTTCTTTCTTAGCCCATTTGTCTTCTGTATACAGGAGATATATTGATTTATTTTCAGTTAATTTTGTATCTAGCCACTTTGCTGAATGTGGTTATCAGCTGTAGGAGTTTCCTGGTAGAAATTTTTGGGTCACTCATATATACTATCATATCATCTGAAAATTGTGATACTTTGACTTCTTCCTTTCCAAACCAAATCCCCTGTATCTCATTCATTTGTGTTATTCTTCTAGCAAGGATTTCAAGAATTATTTTGAGGAGATATGGAAAGAGTGGGCAGCCTTGCCTTGTCCCTGATTTCAGTGGGATTGATTTAAGCTTCTCTCCAGTTAGTTTGATGTTGGCTATAGGCTTGCTGTATATTTCGGTAAGTGCCTTTTAACCCTCATATCTCCAGGACCTTAAATATGAATGGGTGTTTGATTTTGTCAAATGATTTTTCAGCATCTAAGGAGATTATCATGTGTTTTTTTTTTCTTTCAGTTTTTTTTTTTTTTTTTTTTTTTTTAGTAGGGTGGATTACGTTGATGGATTTCAGTATATTGAACCACCTCTGCATACCTGGGATGAAGCCTGCTTGGTCATAGTTTATATCTTTGATGTTTTCTTGGATTTGATTTATGAGTATTTTATTAAGTATTATTTGCATCAATGTTCAAGAGGGAGATCGGCTTAAAATTCTTTTTCTTTGTTGGGTCTTTGTGAGGTTTAGGTACCAAGGTGAATGTGGCTTTACAGAGTGAGTTTGGTAATGTTCCTTCTGTTTCTATTTTGTGGAACAGTTTGAAGAGTATTTGTGTTAGTTCTTCTTTGAAGGGCTTGTAGAATTCTGTGCTGAAATCATCTTGCCCTGGGCTTATTTTCCTTTTTCTTTTGGATGGGAGACTTTTAAAGATAGCTTCTATTTCCTTAGGGGATATAGGAATATTGATATAGGAATATTTAATTGATTTACCTGGTCTTGATTCAGCTTTGGTAAGTGGAATTGATCCAGAAGAATTTCCATTTCTTTAAATTTTCACATTTTGTGGTATATAGGCTTTTGAAGTAAGACCTAATGATTGTTTAGATTTCAGCAATGTCTGTTGTTATGCCTCACTTTTTATTTCTGATTTTGTTGATTTGAGTACTTTCTCTCTGCCTTATAGTTAGTTTGGCTAAGGCTTTGTCTATATTGTTGATTTTTCTCAAAGAACCAGCTCTCTGTTTCTTTAATTCTTTGAATTGTTTTGCTGTTGTTTGTTTGTTTCTAATTTATTGATTTCAGCCATGAGTTTGATTATTTGCAACCATCTAATCCTTCTGGGTGTGTTTGCTTTTTTTTCCCCCTGCTATGGCTTTCAGGTGAGCCATTAAGTTACTTGTATGAGATGTTTCGAATTTTTTCTTGAAGACACTTAGTGAAATGAACTTTCCTCTTAGCCCTGCTTTCTTTATGTCCCATAAGTTTGGGTATGTTGTGACTTCATTTTCAGTGAATTTAATAAAGTCTTTAATTTCTTTCTTTATTTCTTCCCTGACTCTGCTGTCATTGAGTAGCAAGTTGTTCAGTTTCCATGTGTGTATAGGCTTCTTGCTATTTCTATTGTTGTTATGGTCCAGCTTTATTCCATGGTAGTCACATAAGATACAAGGGATTATATCTTTTTTCATTTATTTCTTTTTTAAATTTATTTTTATTATTAGGTATGTTTTATTAACTCTGTATCCCAGCTATAACTCACTCCCTCATTCCCTCCCAATCCCACCCTCTTTCTCTCATCTCCTCCCTGCCCCTTTCCAAGTCCACTGATAGGGGAGAACCTCCTGCCCTTTCATCTGACCCTGTTTTATTTGGTAACTTCAGGACTGGCTGCAAAGTTCTCTGTGGCCTAGCAGGGCTGTTCCTCCCTTGCAGGGTGGGGAGGTCAAAGAGCCTGCCATTGAGTTCATGTAAAAAATAGTTTCTGTTCCCCTTACTAGGGAAACCAACTTGGTTACTGAGCTACCACGAGCTACATTTGAGCAGAGGTTCTAGGTTATATCCATACATGGTCCTTAAAAAATAAATCTGTAAGAAGAAAAAGTGAGGAAGAGCCTAGAACTCATTGGCACAGGAGACAACTTCCTGAACAGAACAGCAACATCACAGGCTCCAAGGGCAACAATCAGTAAATTGGACCTCATGAAACTTAAAATCTGTAAAGCAGAAGACACTGTTGTCAGAACAAAATGACAGACTACAGACTGGGATAGGATCTTCACCAACCCTATATCTGACAGAGGACTGATATCCAGTATATATAAAGAACTCAAGAATTTAAAATGCAACAAATCAAGCAATCCAATTAAAAAATGGGGCAAAGAACTAAGCAGAGAGTTTTCTGTAGAGGAATATAGAATGGCAGAGAAACAAAGAGATGCTCAATGTTCTTAGCTATCACAGAGATGTAAATCAAAATGACCCTGAGATTTCACCTTACACACATCAAAATGGCTAAGATCAAAAACTCAAATTACAACACATGCTGGAGAGGTTGGTGAAATGTAAACTTGTACAACCACTCTGGAGATCAACCTGGGCCTTTCTCAGAATTTTAGGAATAGTGTTTCCTCAAGATCCAGCTATACCATTCCTAGGCATATATCCAAAAGTTGCTCAAGTACACAACAAGGATGCTCAACCATGTTTGTAGCAGCTTTATTTATAGTAGCCAGAACCTGGAAACAACCCAGATGTCCATCAATGGAGAAATGGATACAGAAATTTTGGTATTTTTATACAATGGAATAGTATTCAGCAATTAAAAAAGAGGAAATCATGAAATTTGCAGGCAAATGACGGGATCTGGAAAAGATCATTCTGAGTGAGGTAACCCAGATGGAGAAAGACATACATGGTATATACTCACTTATTTAGACCTATAAGATATGATAAACATCATGAAATCTATACACCTAAAGAAGGTAAACAAGGAAGAAGACCTGGGGTAAGATGATCAATCCTCACTTAGAAAGACAAATGGCATGGTCATTGGATGTAGGATAAAAGAAGTAACAGGACAGGAGCCTACCAGAGAGGGCTTCTGAAAGACTCTACCTAGCAGTGTATCAAAGCAGATACTAAGACTCATAACCAAAACTTCGGCAGAGTGCAGGGAATCATTATGAAAGAAGGTGGAGTTAATATGACTTGTAGAGAATAGGATCTCCATAAGGACCAAATATGTCTGGGCACAGGCATTTTATATGAGACAAGGGATCATTTCAATCTTCTTGTATGTGTGGAGGCTTGCTTTGTGACTAACTAACTTTTGGAGAAGGTTCCATAAGGTGCTTAGAAGAAGGTAAATTCTTTTGTATTTGGGTGAAATATTCTGTAGGCATTTGTTAAGGCCATTTGATTCATGACCTCTGTTAGAGTCATTGTTTCTTTGTTTGATTTCTGTTTTGTTGACCTGACCTTTGTTGAGAGTGTCTTGTTGAAGTCTCCCACTATTAATGCGTGGGGCTCTGTGTTTACGTTTTATTAATGTTTCTTTTACAAATGTGTATGTTCTTGTATTCAGGCCATAATTGTTCAGAATTGTGATGTCTTCTTCATGGAAGTTTCCTTTGAGGAGTATGAAGTAACTTTCCCTATCTTTTTTGATTAATTTCAGTTGAAAATCTATTTTATTAGATATTAGAATGGCTATTCTTGTTTGTTTCTTTGGTCCATTTGCTTAGAAAACTGTCTTCCAGCCCTTTACTTTTACATAATATCTATCTTTGTGACTTCTGCGTGTTTCTTGTATGCAACAGATCGTTGGGTCTTGTTTATGCATCCATTCTGTTTGACAGTGTCTTTTTATTGAAGAGTTGAGTCCATTGATGTTGAGAGAGATTAATGAACAGTGGCTATCAGATCCTTTGAATTTGATGTTGGTTGTGGTAATGTGTTTGGGTGTTTGGCTACTTTTAGTTTTGCTGTAATGAGGTTATTTATTTCCTGTGTTTATCTGACTGTAGTTAGCTCTCTTGGATTGTGTTTTTCCTTCTAGTACCTAGTGGGGTAGATTTTGTAAATTTGTTTTTGTCATTAAATGTATTGTTTTCTCTATGATGACTGAGAGTTTTGCTGGATATAGTAGCCTAGGCTGACATCTGTGTTTTCTTAAGTTCTGCATATCTGTGCAGACCCTTCAGGCTTTTATAGTCTCTGTTGAGAAGTCAGGTGTGATTGTGATGAGTCTGCCGTTATATGTTACTTGACTTTTTTTCCTTTCTGCTTTTAGTAATTTTTCTTTGTTCTGTATCCTTACTATCTTGATTATTATGTGGAGGGAGAATTTTCTTTTCTTATCTAACTTATTAGGTGTTTTTAGGCCTTTTGTATGCTTCTAGGCCTCTCCTTTAAGTTGGGGAAATTTTCTTCTATGATTTTGTTGAAAATATTTACTGGGCCTTGGAGAAAGGAATCTTTTTTTTTTTTCCTCTTTTCCAATTAGTCTTAGGTTTTTTTCTTTTCATATTGTCTTGGATTTCTTGGATGGTTAGGAATTTTTTAGATTTAACATTTTTTTTTGATGAGTGCATTGATTTCTTCCATTGTATCTTGCACACCTAAGATTCTTTCTTCCACCTCTTGTCTATTGGTTATTTTACCTCCATAGTTCCTGATTTCTTCCCTAAGTTCTTCCTCTCCGTAATTTCCTCTGTTTGTGTTGTCTTTAATTTTTCCAACTCTATCTTCAGATCTTGACCTTTTTGTTTATTTCCTTCACCTGACTGACTGTATTTTCCTGTTTTTCCTTCAATTCCTTCACCTGTTTATTTAACATTCTTTTATTTCTTTCAGTTACTTAATCATTTCCTCTCTGAAGGTTACAATCTTTTGGACTGCATCTTCCTGTATTCCTTTACAGAAGGCCGTACTCTCTTTGACTTTATCTTCCTCCATTTCTTTATAGATGGCCATGATCTCTTTGACTTTAAGTTCTTCTGTTTCTTTAAGGATGGCCAAAATCTGTTTGTCTTTATCTTCCTCTAATTCTTTATGCATTTTATTTGTTTCCTCCATTAACCTCTTCATAAGCATAGATGTAAGGCCATCTTCTTGGTTTCACTTATGATAGTTTGTCCAGGGCTGCTTGTCCCTGGATACCTGGGTTCTGGAAATGCCATATTTCTTTCAGTGTGTTGGTTGTGTTTTTATGCTGGCCTCTACCCATCTGGCTGTCTCAGGTGTTGGCTGTTAGTTTCTGGTACCTCCTGGAATCCTGGGGTGGGGAGAATCCCCTTGGCAGGAAGATGTTTGTTCATGAAAGTGGCCTCCTCAGCTTTTTGGGTATGGCCATTGAATGGCTAGTGCTTCTTAGGAATTACCACAGCTCACCTCAGGCATATGGACCAGTGTGATATCTGTGGTCATTTGTAGTGAGAGGGAGCTCTCCTCTCACCAGGATAAGTCCTGAAGACAGCTGTGCTGATGCTGGTTTACTTGCTCTGAATTTAGTGGGCTGTTGCTGCAGCTCTTACATTGTGTTTGCTGGGCACATACCTCTTGAAGAGGCAGGGGGCCACGTGGTTTGTCAGTTTAGCTAAGGAGACAGGTTGTGCCTTGGTGCAGTGCCTGAGGCTGAACCCATAGATCCCAGGCTTTTGTAGGTCTAAGACTGGACTCTGTTCCCCAGTACCCAAGCGGTAATTAGTGGGAGGTGAGCACAACACTCCTGTATGTAGCAGGAGGCTAGAGTGTAGGGCTTGTGGGAGCCCAGAAACTTTTCCAGAGTTGGGTGTCCTGAGGTTGGACCTGATGCTTATCCCACCATGGAGTTTCTTCCCAACAGGGTGTCTCAGTCTGTGGTGTTTTGGGGTCCACAGTTCATTATGGGAGATGAGCAAAGCATGCAGGTGCAGGAGTGTCACTGGATGCCTGTAAGAACCCGGGAACGTTTCCTGAGAACTCTTTGGTGGCGAAGGGGGATTTGGCTGAGTGCCTTGAGGTCAGACCTGATGTTTCCTTCAGGCTTCGATTTCTTCCTGACAGAGAAACCCAGTCTCTGGTGCCCTGGGGTCCAAAGTTCTGTCTGAGATTGTGAGTCAGTCATGCATGCAGGTCTCTGGGATGGCAGCTGAGCACGTGCCAGATCCCAGAACCTTTTGCAGTGATTGCGTGACATGAAGTCCGTTCCAATTGTTTCCTTTGCTGTGGGATTTTCTCTAGACTGGAAATCTTAGTCTCTGGTGTTGTGGGGCCCATAGTTCATAGTTCAGTCTGGGATGGTGATCAGTGTATGTAGGCTTGTGGCTCTAGGCTAGCTATTGAGAACCTTCTGAGATCCAGGAACTCTTCGGAGGTTTAGCATGGTGACCTGAAAATGGACCTGATTGCTTTCCACACTGTGGGGTTTTCTCTCACCTGGGAAACACAATTGCTAGTGTTTTAGGGCATCGAGTTCAGTCTGTTGGTCACTGTGCATTGACTGCTGTCCTGCTCCTCAGACACAGTGTCCTTTAGGTGCCACCATCTTGGATTTCTCTCCTGCTTCTTGTGCTTTTTATTACATTTTGCCTTTAAACATGTTACACCTTTGACAATACATGGTAATGGCTTTCTTTATGCTTCGGTCAACTGTCTTTAAAGAAAAGTTATGATGAAGAGCAATTAATTTATTGTGTTTACCAGCAACCCTCTTGACTCATTTTTATTTGCATGAATCCTGACACTATCTGCTGATTTTTACTCTATTTAGTTATGCTCTTTGTTAGTTCTTAGATTTCATTTCCATTTCTGTTTTTTCATATAATTTTGGCTAGATATGGAATTTTAGTTTTTATTTCTTTCATCAGGTTAGTCTTGTCTCTCAGTTGACTATTTTGTACCATCTTCTTTATAGAAATTGGAAATTGGCATCTACTTTATTTTTTCTGTTTTTAGTGACAGGTCCAGAACCTAGGCAAGTCCTCAAGGCAAGTCCTCTCTCACCTAGCTAAATGCAACTGAAAAAGTTGGAATAGATTCTTATATTTGTTCTCCAAGTCAATGATCTATTTGGGGGGGGGCGCAGAAGCTAATCCTCCAGTTTACTAGAACTTCTCTTTAATTGGTGTATTTTACAATTTTTGAAAGTCTCACTAATTCTTTTTCCCTCTAGATTTTTTATGCTCTGCTTATTATGTCCAATTATTTCTTTAAGATCTTGAGCAAACTGATAATAGCTATTGTAAAGCTCTATATTGTTAAATCTATTGTTATTTTGAGTCTGCTTCTGTTAACTGGTTTTAAGGCATGTGACAAACTTGACAGTATTTTATACATTCAGTGTCTTTGATTTTGTTATTTTTTTCTTATCACTTGTATCAGCAGGCATTCTAATTCTGGCAAGATAGCATAATTTTTGTTTTGGAACCAAAGAAATCTTTACTCTAAGGCTATATGAGTCTCAGTCATTTCATGGAACAGTACCACGGAATGTTCCAGGTATTTAAAAAGTGATATCCTTGCCTTACAGGGGCATAGATCTGCTTTGGGTAATTCCTGTCCTGCAAATCTCACCCTAGATTCCTGGACATGTGCAGCTTGTACTCAGACAAGGGTTCCAGAGGTTTATTCAGATTTCTGGAGCTGCTTCTGTGCAATACTTCCTCCATTCTGATGCTATCTTGTGCTGAGGCTTCCTGTGTCTCCCTTTCTACTCTGAGCTTATGTTATTCCTCTTCCCTAAACTTACCTCATTTGTTTTTATCTTTCAGGGGTCACAGGTTATTTCTACCTGTATCTCTCCACCCGCAGAAAGGGATTTCATACATACCATGCTGGCTTTAGATGTTTGTCATGGGAGGAAAATAGCTTAGCTGGAATTACTAATTAATCTTTTCTCAAACTTATGTCCCATTTTCTCTTTTTTCCTTTTTTACATTCATTTCATTCTTTCCTTTTTCCTCTCTTCCTTCTTCCCCTTTCTCTCTAACTCATGTTAGTAATTGCATCTGATTTTCACTTCTATAGTCTTCCTGGAATTCTCCCTACTACCCTCCTCTCAGTATTTACCTTTCCACAGTAACATTTTCTTGATCATACTAAAAATCACCAACCACCGATTGCAAGAGTTCTTTCTCCCACAAAGGTTCTCATCATCTATAATTATCTTTCAACAATGTTTTTTCATGTGGCATATTTCCAAAGTCTTTGCCATGCATGTTCCATAAGGAGAGGAAATCACTGATTATAATCCCATTTTTATTCATCTCTGGATGCATACCTAGATCATACCAAAATCTAGCAAGCAGTTCCTGAATGGATAAAGATAGCATGAAGCCATATGCTCTGAACTGGAACACAGAGAGGTGCAAAGCAACACAGTGTCAAAGGCCTACACAGCACAGTGAGTTGTACCTCATTCTGTAGAATCTTTTTTTTTTCATGCCAAATAAAAAAGATTTGAGTACATCATGCTCACAAGAAAATGTGTGACTTACTTTATATGCTGGATACTTAAGCATGTTTTCTACTACCTTTCACCTATCACATAGTTCAAACATATTGTGTTGTGATGAGTGGTGCTACACTGTCTGTGGCATATTCTGTACTGCAGAGAAAACAATACTTTATATTATGGTGTATTTAAACATTATGTACAACTATTACATTAGATTGCAGCATAGAACCTGGCATACTATCAAGTGAACTAACTGTGTTCATATTATTGATGTTAATTTGGGAGTAAATAAAAAAAAATAGCTAACCTAAATAGCCATACTGTTCTTAATTTTGTATTATCTTAGGTGCACAGTTTTTATTAATCATCCACTTAACTAAAAAGTAGGTTCCGCATGTTCCTACTATTTTGTCAAAAAAATGTCTGTAACCTAAGATCTTAGGATTTGACATTCTCTAAATATCTCTGCCCTACATCATGTAGCGCTACACCTTTCCCCATTTGGGGATTAATATTCGGGAAAATTAAAGACTCTATGTCAGGTTGTGGGCTCATATTTAGTGATAAAAGCCCTCTAAGAATCTATAACATTTTCTTTGTTTTATCTTTTTTCCATTTATTTTTATTAATTACAGTTTATTCACTTTGTATCCCACCCTGCAGCTCCCTCTCCTCCTTCATAAGATTCCCTGAACTCTGCCCAAAGTTTGGCCATAAGTCTCAGCATCTGCTTTGATATCCTGCAGCGTAGAGCCTTTCAGACCCCTCTGTGGTAGCTCCTGGCTTGTTCCCTGTTCTCTCACTCTTCTGATGTCCATCCTCTTAGCCTTTCTGAATGAGGATTGAGCATCTTAGTCAGAGTCCTCCTTCTAGATTTGTTTCTTTAGGTGTACAGATTTTATTATGTTTATCATATATTATATATCTAATATTCACTTATGAGTGAGTATATACCCTGTGTGTCTTTCTGCTTCTGGGATACCTCACTCAGGATGGACTTTTCTAGTTCCCACTATTTGCCTGCAAATTTCATGATGTTCTTGTTTTTTATTGCTGAGTAATATTCCGTTGTGTAGATGTACCACAATTTCTATATCCATTCCTCAACTGAGGAGCACCTGGCTTGTTTCTAGCTTCTGGCTATTACAAATAAAGCTGCTACAAACATGGTTGAGCAAATGTCCTTGTTGTATACTTGAGCATCTTTTGGATATATGCCTAGGAGTGGTATAGCTGGATCTTGAAGAAGCACTATTCCTAATTGTCTGAGAAAGTTGCCAGATTGATTTCCAAAGTGGTCATACAAGTTTATATTCCCAACAGCAGTGGAGTAGGGTTCCCCTTTCTCCACATCCTCTCCAGAATGTTGTTGGCATGTTGCTGAGTTTTTTATTTAGCCATTTTGATGGGAGTAAGGTGAAATCCCAGGGTCGTTTTGATTTGCATTTCCCTGATGTTTAAGGACATTGAACAGTTCTTTAAGCGTTTCTCTGCCATTCTATATTCTTCTACAGAGAATTCTCTGTTTAGCTCTGTACCCCATTTTTTAATTGGTTTACTTGATTCGTTGCTGTTTAACTTCTTCAGTTCTTTACATATTCTGGATATTAGCTCTCTGTCAGATATAGGATTGGTGAAGATCTTTTCCCAATCTGTAGGCAGTTGTTTTGTTCTGACAACAGTGTCCTTTGCTTTACAGAAACTTTTCAGTTTTATGAGGTCCCATTTTTTGATTGTTGCTTTTAGATCCTGTGCTGTTGGTGCTCTGTTCAGGAAGTTGACTCCTGTGCCAATGAGTTCAAGGCTTTTCCCCATTTTTTTCTTCTAACAGTTTTAGTGTGTCTGGTTCTATGATCCACTTAGACTTTAGTTTTAAGCAGTGAGATAAGTATGGATCTATTTGCAGTTTTCTACATATAGACATCCAGTTAGACCAGCACTATTTGTTGAAGATGCTCTCTTATTTCCATTGAATGGTTTTGGTATCTTGGTCAAAAATCAGGTATCCATAAATTGTGGATTTATTTCAGGGTTTTCTATTCGATTCCATTGATCCATAAGTCAGTTTCTTTGCTAGTTCCATGCAGTTTTTATTACTGTTGCTCTATAGTACAGCTTGAAATCAGGGATGGAGATCCCTAAGAAGATCTTTTATTTTAGAGGATTGTTTTGGCATTTCTGGGTTTCTTGTTATTCCATATGAAGTTGAGCATTTTTCTTTCAAGGTCTGGAAAGAATTGTGTTGGTAATTTGATGAGAATTGCATTGAATCTGTAGATTGATTTTTCTTATTGTCAGAGTTTGTTATTCTTTGTTTTTAAAATCAATTCTTGTTCCCTTGTATATTAGGTATTGGTTGTTCTGACTGTGTCATTTAGAAGAATTAGTAACTAGATTTTTAATTGTTAAGAATTATACTGAAGTATAATGAAATTTACACAAATATATATTTTGTATATAATAGTTATATATAAAAACTACATTAATATTTTTAAAATTCATCTTCATTATGTAGCCATAACCTGAATCAAGCTATAAGCATAAACAAACTTAACTTATAAAATGAAGTAAATCAATGGCAAAAATTTCAGATGTTTTTAAATAAAGATTTTTATTAATTACAAGTTATTCATGTTATATCTCAGCTGTAGTCCCTTCCCTCATCTCCTCCCTCATCACCTCCCAACACCACCTTTCATGCCTCATATACTCCCATGCCTCTCCCCCAGTCCACTGGTAGGGGCTGTCCTCCTCCTCTTCCATCTGACCCTAGCCTATCAGGTCTCATCAAAGACAGAGTGCATTTTTTCCTCTGTGGCCAGGGAAGGCTGTTCCCCCCCCCCCACACACACACACAGGGGGGTGGGTGATCAAAGAGCCAGCCACTAGGTTCATGTCAGAGACCGTTGCTGGTCCCATTATTACAGCACCCACTTGGATACTGAACTGTCACATCTGGGCAGGGGTTCTATGTTATCTCCATGCATGGTCTTGGTTGGAGTATCAGTCTCAGAAAAGACCCCTGTGCCCATAATTTTTGATCTGTTGCTCTCCTTGTGGAGCTGCTGTCCCCTCCAGGTCTTCCTATCTCCCCCTCTTTTCATGAGATTCCTTCCACTCTGCTCAAAGTTTGACTATGAGTCTCAGCATCTCCTTTGATACTTTGCTGGGTAGAGTCTTTCAGAAGCCCTCCGTGGTAGGCTCCTGTCCTGTTGCCTTTCTTCACCTTCTTCCTATGTCCATCCAGTTTGCCTTTCTGCATGAGAATTGACCATCTTACCCTGGGTCCTCCTTCTTTCTTGTCTTCTTTAGATGTACAGATTTTAGTATGTTTATGCTACATTATATGTATAACATCCACTTATAAAAGAGTATATACCATGTGTGCTTTTCTGCTTCTGGGATAACTCACTCAGGATGATTCTAGTTCCCACCATTTGCCTGAAAATTTTATGATTTCCTTGATTTGAATTGCTGAGTAGTATTTCGTTGTGTAAATGTACCACAAGTTCTGTATTGATTCTTCAATTGAGGGATGTCTGGGTTATTTCCATATTCTGGCTATAACAAATGAAGCTGCTATGAACATGGGTGATCAAAAGTCCTTGTTGTATACTTGAGCATGGTTTGGATATACGCATAGAGAACGTGCCAGATTGATTTCCAAAGTGATTGTACAAATTTACATTCCCACCAGCAATGTAGGAGGATTCCCCTTTCTCCACATCCTATTGAACATGTTTCTCACTTGAGTTTTTGATCTTAGCCATTCTGATAGGTGTAAGTTCAAATCTCAGGGTTCTTTGGTTTGCATTTTCCTGATGAAAAGGGATGTTGAGCATTTCTCTATGTGTTTTTCTGACATTCTTTATTTCTCTACAGAGAATTCTCTGTTTAGCTCTGTACCCCATTTTAAAATTGGATTATTTGATGTTTTTTTTCTCTATAACTTCTTGAGTTCTTTACGTATTCTGGATATTAGCTCTGTGTCAGAAAGGTTGGTGCAGATCCTTTCCCAGTCTGTAGGCTGTCGTTTTGGTCTCACAATAGTGTCTTTTGCTTTACAAAAGCTTTTCAATTTCATGAGTTCTATTTTACTGATTGGTGATCTTAGAGCCTGTGCTGTTGGTATTCTGTTCAGATATTTGTTCCTGTGCCAATGAGTTCAAGACTTTTTCCCATTTTCCTTCAAAGAGGTTGAGTGTTTCTGGTTTTATGCTGAGGTCTTTGATCCACTTGGACTTTAGTTTTGTGCAGGGTGATAAGTAGGAATATATTAGCATTTTCTGCATGCAGACAACCAGTTAGACCAGTACCATTTGTGGAAGATGCTGTCTTTTTTCCATTGTGTGGTTTTGGCTTCATTTTCAAAAATCAAGTATCTATAGGTGTGTGGGTATATTTCTGCATCTTGTATTTGATGCCATTGATCTACCATTTAGTTTCTATTCTTAGACCATGAAATTTTTATTACTATTGCCCTGTAGTACAGCTTGGGACACAGATGGAGATACCTCTGTACTATCTGTGGTTATACAAGATTGTCTTAAGAATTCTGGTTTTTTGTTTTTCTATATGAAATTAAGAATTGTCCTTTCAAGTTCTATAAAGAATTGTGTTGGTATTTTGATGGGGATTGGATTGAGCTTGTAGATTGCTTTTGGCAGGATGGCCATTTTCCCTACGTTAATCCTACAGATACATAAGCATGGGAGATATTTCCATTTTTTGATATCTTCATCAATTTCTTTCTTGAAGTGTTTTTCAAATAGTTCTTTCACTTGCTTGGTTACAGTCACACCAAGGTACTTTATATTATTAGTGGCTATTGTGAAGAGTGTAGTTTCCTAATTTCTTTCTCTGCACTTTGGTCTTTCGTATACTGGAGGGGTACTGATTTTTTTTAGTTTAGTTTTTATCCAGCCACTTTGCTGAAAGTGTTTATCAGTTGAAGGAGTTCTCTGTTGTATTTTTGGGGTAACTCGTGTATACTATCAAATCACCTGCAAATAGTGATACTTTGATTTTTCCCTTTCTGATTTGTATCCCCATGATCTCCTTCAGTTGTCTTATTGACCTAGCTAGGACTTCAAGTACCATGTTGAAGAGATACGGACAGAATTAGCAGCCTTGTCTTGTCCCTAATGTCAGTGGGGCATTTCTCAATGTACTTTGATTTTGGCTATAGGCTTGTTGTATATCGCCTTTACTATGTTTAGGTATGTGCCTCCTATCTCTCCAAGAATTTAAATATGAATGGATGTTGGATTTTATCAAAAGCTTCTTTGGCATCTATGGAAATAATCATGTGGTTTTTCTCCTTCAGTTTCTTCATATGTTGGATTATATTGATGGATTTTCATATAATGAACCACCCCTGCATGCCTGGGATGAAGCCTACTTGGTAATGCTGGATGATATAATTTATGTGTTCTAGGATTCAGTTTGCAAGTATTTTTTTAAATTTATTTATTTAAATTTAAATTTATTATTCAATCACAGGTTAGGTAATTTGAATCCCAGGCTTAGCCCCATCCCTCAGTCCCTCCTACCCTCCCACTCCCTTCCTCATCTCCCTCCTCCCCACCCACTCCAAGTCCACCAACAGGGGAGGACCTCCTTCCCTTCCATCCAAACCCAGCTTATCCTGTCTCCTCAGGGCTGGCTGCAATGTCCTCCCATGGGATCTAGCCAGTCTGTCACTCCCTGGCTTGTATGGGGGAGGGTCAAAGAGTCAGCCATTAAGATCATGACTGAAACAGTCCCTGTTTCCCTGAATAGGGTCTTCAGTCCTACACCTAGCTATCATGGGCCCCATCTGTGTGGGGGTTCCAGGCCACATCCACAAATGGTCCTTGATTGTAGAAACCGTCTCATACAAGACCCCTGTGCCCTGCTCAGTTTGGTCTTTGTGGAGCTCTTGTTCTCCCCAAGTCTCAACAACCTCCCCCAGATCTATCATTACTTCTCGCCCTCTGTCAGACGCTTGATCTCGAGTCTTAATATCTGCTCTAAAACATCGCTACATTGACACCCCCCAACCCCAGAGGTCCTCTTTGGCATGCTCCTGTTCTGTTGCTTGTTTTCTCCTCCACTCAATGTCCATCCCATTTGTTCATTCAAACAAGCATTGATCATACCAATATAGGTCTTCCTTCTTGTATATCCTCTCTAAGTGTGTAGATTTCAGCTTGAACTTCCTATCCTATAGGTTTATATAAGTGAGTATATACCATATGTTTCTTTCTGCTTTGGGGATACCTCACTCAGTATGATCATTTCCAGGTCCCACCATTTGCCTGCGAATTTCATGATTTTCTCCTTTTTAATTGCTGAATAGTATTCCATTGTGTA
>CM053750.1:24510664-24555360 GCA_028658305.1 Pachyuromys duprasi | reverse complement strand
TAATTTCCTTGAGGGCCTTGTTCATTTCCTCTTTTTGTGCCTCCTTTTGTTCCTCTAATATCTGCATAATTATAGCTTTAATATAATTTTCCTGTGTCTCTGCTGAATTAAAATCTCTATTGCTTTTGGGTGTTTCTGGTGGGGCCATGGTGTCCTGATTTTTGTTGGGTGAGTTCTTATCCCGATTTCTCAGCATTTGTTTATATATAATCAAGGAGCTGTTTGTGCTTTAAGGCTGAACTTCAGACTGGAACTGTCAATCTCTTGTGTCAGGAGTATTCTTCAAGAAGATCAGGGGGTTCTAGTGGTTTGATAGTGTGTGTTGTTGCCTCACTTGAACTCTCTTGTGGGATCTGTGTACCCGGCTTCATGCTCTGTGCTAGAGGCTGTGAGCACCACAGGCTGGTCACCCCTCTGGTCTGGAGGTTTGGCTCCTCACTCTGTGGGAAAGGCTGCATGTCCCCCTTTGATGTGTCTGCTAGGGGCGCTGCTCTGGTCAATAGGCTCTGAGCTCTGACCTGGGCTTACTGATAAGGGCTCTTTCTGGACTGGAGTCTTGGCGCCTCCTTCTGGATCAGGGGCTGATGCCACATTCTCTGGTTTTGTTACTACCTCTCAAGTTACTTCTATCAAGTCTCATTTTCCTACTAAACTATTATTCTCAGTGATAAATTTTATTCTCTTTTGCCTTTTCCTTCCTTTCATCATTCCCTTCATTTCTCCTTTTCTCCCTCTCTATATGGATATTATATACATATATATGAAATATCAGAGAATTACATATACATATATATTTATATATACATATATGTATTGTATACATGCACTTATATATCACATATTTATAAACATTTATGTACACAAACACATATATATACATTATATTTCATAGAAATTATATATACATGTTATTTCACAAAATTTAATGCATATATATTGTATATAAATGTATATATATCTTTCCTGATTTCATATATATATATATATATAGAGAGAGAGAGAGAGAGAGAGAGAGAAATAGAGAGAGAGAGAGATAAGGGAAAGAGGTAAAGGAATTATCACTGAGAATAATAAAATATATATATATCTGCATATATCTGAATAAATACATGTTTATACTTATTTCTCCCTGATTTTCTTCTTCTTTTCTCTTTTTCTTTATAAACTCTCATAATTCTCAAAACGTGTGGTTTCTCAGCCTTTCTCTTTTTCTTCTGGTATTGAGGGGTGAAATTTTATATTTTAACTATCATGCCATAAAACTTATAGGGCATAGTGTGATAATTCAATGCATGTGAGCCATGTGTAATAATCAGATCAGGATGACATTTATAGCTGTGCTCTTCCTTGAACCTTGAAAGCTGAAACAAGCATTCAGAAATTCTAAAGAAAAAAAGAGAAAAATTCTTTTTTGATTATCTTTACATAGATGATTCACAAATGTTTATCCCTAAATTTTTAATATCTTGTCAAACATCTATATTCATTTCACAGTTTGCCATGCTCTACATTTTTCAGGTTTTTTCAACTAATTAGTACTAACTTAATCCTTCCAGATAGTGGAGAAAGAATGCACAACATGTGAGATATTTGTAAGAGGTAAATATTTAGAAAAATGGTTACATAGTTTCAATTGAGTCCAGGCTGTATATTTTCACAGCCTAAAGGTATAAACTTAAATTTGAAGACATCATCAAAATATTCATTGGCTAATTTATTCCTCACTGGAGGTTGGGAAGCCCCTGTCCCCTCAGCACATGACTTTTAGACTGTGGGGGTAAGCTACGAAATTGTGAGGATAAATTTCTCTAAAAAAGGAAGAGCATGAGAGGATCCTGAGTTTGCAAGATTTATGTATTGCTTGGCAATACCTCATGACATAGAAAGCTGGCCAAATAGCAGAACTTCTAAATATCAATATTAAGAATTTAAGCTTTATTAATAAAAACAGCATAAATAATAATGCATTTTAGTAAAAATGTCTATCTCAAAGGCACTGTCATTTATCCAGTCACCCAAACTAATAGAATAGGGACCTTCTGGCAACTGTTTCTTTTGTTAGTACTCCACCATCTGTCATGTAAGCCTGTCTCCTTTTTCCAAATGGCCAGGTATCTTGTTGTATGTGTACCTATCCCAAATATGCTTCAATTTGTCTCTACCTAAACATTATATATATATATATATATATATCTTTTGTAAATCAGAACTCTATGTAATCTTTTAACACATCCTGTCCTTCCTTGTCTTTATCTCACTTCCAAATCAACTGCTAATATTCTCACATTGGCCTGCATGTGTCAGAGCCTAGTACTCACAGTGTACAGAAATCAGGGATTTTATTTTATTTTCTGCTCTTCTTTGCTAAAAAGCTTTTGGGAAACAAGACCTTTTAATATATATTCCCAGAAAGTAGTTGCCATATAATAAAGGTACTATATGTATATGATATATATGTATGTACAATGTCGATTATAATACCAGAGACAAAGCTCTTTAATAGAGCAGTATATTTGTAGGCCAGAGTCCAAAATATCATTAAACTTCATTGCATATATATATATATGTATATACATATGTATATATATATATTGATGGAACAAAAAGAATATATATTGATGGGATATATATATATATGGAACAAAAAGAAAATAACACACCAATGATGTTAGACTATCTTTAAATATGTACACATGTATAACAATTTTATTGTGTGTATACATATATTGAAATGTGATTAACTTATATCAAATAATTTTCTTTTAATAAGTAATTCTCTTAAAGCCTCTCTATTATACTGTGTTGTTTATAAGCACAAAATACAGTATGTAAACAGTATTTCATTAGGAAGAATTTAATGAGAAATCAAAAATAGATTTGTAAAAGGAAATGGCCAAGTTTTTTTTTTAATTAACTAAAAGAATTTGTGGCAGCAAAAATACAATCTTATGTTAAAATTATGAGAAAAGACATCACGAGATTGGAAGAGAGCAAGGAAGAAATTGGAGGAAGTAAAAAGGATAGAAAATTGTAATTATATTATTTCAAAAAATTAAAAATATCAAAATCCATTAAAACGTACAATGTTAATAACTTTTGAGAGACATACAATTGAAATGTAATAAAATGTTTCGAAAGAAATAATGTATTTGAAATGCATTATGTATTACATTATGAATACCTTTTATTTTGTTGTAAGAGCTTCATTACAGTAAATTACATCCATTAAATTCATGGAAGATATGCCCACTGAGAAAGGGTTGGTTGAGTTGGGAATGGTAACCCATGCCTTTAATCCCAGCAGAGGCAAGTGAGTTTCTGAGTTCCAGGCCAGTATAGTTTGTAGAGTGAGTTCCAGGAAAGCATATCTACATAGAGAAACATTGTTTCCAGTGAAACAAAACAAAACATATGTTGGCCACTATTTTGTTACAACATACCATAAAACTCTTGGGATTGGATGCATACCAGTTCTTAATGTGTATTCTATACTCTTTATATCATAGATACTGAGATAAGTCCTACCAGGAAAGTAGCAGGTACAAGTCTTTTATTTTATTGAAGATTTCATATTGAAAGCTTGAGAGCGGAGTGGATAAACCTTCATAAGATGTCTCCTGAAGCTGCATGAAAGAACACAGCAGACAGGAATATAATATTGTCAGCATGTGGTTTTTATAGAAGTAAACCTTTATGTTACTGAGAACAGGGACGTGGTTCTAGTGTGAAAGAACAAGGGCATGGTTCTAGTGTGAAAGGAATTCTCTCTATTAGAAAGAAAGAATGTGGCCTGAATTTGGAGTAGTAGCTATGTGTAATTGTCAGAATCTTAAATTAGTTTGCAAAGTACAACAGGTTTTGAGTAGGCAAAAGAGAGTGGGAGAGTGAATAAGAAATTCGTGGAATGAGTGTGCAAAAGAGGAAGGAAGGGAAGGAGAAAAAAGTGGAAAAGAATGTAAAGGAAAGGGAGTAAGTGATAATTTACTTACCCGAGAATAGGGGTTAAGTCCCATGATCCTCAGATGGCAAGCTGGAGATGAAGGACAGTCTGTGGTATACTTCCAGTCTGAGTTCAGGAGATTGTACTTGAAATGCATTATGGACTATACACAATATAGTATATATAGTATACTTTTAAGTCCACGTCCATAGGCATAAAACCAAGAGAGCCAACAGATAATTTCAATGGGAAAACAGAAGTGTGTCAGCTCATGTAGGAATTGGAGAGGCAGACAAAGAGAAAGAGAGTTCTTGCTTCCTCTGCATTTTCGCCTTATTAAGGTTTTCAACTGTTCATATCAATCATAAATATCCCTCAGGAATACTCAGGAATGATGCTAAAAAATGTCTGAGCAGCCATTGCCTAGTCAAATGGATACATACAATGAACAGTCACAGGTTTGAGTAAAATGAAGATATATATCAAACTTGAAGCTCCTATGACAGAAGCAGAGCTCAGGATCTTTGTGAAAGAGGTAAACAAACAAACAAAAGCACAAATGCCCATTTAATTCTGAAGATGTGACTTAGCCTCAGACGCTAGGGAAGCCTGAATAGTAGTTCATTCCAGTTGCTAAACTGAAGTGCTCCAAAGCCTGAAATACCAGAGTGTTCAAGTGATTCTGCCATATCCTCGTAATCTTACTACCATTGCTACTGGGAAGCCAATTAACTGGCCATACTGTTACTGACACAGACTTTCACGATTCATACACTTAAATCAACATATCCTGAAAATGTCTCCTGTAAAGTAGCTTGGTTTTATTAGGCAGAAACCTTAGGTTTCAGACTGTGAGTGTACTTTTTTCTATACTGAGTTCCTGTGAACTTGCATAACAATGATGATCTTACATCAGTGTTACCCTTAGAGTTGGCTGGGAAGGTGAAAATCAAGGGTACCTCCAAGGAGTTTAAAGACAAGAAGAGGACAAGTCAGAAAAGGAAGATACCACTGGCCGTGAAAATTGGAATTCTATGCAGCAGGAGGAAATAAACTATTGAGTTTGCTGGGTGCTGGAGGGGAGAGGAGGTTCAGGGAAGGTTTTACTTTGGAAAGAATTATTTGGTTAAAAAAAAAAAGAACATGTCAGGGAAAGTTTCACTGAGTTGGAGATGAATGACAATGAAAGCTTAAACTGGAGTTAAAATTCTAAGAGAGCTTCTGGCCTTTCAAAGAATAGTATTTCTTGAAGATTTTTCATCAGGTAATGAGGTGGCTGACTTGGAAATGACACCTGGATGAATAGCCTTGTAAATGCTTGATTATTTTGACAAACTGAATCATATCAACTTGAATGATTTTATAACTACTTGCATTTGGATAACTTTGTGACTCTTAGTTTAAGATAAAAGATAAAGGAATGCTCTACATGAAATCAAATTTCTGTACATTACCTCTGGCTGATTAAAATTATATTCCCAACAATATATTATAACTATTTTTTTCAAATATGGAAATGTAAAACCTCATTATGATACAGCATATGAAATAAATTCTAGATCTATTATAATCAAATGAATGTTTCTGAATAAATGGATTTAAATAATTACTTCTATTTATTAAAATGTATATATTTGGGGGCTGGAAAGATGGTTTAGTGGTTAAGGAGCACTTGTTTTGCAGAGAACCGGGTTTGGTTTTCAGAATCCACATGGTGGGTCACAACCATTTGTAACTTCAGTTTCAGGGAATCCAAATTTACCTTTTTCCTTCCCTGGGTACCAGCCACACATGTGGTATACTTGCAGGCTTACAGAAAAACCACTCATAGCACATTAAAATATTAATACTAATCAAGAGGGAGGACTCTGGCTAAAATGCACAATCCCAGCCAGAAAGGCAAAGAGGATGGACATCAGAAGATGGAGAAAACAGGGAACAAGTCAGGAGCCTACCACAGAGGGCCTCTGAAAGGCTCTGCCCTGCAGACTATAAAAGCAGATGATGAGACTTATGACCAAACTTTGGGCAGAGTGTAAGGAATCTTATAAAAGAAGTGGGAAATAGCAAAATCTGGAGAGGACAGGAACTCCACAAGGAGAGTAACAGAACCAAAAAATCTGATCACAGGGGTCTCTCCTGAGACTGATACTCCAACCAAGTACCATGAATGCAGATAACCTAGAACCCCTGCACAGATGTAGCCCATGACAGTTCAGTGTCCAAGTGGGTTCCATAGTAATGAGAATATGGACTGTCTCTGACATGAACTGATTGGACTGCTCTTTTATCACTTCACCCTGAGCGGGGGGAGCAGCCTTACTAGGCCACAGAGGAAAACAATACAGCCACTCCTGATGAGACCTAATAGACTAGGATCAGAAGGAAAGAAAAGAAGAATTATAAAAGACCTTAAATTAACAAATTGAACAAACAGTATTGTTTGAGAGGCAACGACAAGGACATAGGGCAGAAAACTTGAAAATGGTGAAGATTCCTTTTTGATTTAGATGGGAGAATAAAAACTAATCTTATAAAATCTTATCCTATAAACAGTTTAATTCCCAGAAAGTACAAGAAATATTGTTTTCACATGTTGAAAATAAGTAGTTGTTTAAAGAAGTATAATCATATACACACAAGGGGGATAAGATGATAAGACATGTAGAGGAGGTTTTGGAGATCTATTGAACCTCCAGTTCTTTAGCTAAGTAGCACTCTTACATAGGAGAAAAACTATCAAATATTAAGGAAACAAAAAGAAACAAAATAAAGCATCACAAATTTCAAATTACTTTAACTTATCCAAGATCAGGTAAAGTTCTACTTATCAAAATGAAAAAGTTTAGTGTGCTATTCCACCACGGTGGTGGGGCTGGCATAGGATAGGATAGGATGCATTCTAGGTTAAGAGGGAGTCCTGGGAGGAGTAAGAGACTGCCTTGTATAAGCAAAATCAAACCCCAGCTGGGATGACAGCAAATGCTTCTTGAGTTTCACAGGCTCAGGGATGGGGGTGAATTTTGCTGCAGAATAGCCTGTTTTGGCCTCACCCGTGACTGTTGAGATCTGGAACTTTGAACTGACATTTTATATCTTGGATGGGGACTTTCAGAGATAAACAGGATGGGATGGATGTATCCTACATATGGAAAGGAAATAAATCTTTGGTGGCCAGAAGTGGATTGTGGTAGGTTGAGTAATGGTTCAGAAGAACTTACAACTTAGTCTTCAAAGCCTGGATATACTCCTTTATGAGGCTAAATGACTTTGCAGATGTGAACCTGTTGTGGACCTTGTGATGGAGAAATTACCTAGATTATTTTAGGGCACCTGATGTAATCACAGGATCTATAAGGGTAAAAGGAAACTTTCATAGGGTTCCCTCCCCTCAGATGCACTCTTTAAAAGATCCTGTCTTAAGGGGTTTCTGTCAGGCAGACAAGGAGGAGGATTTCCTCTATCAGTGTACTTGGAAAGGGGCAGGGAGGAGATGAGGGAGGGAGGGTGAGATTGGGAAGGAATGAGGGAGGGGGCTACAGCTGGAATACAAAGTAAATAACCTGTGATTAATAAAAAATAAAAATTATATAAAAACAGAATTAAAAAAAAACAGAAAAAGTTAAAAAAGAAAGAAATATAAAACCCACTGGTTTCTGAACATGAAACTTTTTTCACTGAGCTTACTTTAAAAGCTGTAAAATGCAGACAAGCACTCTGAGCACCAATGATTAATTAAAAGACTGCATCTGGAAAAAAATGAAAAAAAAAAGCCTGTGACTGACAAAATTTCAAGTTGAATCCTCAAAAGGTTATTACCAGAGGAAAACATGAACTTGTGCTAAAGGAAAGGCTCCTCTCTTCAACCTTGCCTATAAACTCAAACCCTGTGAAAATAATACTGATTTTGTCTTAATTTATTGTTTCTGTGCTAAAATATTCTGAACAACGCAACATAAGGGAGAAAGGCTTTATTTAGCTCACAGTTCCAAGTTCCTGTCTGTTTTGTCAATGAAGGGGAGTATGAGAGCTGGTCACATAGCATTCCCAGTCAATATGCAGAATGCTAGAGTGCACATTTTCTGCTTCTCAGCTATCTCTCTCTTTCTCCATTGCACAGTCTAAGATTCTAATTAGGGTATGGCTTCACTCATGATTGTTGGTTCCAGGTAATTTCCATCTCAGGTATGTGAAGAGGCTCATTCCTGAGCTGGTTCTAGATCCTTTTAAGTTAACAACATTAACCATCAAAAATTTCAATTAATTGTACTAAATAAAGAACTTCAATTTTTTTCACTGTTTAATGAACAAAAATACATGGAAAGGAAATATATCTATATCCAACAATTATATATGAAATAAAATATATTCAAGACACTTTTTATCATAAGTAGATATTTCTTTAGATGTGCAGTCATTAAGGTTATTCATTATTTTGTTTACGATGCGGTACACTATTCTAAAATAGATAACAACCTTAAATATTATTATAAAATAGACAGGGATGCACAAGTATATAGGGAAAGCAGATATCTAATGAAAAGTTTTACAGCCATGCCGGTGTAATTCTTCAGGTTCGCTATAATTTTAACACATGTACCACATTGATGCACAATTTCTGTTTATTTCAAATAAATTCATGATTTGATAATAACACAAAAAGAACATTGCAAATATAGGAATTTCAGGCTGTCTAGTACCCATTTATCTATGTATCTATATGTATTTCTATACTGTTAGAACTCAAGAGTAAAATTCAAAATATCTGGTATCCATTAAGAATTACCACACATTCAAAGACATAAAAAATATGGCATGCAATGAAGAGAAAACTTAATAGAAGCAGATGCCAAAATGGCACAAAAATTAAGTTATCTAGATGCTGATATCCAGATAGTTATTAAGGCTTTATTTCATATGTGTAATAAATTACTAATTGAAAATGTGGATTGAAATTATTAACTGAATATATGAAAGTTATAAAATACTATCACAAAACTCCTAGAAGAAAAGAATAATCATTCTGTGATAAGAGTATTGCATTGTATTAATAGGAGATATACTAAACTATAGAGGAAAAAATATCTGTTAAATTTGCACACAAAGCAAAGCAAAGTACCTGAAATAATACATGGAAAAATATATTCAATTTCATTCAACTTTGGCAAAAAGTATTTGAAGAAAACTGAGCAGCCTTTGGGCTTCCTTTAAGCAAGGGGTCTAGCTCCTCTCCATGCATGGTCCTCAGTCTCTGTAGAACCCCCAGGACCCAAGTTTCTTGGCTCTGTTGTTCTCCTTGTCTAGTTCCTGCCCTTTAAGGTCTTTCTATTTCCATATACTTCCCCAAGGTTTCCTGCACTCTGCCCAAAATCTGGCTATGGGTCTTGGTATCAGCTTCCATACCCTGGTGGGTAGAGTCTTTCAGATGTCTCCTGTGGAAGGTTCCAGGCTTGTTCCTTGACTTTTACTACTTCCAATGTCTATTTTGTTTGCCCTCTAATTGAGGTTTCAGCTTCTTCCATAGGTCCTTCTTGTTGTTTAGCTTCTATAGGACTAATGATTTTAGTATGTTTATCCTATATTTTATGTCTAAAATAATGCACTTATAAGTGAATATATACCATATGTGTGTTTCTGCTTCTGAGTTGTCTCACTCAGGGTAATCTTTTCTAGTTCCCACCATTTGCCTTCTCAGAGGAAGCCCAGAGACTGCTCATTTTTCCAAATGTTTCCCCTAGTAAGTAGATCACTACGGAACACATGTCTCTGACATGAACTCAGTTGCTAGCTCTTTGTTCACCTCACCCTGAGGGAGATGTAGCTTTTCCAGGCCACAGAGGAAGATGTGCATCCAGTCCTGATGAGACTTGATAGGCTAGGGTAAGATAGAAAAAGAGGAGGTCCTCACCTATCAGGGGACTAGGGAAAGGGCATAGGGAAGAAGTGCAAGGATGCATGGGACTGGGAGGAGACAGAGAGGGGGATGCAGTGGGGGTAGAAAGTAAATTAATTCTAAGAAAAAAAGAAAGAAAGAATGAATGAATAAAAGAAAGAAAGAAAGAAAGAAAGAAAGAAAAACTTAAAGAGATAATACTTGGGAAAAACTAAAGTTTGTGAGAAAGCACAGACTTTGGAAGAACTCTTAGTCAAAGTGCAACATAAAACCTTTAGGGGAATTAAAATTTAGTAAATCAAAACAGAAGGCTATACTGCCCACAGAAGAGATGAAATAGGAATGGCAATAGAGCGTGTGGAACTGATGACAGTGAGAAGTATGGAGAAAATCTTTACAATGCTGAAAGAAAGAAAATATTGGAAATAGTTTTCAAATTACAGTTGAAAGAATTTCCTAACAATAAAAAGTCAAAAAATGATATCCAGAGGATCTATGTGAACAAAATAATAAAAGTCATTCAGCCTTGGAAGCCAAATGAGACCATATGAAATAAATTGTTTTCCATAATGGATGAAGTATATCAGATATGTTAAATATGTGTTGATATAAATTTTCTTTTATTAATAAAATAAGGACATGATAGTATGAGATTAGTAAAACAAAATGCATGAAAAAAATACAATGCTCACGAGAGAAAAAAACTGCAAATCCATTGTCACAAGGCTTTTAATTACATGTCAAGGTTTATAATATTAATTTGCATAGATAGATTAGGTGACAGTGGTTTTAAACTATAGTTATACAGTAGTGTAATATATATATATATATAGTTATATGTATTACATATAGTTTTACATATACATAGTTACATAGTAGTTAGATAGTAGTGTTTATAAATTTGAATTATTACTACCCACACAAACACAAAATAAGAAAAATACTACATTGTTTCCAGAGAGTGAAATGAAAGGGATTGAACAATTAAAAAATCACCTAGAGAGAAATCTAATAAAGATGAGAGATTTAAACAAGAACCATGCATGGAGATAATCTAGAACCCCTGCACAGATATACCCTATTACAAGTCAGTCTCCCAGTAGGTTCCCTTGTAATGGGAACAGGAACTGTCTCTCACATGAACTCAGTGGCTAGCTCTTTGATCACCTCCTCCTGATGGGAGAGCAGCCTTACCAAGTCACAGAGGAAAACAATGCAGTCAGTCCTGATGAGATTTGATAGGCTGAGGTTTGAGGGAAGAGTAGGAGGACAACCCCTATCAGTGGACTTGGGGAGTGTCATGGGAGGAGATGAAGGAGGGAAGGTGGGATTGGGAGGGGAAAAAGGAGGGGAATAGAGTGGGGATACAAAGTGAATAAACTATAATTTATAAAAACATAATTTTTTTAAAAAGTGAAAAAAAGTGATTTGTGCAGATATTCCTAATGGAAGTCATATATTCTCAGATTGAATAAAACAGATCAAAGATATGCTGCCTACACAAAACCCAGCTTAGATATGCATACAGATGGGTTAAAAAGTAAAGAAGGATCAGAGATATAGTATGCTATCATTTATTAAATAAAAGCTGATAGAAAATTTAAATAACATATTAAAAATTGTTTTGCAATCGTGACAAGGAAAGGCTACTCACTCTCGCCATATCACTTCAACATAATACTTGAAATCCTAGCTAGAACAATAGAACAACTAAAGATCAAGGGGATAAACATTGGAAAGGAAGAAGTCAAAGTATCCCTATTCGCAAATAAGATGATAGTATACATGAGCGATCCCCAAAATTATAGCAGAGAAGTTCTTGAGCTGATAAACACTGTCAGCAAATTCCACTCTCACCAAGGGACAGATCATCTTGACAGAAGCTAAATAGAAAAATAATGACATGTACAAAGATCCTAAATCATATGGACGTAAGAGATGTCTACAGAACTTTTCACCAAAACTCAGAAGGGTATACCTTCTTTTCAGCATCTCATGAAACCTTCTTAAAAATTGATCATATAGTCAGGCACAAAGCAAGCCTCAACAAATACAAGAAGATCAAAATAATTCCTTGTATCCTATCAGACCACCATGGCCTAAAACTAGGCCTCAACAACAACAGAAATAAAAAGTCTACATGCACATGGAAACTAAACAACTCTCTACTCAATGATAGTTTGGTCAGGGAAGAAATGAAAAAAAGAAATTAGAGGCTTCCTAAAATTCAATGAAAATGAAGGCACAACTTACCCAAACCTATGGGACACAATGAAAGCAGTGTTAAGTCATAGCACTACGTGCCTCCAGAAAAAAGTTGGAGTCATCTAATACAAGCAACTTAAAAGCACACCTTGAAGCCCTAGGGAAAAAAAAACGAAACAGAGACACCCAGGAGGAATACACGATTGGCAACAATCAAACTCAGAGCTGAAATCAATGAATTAGAAATGAAGAAAACAATTCAAAGAATCAATGAGATCAATAGCAGGTTCTTTGAGAAAATCACCAAGATAAACAAACCCATAGCCAAACTAACTGAAAGGCAGAGAGAAACTATCCAAATCTGCAAAGTCAGAAATGAAAAGTAGGACATAACAACAGACATCAAGGAAATCCAAACAATCATTAGGTCTTACTACAGAAGCCTTTATGCCACAAAATTTGAAAATCTAAAGGAAATGGACAATTTTCTTGATAGATTTACTCTACCAAAAATTAAATAAAGAGCAGGTAAATAGAGTAAACAGTCCTATATCCCCCAAGGAAATAGAAGCAGTCATCAAAAGTCTCCCTTCCAAAAAGAGCCCAGGGACAGACGGTTTCAGTTTAGAATTCTACCAGACCATCAAAGAAGAACTAACTCCGATTCTCTTCAAACTATTTCAGAAAATAGAAATAGAAGGAACATTACCAAACACATTCTGTAAAGCCACAATCACCTTGATACCTAAACCATACAAAGGCCCAACATAAAAAGAGAACTTCAGACCTATCTCTCTTATGAACATTGATACAAAAATGCTCAATTAAATACTTGCAAACCGAATCCAAGAACACATCAAAGATATCATACACCATGACAAAGTGGGCTTCATCCCAGGCATGCAAGGGTGGTTCAATATACAGAAAACTATCAGTGTAATGCACATATGAACAAACTGAAGGAGAAAAAAACCCACACAATTATCTCCTTAAATCCCAGGAAAGCATTTGACAAAATCCAACACCCATTCATGTTTAAAGTCTTGGAGAGATCAGGGATACAAGACACATACCCAAACATAGTTAAGACAATAGACAACAAGCTTATACCCAAAATCTAACTAAAAGGAGAGAAATTTAAATCAATCCTACTGAAATCAGGGACAACTAAAGGAGACAAAGGGGACACAAATTGGGAAGGAAGAAGTCAAAGTATCACTATTTGCAGATGATATGATAGTACACCTGAGCGACCCAAAATATTCAAGCACAGAACTCCTTCAGCAAAGTTGCTGGATACAAAGTTAACTCAAAAATATCAGTAGCCCTCCTGTATATGAAAGACAAAAGCTCTTAGATAAAAATAAGGGAAACTATACCCTTACGATAGATGCTAATAACATAAATTACCTTGCTTTCACTCTGAGTGAGTGAAAGACCTGTTTCAAAAGAACTTCAAGTCTCTGAAGAAAGAAATTGAAGAAGATATCAGAAGATGGAAAGATCGCATGTTCATGGATTGGTACGATTAACAGTGAAAATGGCCATCCTGCCAAAGCAATCTACAGAGTCAATGTAATTCCCATCAAACTACCAACACAATTCTTTACAGAACTTGAAAGAACAATTCTCAACTTCATATGAAATAACCGAAAACCCAGAATTTCTGAAACAATCCTCTACAATAAAAGATCTTCTTGAGGTATGTCCATTCCTGTTCTCAAACTGTACTGTACAGCAATAGTAATAAAAACCTGCATGGTACTGGCATAGAAACAGAATGATGGATCAATGGAATTGAATAGAAGACCAGAAATAAACCCACACACCTGTGGATGCTTGATTTTTCACAAAGAAGCCAAACCATTCAATGGAAAAAAAGATAGCATCTTCAACAAATGGTGCTGGTCTAAATGGATGTCTAATGTAGAAAAATGCAAATAGATCCCTATTTATCATCCTGCAGAAAACTAAAGCCCAAGTGGACCAAAGACCTCAACATAAAGGCAGACACACTAAACCTCTTGGAAGAAAAAGTGGGGAAAATCCATGAGCTCATTGGTACAGGAGACAACTTCCTGAACAGAACACCAACAATCATCAATCAATAAATAAGATCAACAATCAATAAATGGACCCTCATGAAATTGGAAAACTTCTGGAAAGTAAAGGACACTGTCAACAGAACAAATCAGCAGCCTACAGACTGGGAAAAGACCTTCACCAGCCTTAGACTTGACAGGGAGCTAATGTCCAGAATATTTAAAGAAAACTAGAAGTTAAACAGCAACAAAACAAGGAATCCAATTAAAATGGGGTACAGAGCTAAGCAGAGAATTCTCAACAAAAGAATATTGAATGGTGGAGACACACTTAAAGAAATGCTGAAAATCCTTACTCACCAGGGAAATGCAAATCAAAACAACTCTGAGATTCTATCTTACACCTATCAAAATGGCTAAGATTAAAAATGACCACACATACTGGAGAGAATATTTAGAAAGGTGAATTCTCCTCCATTGCTGGTGGGAGTGCAAATTTTTACAATCACTTTCAAAATCAATCTGCCACTTTCTCAGGAAATTGGGAATAGAGATACCTCAGGACCCATCTTTACAGATCCTGGGCATGTAACCAAAAGAGGTCTCACCGTTCAACAAGTACATTTGCACAACCATGTTCATAGCAGCTTTATTTGTAATAGCCAGAATCTGGATTTCCTTGTATTTAATATCTGAGTCATATTTCGTCGTTTTAATACACTACAGGTTGTTTTTTTTTTTTTATCCATTTTTCGGTTGAGGGACATTTCTGTTGTTTCCAGTTTTTGGTAATTACAAATAATGCTACTATGAACATGATTGAGCAAATGTCCTTGTGCGGTAGCATCTTTCGGTGTATGCTCAAGAGTGGTATAGCTGGGTATTGAGGAATGGCTATTCTCACTTTTATGAAAAAGCACCAGATTGATTTCCAAAGTGGTTATACATGTTTGCACTCCCGCCAGCAATGGAGAAGTGCACTCCTTTCTCCACATCCTTGCCAGCATGTGTTGTCTGTTGAGTTTTTTATCTTATCCATTCTGTTCGGTGCAGGATGGAATCTCAGAGTAATTTTGATTTGCATTTCCCTAAAAATTAAGGGCATTAAGCATTTGTTTACATGTTTCTTCATCATTGGAGATTCCTCTATTGAAAATTCTCTGTTTAGCTGTATCCCATTTTTAAATTGGATTATTTGGTTTGTTAGTGTTTAGTTTTTTGAGTTCTTTATATATTCTTTATACATTGTTGGATGTAAGACTGATGAAGATCTTTTCCCCATAATTTATTTTTAATCAAAATTAAATGTTCTGTTATAGGGACAAAGACTTAATTTTTCAAAAGACAAGTTAGTTGCTTTTCAGAAATCACAGCCCATTGTCAAATTAACAGCATCTAATTGAGTGAGAAGATTCAGATCTTTGGGAATGAAATCAGCTGTATAAAGTGTATTTACTGATACATGAGGTCTGAAGAAATTCATTAAATATTATCATGAGAGAGTTAATGTAGTAGAAAGTGTCATATTTTTCTTAGTGTTTAGGCATTTGATAGAATCTGAGTTAATATATTTTCAACTATCATGATATGCTGTAGTTATAAATGTCTTCAAATGCAATATGTGCTCTAGTAGTTCATTTCATATCTCCCTTGTACTTTTTAATTAACTGATTATAGATGAGCTTTAAAGAACTGCATAACAAAGGAGAGAAAACTGTATATTTAATACATTGCTTGACCTACACCCTTGAAATGATAGCTTTTAAATAAAGCTTACCAAAAAATCTCATTTAATTGTTCTTAGTCCTACCATTCATATTGTTCCTGCATACAGCACCTTACAATCCTAGAATGGAGCATTCAGAAGTGGCCGGCTCTATCTGGGATCTGCCTCTTCCACCAATGTTTTGATTGACTGTAATTCAAAATACCAGATGGCTAACTGTAATCAAACAACATAACAGAAAAAGATTAATCCTGATTTTTGAGTATGATACTAAACTTTTGAAAGACTATTTCTGGTTAAGCTCAGGTGATTGATTTATGACGCCCTACACATAAAAAATAGATGCTGTGATGTTTGAATTATGTGTTTAGATATGTCTGAATTCACTATTGTGAGAAACTCAGGGTATGATCTCAAATCATCCTTGTAATGCATTCTTTTTTATGTACATAACTGAAAATATTAAGTTTAGCTAAATTATGAATTTAGTATCACAGTGAAAGCCTCCTTGATCTTGTTTATATGGCATGGTCAGGTGAGACTTTTTTATCTCATTCATCACATTTCTTGATGTCACGGTATCTGTGTGCAATTGGGTAACAGGGACTGTTTTTTTTTTTTAATTTTTGTGCCTCTAGAAACAAGGGAGTGCATTTTTTCAACTGATGAATAAATAAAGTGAAAAGATGATATTAAGTAATTATAGTCATCCTCAATTTTTAGGTATTAACTGGCATTATTATTGATAGATTTAATAAAAATGTTATAAAATGAACAATTGCTTTCATAGCACCTAATTTTTTTTCATAGGTGAACAATGCTGAGTGACACTCTTAAAGACCTGCATCTGGTTCCATGGCTGATAGGAAAACCATAACTTCTTTTAATTATTGTCCACTTCTTAAACAAACAGATGTACATTTTATTAAAAAGATAGCAATTATTTGGTCCTTTGTCCCAGAAGAAAGCTATGTGGGTTTTTTCTTTTCTCTAAAATGTACCAAGTTACACTTGAAATTCTCCACAAATCAGTGTACATTGCCCTTAGAGTTTTCCAAAACCTGCTGACCTTGGAGCGTCCTGAGTGATGTGTACATGTAAATTAGTTTCTAATAAGTGCCCTTGCCAAAATTATGGATATTTAGTAGTCCCTCCATCACATTTGTAGGACAAATACTAGTTCTAATACCACATAAATGAAAGCACCAATATTCTTTTAAAATTCTGAGTCCACTAAATCCTGTTGTTTTCCTGTTTGTAGCATTTTTTTTTTAACTTCAGCTATGATTCCTGGCCACTGTCCCAGAAATAATAGAATGGCCTCATCTTCTCCATATCCTTCTTCTGTTACTGTAAATCACTTTTAACTTTTTTTTAAGAACAGTTTTTGAATTACTTTCTTTTTTGGCTTAAGAAAAACAATTTGGATATTATTGACAATCCGTCTTCCATCATTCTTATGCAATAGCTATTTGGTGTCATCATTTATATAGGATCAAATCTTCCAACTATTAAAAATCTTTAAAAACTTTATAGTTAATGCTTTTTAGTTGTTGTTAATCTTTCTTAGAGGATGTGGACTCCTGCAATATTTTCTTTTGAAACTAATATTTCACTTTGTAGCCCATGTTACTATGGAAATTGTAATGAAGATCCAGGTTGGTCACTTGCTTGCACCTCCTGAGTGCTAGGATTACCAGCACACTCTAGCATCCACACCTCGCTTTCTGTCATTTTTATACATTTATGTTGTTTTCACTCTTCGATGTGTGGGATGGTTTTATAATCCTGCCTGCCACTCAGATTTCTTCAAATATGAGTGGAACACCTTGTTTGTAGAAAAATTCTGTAGATACTGCTCAAGACTTATATCATTTGATATCCTCATGGTGTGTGCAGTTATAGCTCAATTCCTTTTAAAATGTTTTCCCATGGCTTCCAGGTTACTCTTTCTCCTAATTTTCACTGAGCCTTTGAAGTCTTTGTGATTTCTAGACTTTCTCTGTTTTTCACTCACAAACAAGATTTCCTCAGAGATGAATCAAAGACTCCATCTTCTTCTCATGGATGACCTTGTTTGTTGTTCTTGAAGTACTTTTATTATATCATATTCTCAAACCTATGTCCCAAAGCTCTTTGGAATTCTGTTGATATACAGATAGACATTAAGTATCAATATCCAAAATGCTTAGGGTCAGAAATGCCTGGATTTAAGATACTTTTGGCTTATAGAGCGTCTTTAAATGCATAATGAAATATGTATATGTTAGCCAGTCTAAACACATAACACTTGTGTTTCATATGTACCGTGTTTATACAGTTTTAATACTGTTTTATACAATATTTTAACTATTTTGTACAGAAAACATTTTATGGAGTGGGATTTTACAGGTTCAGAAGGATTTGAACTTTGAAACATTTCAGGCAATTGAATTTTGGGTCAGACCCTGTGTGATCTGCAGAGCTTGAGTTGAATTTTCCTCTGTGTGTGTGTGTGTGTGTGTGTGTGTGTGTGTGCCCTCTGTTATGACTATTGCCTTTAATATCACTGAACTCATTCAAATTCACTTATTGTACATTGTCTCCACCCACCGCCTCATTATATTCCCCACTCTCTACTGCAGCCATTCTGTTTTTCAAGCCATCTGTCCTTGAAATATGCATAGATTTGGGAAAGCTACACCAACGAGATCTAAACCATGTGATGGTCTGAACACAAACAGAATAATCACAACACAAGCTGACATGCCAACATGGTTAGTGGGTATTCCTTAATATGTCACTATTAGATGAAGAGCTATGCCATTTCAATGGCTGCAGAGAGAGGGAGCATCCGTTTCCTTCAGCGATGAGTTCCATAGGATGTCCAATTCTAAGAGGTCAGGATAATGATCAGAAAACAAAGTATGGTCATAAACAGAGAATTTAGAGGGATCTTGTTCAAATGATTCTGTCTCTATATCTTCAGAGATAAGATTCTGCTTTTTACCTGATATAGTGTGTGTACTTCTGGAATGAAGACTTTATGACCTACTCTAGAGAAAGGTTATAGAATTCTGTCATGGCCTTTACTAGGAAAAGACAACAAAAGAAAGTCACAGGGAATTTTTTTTCTGCTGCTATCCACTCAAATGTCTGTGTGCCATATTTTGTGGTCCCATGTTTGAATCCCTCAGTGGTTTCCTAAATGAATGATTATGTGAATGATGAAAAGTTATCTCTTTTCCTATTTATAGTTCTTGGCTTCGTGGTTCATTCCCATGTCATGAAATCTCTAAGTTGTGAGGATTTCTTATCTCCTTGAGTTCTATGCAAGCTTGGCTTAAGGCCACATGTGTATGTTTCTAGACATTCACAACTAACCTGGAAATTTTCAAAAGCTTCTATAAATATTTAATCCTTAGCTCCTCTCTGCCTGTCTGTTTGTCTATCTGTTTCTGTCTCCATCTCTTTTTTATTTTCACCAAGTTAGTCTAACCACAAAACTCAAATCCACCCAAAAAAGCTTGTATTACCTAGTTTCATTTCTATGTCAATAGTGTAATAGCATAGCCTGGATGAATTATAAAATAGGCTGTTGTATCTCATGCATTAGGGACTCCCAAGGTAAGGTGATTCATGTTGTGTTTTTTCCCTTTACAAAGAGGTGTCACATTAGGTGATAGAAAGCTGCACATCTTGTGAGACACAGAACATATGTGTGTGTGTGTGTGTGTGTGTGTCTTCTTCCTGTAAAGGCACCAGGATTCAATCCTTGAAAAAAGGGGTAATGGCTTTAATCTAAATAACCTCCAGTGGTTTTTACCTACAACAAGACACTGCACAACAAAGATTCAATTTCACCACAGAAAATCTTATCCATTCACACTATATTAAGCCATATCTATTTGGAAATAAGAATTTTAGAGTCGGGAATGTTATTAAAGTAAAGGATGGGAGGGATTATTGAGAGAATAGAATGCTATCCTTGAGGGATTAAGTGGCCTAGCCATAGCAATGCTAGAGTTTTCCCTGGTGGTGTATATAAAGGAGAACTGGGAGGCTTACTAACTCAACTACCCCTGAGGCACAGATCCAAGGTTCTGAATTGGCTCACCCTAAAATCTATATCATCTGTGATGTATGAAAGGGCCAGTCCTGCTGTTGAAAAGCTGCAGGATCTTCATGACACAGGACACCAACAAGATAACGAGAAGTCCTGATGAGGACCAATATTGATGCTGTCACAGAAGTCAGAGATCTTGAACCAGACCAAGGATTCATTGAAATGAACATTCAAAAGTGAAGATGTATGTATAGAGGGATAGTGGGGCACACTGTGACGTACTACAGTTTCCAGGAAAAGATGATTTTTACGCTTTGTTTTTTTTTTGTTGTTGTTGTTTGCTTGTTTGTATGTGTTTTAGTTAGGGGTTAGGAAGGGGAGGCTACGAGAGCAAAATATGAGGGCAAGGTGATAAGCAGGACTGGGGTACATGATGTGAAACTCATCAATGAAAACAAATCAATGAAAAGTTTTTTTAAGGCCCTCCTTTATTTTAGCAGTGTCACCAATTACCAGCAGAACCTGCTCCAGCCATCTCTAAAGAATCAAGTCCAGCAATTGGTCTCAGTTCCTGTTGTACTGCATTTTTCTGTTTTTCTGTTCTCAAGTCTTTTATGAAGGCTGAGTTCCTCTTAATCTTTTACAAAACACTTTAGATTTTCTTTGACCTTTCTGCCCTGGTTCTTGTATGCTCCATGCCTTCATGTATCATTATTACCTCAAACAGTTTATGAAGAAATATGTTAGCAGTCAAAGTTGGCTTCTTTCTTTCTTAAATTTATTTATTTTTATATCAATCACAGGTTAGGTACTTTGCATCCCAGGCGTAGCCCCCTCCCAGCTTCTTTCTTAAAACAACTTTTGCCATCTCACTGTGATTTTTATTCATTCAATTACTAAACAAATACTTTTTGGTATATATGATGAGCTAAATACTGTACAGGAGAGGCACACACAAACCTTAAAGAACGAGGTATTTTCTTTGATGTACCTTGTTGGATGAGGGACACATGTGCCATAAAAGCTTCTGTCAGGATATTCAGAGAGTATACAGTGATGGCTCCAGCAGACTAGAATAGACTGAAGCTGGGTTGGGAAGGATTTCATTAGATAAAAACTTTGTAAATTTTGTTTACAAAGGACTTCTTGAAATCGTGGTGGTATATGAATGCATAGAGGAATTTGGTTGCTATAAAATCATTCCTTTTGTACTAAGCTTAGAATTTACAGGAAGCAGTCAGATTGGGAAGGACTTTGCAACATAATGACTTAGGGTTTTTGGTTCTGGCCTTATGAAAGTAGTCAGGATATATCACAATGGAAATTTCAAAAGTCTTTCCATACACACCTTTTGTAAATTGAACTTCTCACTGACTGTAAAGCAATTCCAAACAAGCTATGTAATATTTGTGACTCTTTGCTTTTAAGTGAGAGAGTAAAGTACTTACTTTTCTTCTGATTAATGTCTGGATCAAATAAGAGAATCATATATATACTACTTAAACAAAGATATTTTTATTATAGCGACCGAGTTTCACAATGATAAAATTTTAATTTTCAGAAGTTAAAACAGGCAACTTTTAAGAATCTAAAGTTCCATGTCTTAAAAAGTTTTGACATATAATGAACATGACAGATGAATAAATCTTTTATACCAAACTTCTTTTTTATTTTGTTTGCATGCTCTTGGCAACACTTCAAAATCAATGATGCAACTGAAAGATGAGACGCAGTAACCCTGACTCTGCTTTTTCTCCACTGCTGTTGATTCAGGAGGATGAGCCCATGATTCTTTGTGCTGACAGCACATCCTAACTTTTGTCCATTCAACCTGATAATGTGCTTTGCCTGAGCAAAATACTACTTCCAAATTGGAGTCAGTTTACAGAGTGGCAATCGTTAACATCACTGGAAGGACACAACACACAGGCAAAATAAGGAATATAGGAAAGGGCAGAAACCATGAACTGACTCTGTCCTGAAATTGTTGGCAGAGGTGCTGTAATCCTTTACAGCAGACAGGCTTGTGGGAGAGAAAAAAGGATTATATTATGATTGACTTCCTAGTTGATTGGTTGATGAAGATCAATATACAATTCTCAAAAAATCTGTAATGATACATTGAACTGATTTATTAATTGTAATTTCGTTTTTACAATGAGAAACATACAAATTAAAAATATTAGTTTTAAAATATTGTTTGTAGTTGTGTGTGTGTGCGCGTGTGTGTAATGTGCACATCAATAAAGTCTAATGTGGATGTCAGAAAAAATATCTTCTGGCTGGAGTTACAGGAACCAAAGTTAAGTCCTGTGCAAGAGCAGTACATTAGGCCACATCTCTAGCCTAGAAACTTAAATTTGTGATTACATATCACCTTAGAAACCTCAAGCAAAGATCTTCTAAGTAAGCAAAACCATAGTGAACCTTAGATATTCTTTCAATTAAATGCTTTCTATAAGACTTATAAAAAGTATTTGGGAAGATAAAGTGTTGAATGATTATTTTATTTTATTTTACTATATTTTGATAAATATTTGAGTCAAAGCATAAATTAAAATGGGACAATTATAGGAAAAATTAAATCAATAAAATTACAAATAATTTTTAGCATTGATTCTAAATAGGATATATGACTACTCCTCTGATTAGGTAGATTCCAAGGACACATTTTTCCTTTTCATCTCACTGAAAAATAAACATTGAGTTAAATTTCAAATTTATTTTAAAAATTGTCTAGTAACACCCGACCTTACCCTTTTCTGTCTGCCTTATTATTATAATACTGTGATTATTATGTTAAACTTTTATTTGGTCAAATAAAATCTTAGCTTCTGGTTTCATGTAAGTATGAATTGAAACATGAGCTACTATTGTTTGATCATGTTGAACAATAACTAATTACCACTGTCAGACCAACTCCATGTTGGGATAATTTTAAAACTTTAAAAATGCCCGAAAGTGGCTACAGCCTTTTGAAGTATTGTTGACTTCACTAGAATCACAATGACCTGTTCATGGAAGTGGCCATCATCTGAACCGATGTTCTTTGAAAAATTAAATCCTTTATTTTTAACCTCTGGCCAAGGAAGACTATGTTTAAATAAGAATTACATAACTGTTTTGCAATAACTATTCATATAAATACAGTATTCTCAAGAGGGTCTGAAAGGAAAGATTCTTAAAAATTATGGTGATTTAATTTTATTTTGCCCCAGAATGACATTCTCTTGAGTATTTGTGAAAATGAAGATGAATATGCAGGGATACATTTGGTTGATTTTGTACCAGATGGCCAGTTGCAGAGGATGAACTAAGCCGAACTGATTGATTTGTTTTTACCATATTGTACACTGGCGTAAACCAGTGCTCACATATTTCAAGTACTAACATATATGCTAGCTTTAAAATTTCTTTGAATGGCCTCAGTTTTAACATGTTTCTTCATATATCAAATGGTCAGTTCTGGTGAAAACTTTTAAAATTTTTACTTTAATAGAAGAAGTGAACTTACTTCAATTTTACCTTTTCGGGTTTATAAGGTAAATGATTCACAGTATATGATAACATTTAAAGTTAATAAAAATAATTACCTGTTGCAGTTATGATTCAAATGAGCAATAATGTTAATGCAAAATTTAAGGCATGGTTCTTTTATTCAGGTGTTTCACTTGGCACTGAGGACATCAAGTGGCAAATCAAATACCAGTAAAATAAGAATGTTCATATACATGCTAAACCAAAAGTTGTTAAAGTTTATTGTTAAAGTAGTAGAAATGTAAATGACCAAGGCTTAGAGTAAACTATCATATAATACAAAGCCTTAATTATTTTAAGGTAGTTAGACAACTTTTCGTTCATTATGATTCTGTTTTTTTTTCCATTTCGTTTTTTTTTACATTATTTATGTAAAAAGAAAGACAGGGAGAAATAGGATAGAAACAAAAACTGGGGTGCAGTAGTCAACCAAAAATGAAGTTGGCTTGCATTTGCTTTGGGAGCTTTTTTCCTGTAGGATACTCCTTAAAACCGGAATGTGACGAGTATCAGGTGTTTTACAGTGACCAATGTTTTAACCAATCAGTTATAATATTTACCAAGACTATGAATAAAAATAAATATCAATGAAGGATTCTGACCTGAGTTGAAGATGTCGTTCAAACTACTCCCTTTATAGTAATTTCAGAAATTGTCTCCTATTCTTAAACATGAACCATGTAGATGACTATCCAATGAAACAAGTGGTTAAAAAATGTTCTGTTTTATATAAAGCGCTTTAATTTTTTTCCATGAATAAAATCTCCTTGATACTAAACTCTTTCCATTCTTAAAAATGTAAACTAAAAACATCACTAATAGTAATTCCAAAAAATCTAAATTTTAGCTATTACATTATATAGAAGAGCACTCAATCCATAATCTCAGAAGAAAAATTTGCACTGGCAAGGGAGAAATGGAACCTGAAGAAACACTGTCCAGAAAACACACCAAACAAACAGCAATAAGTTGCACCTGAATTTCTCCAACATAGGGTACAAGTTTCAAATTTTTATTTCTTCAACTTCCACAGAAATTTTGGGGAAAAAATTGTAAGAAAAAATATACAAGTTCAGATCCTAATCTATATTAATTTTCATTTACATGTTTAATAAGACTATCTGATATCTTTTGTGAATGATGGGCAGTTGAAAATTTTAATAAGGAACGGTTTTATTGTGAAAAACCACTAATAATGCTATTATCTAGAAATGAAATTTGACCTTTATTATTTGAGTTGAGAGAGAAAAAAAAACTTGTCAGATTATTCTGAAATTTTTTTTTTCTTTGTCTTCTGGAAGGTATTTCTGAAAACATAGGAATTTCCATGATGCTGAAAACAGTCACACCATCCAGTTACTAACAGTGACCTGGTGAGCCCAACAGCATGAGAACACCACAGACTATAGAAAAGAAGGAGATTACAGCTGTGGATCCAGAGCTCTTTATTGACCTGGCTTCCCCCATTAACCTGATCTGATCCTGTAATTACTATGAATAGACTTGGACTTATATTTCTCTTTAAAACACCACAGGTTTTTTTCATTGTAAAAAGAGATTTTCTATTCGTGTTCTTTCCTTTTTTCCAGATTTACAGATTTGTAACAAGAAGGAATGTATGTGGCTTTGGTGGCATCCTTGGAGAGAAAGATATCTAATACTCACTGGTAACCAGTAACTGAATTCAATATGCACACTTTTAAAAATTTTAACTGTTTTGTTTCATATTACTAAGTGTGCAATATTTCATGTCAATCAGGAGAAATGAAAGTGATAAAGTTGGTTGACTAAAAGGAAGGTTTGTTAAGGCACCATAATTATGTAGTATTATTTTCTTAATCATTTGAGTAACATACCTTCAAATTTACATTAAAACCATGTAATTTTTGAACCTTAGCACAGTGAAAAATACTCAGACATGGGTGTTTGAGTGATTCAGAGTACTTTAATTAATAATAGACATTTTATTTCAATTTAGAAATACAGTTGCAGCTACCTGATAAGATATAAGAATAAAGTAAGACCTGATTATTAATAATTATAATTTCAAGTAATTGAAAGTACTCTTATAGTCATTTCACTTTTAAAAATATGTTATTATTTGTATGTAGTTAACTGTCTTCAGAGCTTTAAGCTTGTTTTATCATGAACTCTGTAAAACATTTTAAGGTGGTGTTGGAGAGATGGCTCAGCATTTAAGAGCACATGGTGCTCATCCAGAAAACCTGCGTTCTCTTTCCAACACTAAGGTAAAGTGGCTCAAAGCCACCAGCAGCTCTATGGGATCTGGTATCTTCTCCTTGCCTCTTGTGGTATTTTAATAAACATGTGAGTATAAGCACATAAATACTCACACAAATGAAAATAAAAAAACATTACAAATAAGACTTCCACTTCAGCATTGATAGTCTTTTTTTTTTAATTCTTACTGCAACTGTTCAAAGCTGAAGGTATATATCTTGATCATTCAGATATGAATGTACACATGACCAGGTGAAGAATGGCCGTGTGAATCTAAGTCAGAAAGAAACTGACTTAGAAACATGCTAGAGAACTGTCTTTACATGTATTATATTCAATATATCAAGTGAGACCATATTTGGTACAATTTTCATAAACACTGTAAGATCAACAATCAATAAATGGGACCTCATGAAACTGAAAAGATTTGTAAAGCAAAAGACACAGTCATCAAAACCAAACGACAGCCTACAGACTGGGAAAGGATCTTCACCAACACTATATCTGACAGAAGGCTAATATCCAGTATATATAAAGAACACAAGAAGTTAAAAAGCAACAAATCAAGTAACCCAATTAAAAAATGGGGTATGGAGCTAAACAGAGAACTCTCTGTAGAGGACTGTAGAATGGTAGAAAAACACTTAAAGAAATGCTCAACATCCTTAGCCATCAGGGAGATGCAAATCAAAACGACTCTGAGATTTCACCTTATACCTGTCAGAAGGGCTAAGATCAAAAACTCAAGTGACAACACATGCTGGAGAGGATGTGGAGAAAGAGGAACCCTCCTCTATTGCTGGTGGGAATGTAAGCTGGTACAACTACTCTGGAAATCAATTTGGCGCTTTCTTAGACAACTAAGAATAGTGATTCCTTAAGATCCAGCTCTACCACTCCTAGACATAAACCCAAAAGATGTTCAAGTACACAACAAGGACATTTGCTCAACCATGTTCATAGCTGCTTTATTCGTAATAGCCAGAACTTGGAAAGATGCCCAGATGCCCCTCAGTTGAGGAATGGATACAGAAATTGTGGTACTTTTACACAATGGAATACTACTTAGCAATTAAAAAGGAGGAAAGCATGAAATTTGCAGGCAAATGGCGGGACCTGGAAACGATCATCCTGAGTGAGGTATCCCAAAAGCAGAAAGACGCACATGGTATATACTCACTTATATAGAGCTATAAGATAGGATAAACATACTGAAATCTATACACCTAAAGAACATAAACAAGAAAGAGGATCTGGGGAAAGAGGATAAATCCTCCCTCAGAAGGTCAAACTGGATGGACATTGGATGTAGGAGAAAACAAGTAACAGGACAAGAGCCTATCACAGAGGGCCTTTGGAAAGACTATACCTAGCAAGGTATCAAAGCAAATATTAAGAAACATAACCAACCCTTTGGCAGAGTGCAGGGAATCATATGAAAGAAGGGGGAGTTAGTATGACTTGGAGAGTACAGCAGCTCCGCAAGGACCAAAGATATCAGGGCACAAGGTCTTTTATGAGACTGTCTCTCCAACCAAGGACCAAGTATGATTATAACCTAGAAACCCTGCTTGTATGTGGCAAATGATAGCTCAATACCCAAGTGTGTATACTAGTAAGGGGAACAGGGACTATTTTGGACATGAACTCAATGGCTGGGTCTTCAACCACAGAAGAGGAAATTGCAGCCATTCCTGAAGATACCTGATAAGATAGAGTTAGATGGAAGGGGAGGAGGTCCTCTGCTATCAGTGGACTTGGAAAGAGGCAGGGAGGAGATGAGGGAAGGAAGAGTGGGATAACGAGGGAATGTGGGAAGGGGCTGGGATACAAAATATATAACCTATGATTAATATAAAATAAAAATGCTAAAATAAAAAAAAACTGTAGTTGTTAAAAGAATCTTTCTAGGATGTCAACAGGAATCATTTTTTCCAGAATAATAAATGAAATGAAATTACTAAGTAAATAAATTGTTAGTTAAGCATTTTTGAAGTAAATATTTTAAAAGTAAGTATATTTCAGGGAGGGGCTAAGATAGAAACGTAAAGTGAATAAATAAATTTTTAAAATTAGAAATTAAAAAAATCAAGTATAGTTCAAGAATTGTGGGAAGGAGGGTGGGAGCAGGAGGTGAGGAAGGAGAAGGTTACAGGTGGGATAAAAAGTAAATAAATTGTAATAAATAATAAAATAGTCTAAATGAGTCCTCCTTGTTATTTAACTTCTTTAGGTGTATAGATTTTAGTATGCTTATCCTATATTATATGGCTAATATTTACTTATAAATGAGTATATACCATTCATGTCTTTCTGCTTCTGGGATACCTTACTCAGGACGATCTTTTCTAGTTCCCACCATTTGCCTGCTAATTTCATGATTTCCATGTTTTGAATTTCTGAGTAGTATTCCATTATGTAAATGTACCACAATTTCATATCCATTCTTCAGTTGAGGGGCATCTAGGTTGTTTCCAGATTCTGGCTTTTATGAATAAAGCTGCATGAACAAAGTTCAGCAAATGTATGGTTAAACATCTTTCAGATGTATATTCAGGAGTGGTATAGCTAGATCTTGAGGTAGCATATTCTTAATTTTCTGAGAAAGCGCCACATTGATTTCCATAGTGGTTGTACAAATTTATATTCTTCATTCAGAAGGGCAAGCAGGATAGCAGGAGAAGACAGGGAACAGGACAGGAGCCTTCCTCAGAGGGCCTCTGAAAGACTCTACCCAGTAGGGTATTGAAGCAGATGCTGAGACTCATAGCCAAACTTTGGTCAGAGTGCAGGGAATCTTATAAAAGAAGGGAGAGAAAGAAAGACCAGGAAGGAACAGTAGCTCCACAAGGAGACCAACAGAACTGAAAAATCTGGGAAGAGGGTTCCTGCAGAGACTATTGAATCAACCAATGACCATGCATGGTGAGGACTTAGACCACTTGCATAGTTGTTGCCCATGGGTAGCTCAGCTCCATGTGGGTACCCTTGTAAGGGGAGCAGGATCCCTGTCACTAGCAGACAATAGCATGAACTCTGTTTCCTGCTCTTTGATCCCCCCACCCCCTGGTGAGGTGGTCTTACTAGGCCACAGAGGAAGACAATGAAGCCAGTCCTGATGAGACTAGATAGGCTAAGGTAAGATAATAGGCGAAGAGGGCCATACCTGTAAGTGGACAAGGGAAGGGACATAGGAGGGAAAGTAAAAGTGAGGGTGAGACAGGATTGAGATGAGGGAGGGAGCTACAGCCTGAATACAAATGAAATAAACTATAATAAATAATAATAACGAAACAATTAAAAATTCTATTGGAATGCTTTGTATTTTCTAACAGTGTATATTTGGAAAGGACTGGGCAGTGAAACACCATCTTTATTTTTTATCAGTTTTTATTAATTTTTATATTAATTACAGTTTATTTAAGTTGTATCCCAGCTGTAGCCCCCTCCTCCAATCCCTCCCGATCAGACCCTCCCTACCTCATCTCCATGCCCCTCTTTAAGTCCACTGATAGGGGAGGTCCTCCTCCCCTTCCATCTGACCCTAGCTTATCAGGTCTCACCATAACTGGATACAATGTCCTCCTCTGTGGCCTAGCTAGGCTGCTCCTTTGGGGGGGGGGGGGAGTAAGGCGTTCAAAGAGCTAACCATAGAGTTCATGCCTGAGACAATACCTGTTCTCCTTACTAAGGAAGCCACTTGGATACTGAGGTGCATGGGCTACGTCCAAGCAAGGGTTCTAGGTTATATCTAAGCATGGTCCCTGGCTAGAGAATCAGTCTCAGACAAGCCCCCTGTGCCCAGATATATTTGGTCCTTGTGGAACTCCTGTTCTCTCCAGGTCTTACTAACTCTCTCATCTTTCATTTGATTCCCTGCACTCTGCTGAAAGTTTGGCCATGAACCTCACCATCTTCTTTGATAACACTGCTATGCAGAGTCATTCAGAGGCCCTCTATGGTAGGCTCCTATCCTGCTTCTCGTTTTCTCCTACTTCTAAGGTCCATACTATTTGTCCTTCTAATTAAGGATTGATCTGCTTATCCTGGATTCTCCTTCTTGTTTCCCTTGTTTAGGGGTACAGATTTTAGTATGTTTATCATATCTTATAGATATAGTTTCTGCTTATAAGTGAGTATATACTATGTATGTCTTTCTCCTTTTGGGATACCTCACTCAGGATGTTCTTTTCCAGTTCCCACCATTTGTCTGCAAATTTCATGATTTCCTTGTTTTTAATTGCTGATTAGTAGTCCATTGGGAAATGTATCACAATTTCTGTATCCATTTCTCCGTTGAAAGACATCTGGGTTGTTTCCAGGTTCTGGCTATTACAAATAAAGTTGCTAAAATCATGGTTGAACAAATGTCCTTGTTGTGTACTTGAGCATCTTTTGAATATATGCCTAGGAATGGTATAGCTTGACCTTGAGGGAGCACTATTCCTAATTGTCTATGATAGTGCCAAATTGATTTCCAAAGTTTGTGAAGAACCTTTCCCAGTCTGTAGCCTGTTGTTTTGTTCTGACAACAGTGTCTTTTGATGTACAGAAGCTTTAGAGTTTCATGAGGTCCAATTTATTGATTATTGATCTTTTTGCTGTTGGTGTTCTGTTCAGGAAGTTATCTCCTGTGCCAATGAGTTCTAGGCTCTTCCCCACTTTTTTTCTACTGATTTAATGTGTCTAGTTTTATGTTGAGGTCTTTGATCCAGTTGGAATTTAGTTTTGTGCAGGGTGATGAATATGGATTCATTTTCATTTTTCTGCATGTAGACATTCATTTGGACCAGCACTATTTGTTGAAAATGTTGTCATTTTTCCATTGAATAGATTTGGCTTCTTTTTCAAAAAAACAAGTACTCATAGGTGTGTGGGTTTATTTCTGGGTCTTCTTTTCAGTTCTGTTGATCTACTTTTCTGATTCTATGCAAATACCATGCAACTTTATTACTATTGCTCTGTAAAGCAGCTTGAGATCAGGGATAGTGATACCTCCAGATGATCTGTTGTTGTACAGTATCATTCTGGAATTTGGGGATTTTTGTTTCTCCATATAAAGTTCAGATTTTTCTTTCAAGGTCTTTAAAGTATTGTGTTGGTATTTTGATGGGAATTGCATTGAATCTGTAGATTGCTTTTGGCAGAATGGCCATTTTCACTATGTTAATACTAGCAGTCCAGAAGCATGGGAAATCTTTTCATCTTCTGATATCATCTTCAATTTCTTTCTTCAGAGACTTGAAGTGTTTTCAAATGTGTCTTTCACTTGCTTGGTTAGAAGCACACCAAGGTACTTTATGTTATTAGTGGCTTTTTTGAAGGGTGCTGTTTCCCTGATTTCTTTCTAGGTCCTTTTGTCTTTGGTATACAGGAGGGCTTCTGATTTTTTTTTAGTTGATTTTGTATCCAGGCACTTTGCTAAAGGTGTTTATCAGCTGAAGGGGTACTCTGGTTGAATTGTTGGGGTTGCTCATGTATACTATCATATCATCTGCGAATGGTGAAACTTCGACTTCTTCCTTTCCGATTTGTATCCCCTTGATCTCCTTTAGTTATCTTAATGCTCTAGCTAGGACTTCAAGTACTATGTTGAAGAGATATAAAGAGAATGGGCAGCCTTGCCTTGTCCTTGATTTCAGTGGGATTTATTTAAGTTTCTCTCCATTGAGTTTGATGTTGGCTATAGGCTTGCTGTATAGTGCCTTTACTATCTTTAGGAATGTGCCTTGCATCCCTGATCTCTCCAAGACATTAAACAGGAATGTTTGTTGGATTTTGTCAAATGCTTTTTCTGCATCGAAGGAGATGATCATGTGAATTTTCTTGTTCAGTTTGTTTATATGGTGGATCACATTGATGGATTTGCATATATTGAACCACCCTTGCACGCCTGGGATGAAGCCTAGTTGCTCATGTTGGATGATATCTTTGATATGTTCTTGGATTTGGTTTGCAAGTATTTTATTGAGTATTTTTCCATCAATGTTCATAAGAGAGATAGGTCTGAAGTTCTCTTTGTTGGGTCTTTCTGTGGTTTAGGTGTGAACATGTTTGTGGCTTCATAGAATGAGTTTGGTAATGTTCTTTCTGTTTCTATTTTGTGGAATAGTTTGAATAGAATTAGAGTTAGCTCTTCTTTGAAGTTCTGGTAGAATTCTGCTCTGAAACCATCTGGCCCCGTGCTTTTTTCTGGAAGGCAGACTTTTGATGACTGCTTCTATTTCCTTGGGGGATATGGGACTATTCAGTCTTTCTACCTTACCTTGACTTAACTTAGGTAGATGAAATCTATCAAGAAAATTGTTCATTTCCTTTAGATTTTTCAAATTTTGTGGCATATAGACTTTGTAGTAAGACCTAATGATTGTTTGGATTTTCTCAGTGCCTGTAATTATACCCCCCTTTTCATTTCTGATTTTGCTGATTTGGATAGTTTCTCTCTGCATTTTAGTTGGTTTGGCTAATGGTTTGTCTATCTTGTTGATTTTCTCAAAGAACCAGTTCTTTGTTTTATTGCTTCTTTGAATAGTTTTATTTGTTTCTAATTGATTGATTTTAGTCCTGCGTTTGATTATTTTCAGCCTTCTGCTCCTCTTGGGTGTATCTGCTTCTTCCCCCCCCCCCGCCCCACACCCCAGGGCTTTCAGTTGGGCCATTAAGTTGCTTGTATGAGATGTTTCAAATATCTTCTTGAAGGCACTTAGTGCTTTGAGCTTTCCTCTTAGCACTGCTTTCATTGTGTCCCATAAGTTTGGGTGTGTTGTGCCTTCATTTTCATTGAATTCAAGGAAGTCTTTAATTTCTTTCTTTATTTCCTCCCTAACCCAGCTGTCATTGAATACTGAGTTGTTCAGTTCCATGTATGTACAGTCTTTTTGCTGTTTCTGTTGTTGTTGAGGTCCCACTTTAGACCACGATTGTCAGATAGGATACAATGGATTATTAAAATCTTCTTGTATCTGCTGAGACTTGCTTTGTGACCAACTATATGGTCTATTTTGGAGAAGGTTCCATGAGGTTCTGAAAAGAAGGTATACTCTTTTGATTTGGGGTGAAAAGTTCTGTAGACATCTATTAGGTCCATTTGATTTAGGGCTTCTGTAAGTGCCCTTATGTCCCTGTTTTGCTTCTGACCAGATGATCTGATTCTTGGTGAGAGTGGAGTGTTGAAGTCTCCCACTATTAAGGTGTTAGGATTAATATGTGATTTAAGCTTTAATAATGCTTCATTTACAAATTTAAGTGGTCTTATATTTGGGACATAGATGTTCAAAATTGTGATGCCCTCCTGTTGGAATTTTCCTTTGATGAGAAGGAAGTGCCCCTCCTTATCTTTTTTGATTTATTTTGAAAGCCCGTCTTTATGATGGCCATTCTTATCTTAGAATGAAAAAGCAGTTGAAACAGTAGAAAAGATTCAATCTGTAGGTTTAAAAAGAATCTAATATAAAATGGATTCATATCATCTTCTTTTGGGACTAAGCATAGAAAAATATATAGCCATTTTTTTATTATAAGCGAGTTGAATTTTCTTTCCTCATGGGCTTTTTAAACCTTTAGTTGTTGTTCTTACTCTTGCTCCGTGGGTATCCTTTTTATCACTTTTGTTAAAAGGAATTTCCCACAAAACCACCTGTCCTCTAGTTATCCTATTTACACAAATATTTGATGATTTGGGGTCAGGATTATATCTCTGCTCAGCTGATTTAGTTGGTACCAGGCTTTACAATGACAGAATAGTCCCTGAATGAGAGAGGGTATTATAGTCTGCAGTACCAGAAAGGATTTCATCTGAAAAATATACAAGGACCAAGATGGCAGTAATAGAAAACTGCTATCAGCAAAGGCTGTGGCAAAGATTTTATCGGAATAGTAGATACTAACATAAATAATTTCCCCTTTTATTTTGATAAAATAAGCTGAGAGAAAGACACTAGTTGGAAGTATAAAGGAAGTGCTCAATGAAAACCGTTCACAAGCATCACTTAGCATGTTCGTATTAGATGCATAAAACAAACAAAACACCCTTGAATCATTTCTCTCCTAAACTTGCCTTTTTATGGAAAAGCTAACACATAATTAAAATATTTAATCTAATATAGGTAAAAACAAAATGAGTTTGAATAGTATGTTTTAAATGGAATCAGTGTTGAATCTTCGTGTAATAAAGGGAAGTTTTGAATAATAAATTCTGTTTTTTTTTTATAATTCTCAGGGTCAGTTACTATCAGTATCATGTTGGCTTGAAATTTAGACTGAGTCCTGACAACCAAGTAGGATTGGCTATGGGCAATGCATAATTAACTTTAGAATAATGCTAGTTACTCTTAAGTTTCTATTTCTCAATATAAGGAAATTAGTGAAAGTTTATTTTGACAGTAATGTCATGCATAACACTCAATTTTGACATAAAATATAGAAACTGTGTTAAGTAATTTTATATTGTTTTAATTGATATATATTCTATTGTTGAATTCATACTAATATTATTTAATTTATAAAGTTTCAGTAAGTTATACCATTATCATACTTAATGTAAATCATGAGAAAGCAAATACAACCTACAAAGTCCACATCTATATTCAGAGAGTGAAGCCTTGTAAGCAAGTAAGTACTTAATTAACAAGAATTATTTTAAAAGATATGAATCTTTTATATGTAAAGATACGTTAATATTTATTATGAATATATTGACTGTGGAATTATTCTGAGACCTGAGTGAACATATATTTTTTACATTTCTTTGATTTTTCTTTTTCTTTCCATATCCTTCTATATGCAACCTTTTATTTCAAAATTTTCTTTATTAAGTAAATAGTACTGAGTAGGAGTTATATATTTATACAATGCTGTTGTCTTTTTTCATTGAGACCTACCTTTTTTGGGAAACTAGTTTCCATTTTTGGTTAAGATTAAAACTTTTTATGGTTGTTTTTAAATAAAAATTATAAGTAAAAAGGGAGACAGTACCTTGTACTGTCTGTTTTGAATGGCATGAGTAAAGCTAAGCATTGAAGTAAAAACAGAAGGACTATGCAAGAGGTATAGTTAACACAGAAATCCTTTATCAGCACTTCATATTTGTCTTATTTTATGTAATTAATTGTGAGTTTTGATGCTTTCTAGATTATTTCCAACTTTGGACTTAAAATTCATGTTGAGAGTATGCAACCATGGTTATTATACATATTCCTGGGTATTAGCAGAGTTTCTGTTTTTCAAATACATTTATTGGTTTAAATGTAGGGATGTCTGTATTCTCAAAAATAACATATATGCTGAATTTCCCAGGTCAATTACATTTTAGGTCCAGTGCTTGATCTAGGCTCAGAGCTTTGTACATACAAGAATTTTACCATTGAGCTGATGTGCCACATCAGCTACCATCATCTAATTGCTGAGCTTTGGTTATATTGAATTTTTCTCCTTATATATGCTTAGCTGTGTTTGTGTGCTTCTATTTTTGCACACAAAGTTATCCATATATCTTCAAGAAAAAATCTATCTATAAGAATACCAAGAACATATCTGTGTCTATCTGTGAACATATCTCTAATCGGAAGGAGAGTACCTGTGAGCTATGAGCAACATAGTGGGTGAAATAAAGATGGTACATATGATTTTGTGAGATTATAAACACAGACTTCTGAGCACCTCATCTTTGCCATGAAATCTGATATACTTAATCATAAGGACATTATTATTATTTTGTTATAGAAATAAATCTTTAAATTTGTCAGTGACGAAGTAATCAATAGTATTGAGAGTTGAAATTCACAACCAATTCCCTTACATAAACCTGATCTCTATCCCCACATTTGTACAAAGTCCTAAAATTTACAGATCATTGTTCTAGAAAAGATCACACAGTTTCAGGTGTAATGAAACAAAAACACTTGCCAAGCTACAGAACAAGAGGATACGGGTAGTCTTGATGGGCACATGCCAGGGGAGGAGAACTCTCCCTTTCAGTGTACTAGGGAAAGGGGATATGGGGCAAATAAAGTGGGAGGGTCTGACTGGAGTTGAGGGAGGGTGGTACAATTGGGATATACAATGAGTAATTTGTAAAAAAAAATTAAAAATATACGTACAGTTTTAATGTATCAGCTTATTAAAATAATTTAAAAATAAAAGAAAAACATCACAAATTCTTATGATTGGCACATTTGAATTAGCTTTACATTTGATATCCCCACAAGGGATATTTTGCATTTTGTAGAATTTGTGTGATTTTTGATAACATATATAAAATATATTAAACATCCACTTACATCCTTTCATTAACAGAGAGAATGAAGTAGGTCATTATTGGATTTTTGACTTTTTTGTTTACTTTTCTAGAAAATGCTTTCCCCCAAACTTTTCTCAACAACCAAATATATGCGTATTTGTTGATTAAAAAAATACTTGGGTTCTTTTGAACCTCAAACACAGAAAACAAATTTATTCAAATATATTTTTTCTTTTTTTATGAGACCTTCCAAAGATGTGGTGATACTATTGGTATAATAGAGAGTTAGTTTCATAATGCTAGAAGTAAAATTCACTTTATTACCTTTAGAAACAAGGCTGCTTCAAAGATACTTATTTTAAAGTCTAGCCATTATATCAGTTCTGTAGAAGTAGATGTTCGAGGAAGAGGAATTCAATCACAATGTGTTCAGACACTTGAATATTTCATTATAACTCACACACAAGATAGAGATTCTAGCTCAAAGTCTAATAAGCCAAATTATTGTTAATGAATTGTAAGTGTTCATATTGTTAGTGACAGTTGCAAATGACTGTGCTTTTCCAGCAATTCATTCAAATTAGTATCAGAAAAATGAATATATCAGGGAAAAAGCAGGTATGCCCTTATTCTTTTTTACTAAACAGTCATCTTTTATGCCCAGATATTTATTACCTTTGACTATTGTAGTACAGTTGCTATTTCTGTAGTAGTATTACTATTGTTTAAATTTATCTAAACAATAGAAAAATATAAATATAAAATATAAATTTTAAGAACTTTAAGAAAGTGACATGGATTTGTCAAACAAGTTCAGTGCATAGACAATGCATGCTGAAGCCCTGCTCCAGGGTCAAGACCACCAAAGAGGCACTCATAAAGAGAAGTAATGCATGACCCATAATATTGACTATATTAGATATCTCCTTAAAATATTCAACTGAAAAGAAAACTGGAAGAATTGTGTCTAAGAACCTTATAAGAGAAAGTGTTATTGAGACGGTGGTGTGTTTATTAAGTAGAAAATATCGCTGTGATTTATCAAGCACAGCACCTATGCTTTTTAAAGTGAATATTGAAGTATTAGAGGTGATATTTATATAACTTAAATTAGAAAGTTCCAGCAAAAAAAGAAAAGAAAGAAAGAAAGAAAAGGAAGAAAAAAAGAAAGCTTGTTTGGTTGCTACATTGCATTGCAAAATAAAGCAATTTTTAAGTAATAAAGAGAACAAATGTTACAGAATACTAATAGTTGTTTAACTCAGTGAAGAAATGAGTGTTTGTTACATTACTTCAGATTTTTCTTTAACATGAAAATTCATAAATAATATGAAGAAAAATTTATGTTTATTTCTTGTTTTAGTGAGCTGTAAAAATAATGCAGTTGACATTTGTGTATTATACTGGATGTACACAGTTAATTCTATTGTTCAAAGCAAATATACACTTCTCATTCACAGTCACAGGGTCTAGTACTCAAATTATCCAAATAATTGCTTTATAGATTTATGTCACTTTTAGTGAAAATTGCGCATACATCTTATTCATCAGAGTCCCTCTTAGAAGCATATTTTGAATCTACATAGGAGTACATTTTGATACACAAACTGCAGTAGGTTCCACTATTAAGAAATTCAAGACTACAGTGCTTTGTTTAGTGTAGCAATGACAAATTGGGATTACAACATTTCTTTAATATTGTACCAATTTCTAATTTTTATTAAAATGTATTTATTATACAAATCAAAATGCAGCATGTTTTAGATTAATATAAAAGTACTGAAAATAATTCATTCTTTAAATCACTCAACATGGCTTTACATTATTTTTGTTGTTGTTGTTATTGTTGTTATCTAATGTGTTTGGCTTTAAATCCTGGTCGACAAGTTTGCATTGACTCACGTGTTCTCTGCCCTGAGCTGCACTAAGTCATGAGCTGTAATGAATAGGCCATAAGATCCATTTTGTAGGACAGCACAAGATGCCCCTATTGTGCATATAAGGTTGGGGATTTGTTCTTCAGTGATCACGCCTTTTGACTTAAAGATAGCATGACAAGGAACTATTAAGAACAGAAAATTTAATTCTTCGTTGTCACATTTTTTTTCAAATAGCCTTCAAAAATAGGTCACTTAACGTTATCTGGATTTGTGTACTACAGCAGCACCTGCTTATTGCTGTTGTGCTTAGGGGTCTATTTGTGTGTTCATTTAAAGGGCTCCCAGCTCGATTCTCTAAACCTAAATAAGCTTGCATCCAAATGAGTGCGACAAGGTCTATGAAGGCATGTCTGTTTCTTGTACTAAATTTAAAAAACGAGTATTTACAGCAATATATGCTGTGAAGTGAAAACTGAAAACATGTGCTTAACAAACCCATTCTAATATTGAATAATGCAACATTTGTTTTTTTAAATCTATGAATTGTGCAATTATATATCTACTTAAAGATCCATTAAAATGGTATTACAATTTTCTGGATTTTGTGTTACATTTTAATCCTGAACATGTTAATATGATGTCTTTTGGTTATTGCTAAATTTCACATTTTAAAGTGTGTCTAAGAGAGGATTTTTAGAATGGTAATTATGCATTATTATCACATGCTATTTTACAATACAAAGACAAAACCACTGTTCTGAGATATATACATATGTATATACAGTGATATGGGTTTCACACATTACTATTTCATTCAAAAATAGTTTTTTTGACATGTACATGTGACCTTCTAGGTGATTCATTTTGGAAACATCAATGATTATTGCTACATAAATATTAACACTTCTTAAAGTTTTACAATGCTCACTCTGTCTTAAAATAGTTCTATTCAGTCATACATCTTTTTCAAATTTTTTTTGATCAACATTTTATTTTTGTTGATTGTTTTGAGACTCCAATGGGTATAACAAAATGTGACCATTTTGTATCGCAGAATAAAAGAATGCAGTGCCTCTAGAACATGAGCCGACATAGTAAACACTGCTTCTTTGCTTGTTTGCTAGTGTATCATAAAAATTAGAAAGCAGGTAATCGGCATTGCTTTGTATAGCATGCTGAATTTTAGGTTTCGATAAGTAAGAAACTGAAGTATTAGTTAAAGGTATGAATTTTTCTTCATTTTGTGATGTCAACCTTGTATCTTCAAAAATTTGGCAAATGTATGAATTGTTTCTTCATTGTTAATATTGTGCTTCTACATTATGAGATCGTGTCTTTTACAGAATAAATTTGTCTGATAATAATAAGGATTACTGCACTATCCAGGCTTATCAGGATTAGATAAAAAAAATTTTGGTGTGAAAAAGAGTGTCACTGATAGTTTCCTACAACCTCTGTCGCTGAGTTTTCTGTTTGAGGACTTTGTTATTAAGATTACAACATGATGAGATGAGTTAAGGACTTAAGATGGCTTAACTAGCAGTTCTGCTTACCTTTGGAAGATTTGGATCAGTGTCATCTAATGAATCTTTGAGGTCTATCCTGATACAACTGAAAATATTAGAAATAAAGATCTATCTTTGGGATAGGGAGCACATTTGGCAAGATATTTTGGCCAAGTTGCTTGTTTCCTAAAAAGATTTCTATGAACATTGATTTGTTTTTTCCTTGTTGACATTAAGTGAGAATGCAAAAAAAAATTTTTTTTTGATATCCTACAGTTCTTTACGTAAATGAGTTCTGACTCAATTTTAATGGAAGTGAAACATAGTCAATAGAGGCAAATTAAAACCATATAATTTTGTAATCTTAGTTTAGCTATAATTGCAGCAATAAAACAGTGGAAAGAATAATTGTGGAACATATGTTTGTGAGTGACATTATCTAGGTGACTTCCCCTTTACTGCAGTGTGCTGTCCTATTTGTTTTCCCCTCCCTATGTATTGGAATGACAAACCTGCAAGCCTGGAGTTAATGCTGATTGCAGCAGCTGCTTACACATGGAGTCTCCATAGCAACTGCGAAGGTTGCCATGCAACCATATTCTTTTAGGGACAGTGAAAATGCCCAAAGGGTTACTAAAAATACATGGGGAAAAAAACCTGAAAATTTCTTACTACTTTTAGTGGTTATAAAGAACTATGATACAAATTGAAAGCACAGGTCAAGCAAATAAAAACCTAGCTCTGACCTTTCAAAAATTGCTTGCTGTTGCTTGAAATCTCAAGCTTTATTCACAGAGATGACTTTTCATCGATTGTAAAATTGGTAGCTTATGCTAGGCAGCCCTTGAAGACAGAAAGATTCAGTATGGTGCTATTGGAATTCTTCATGGGGTTAAAGGTCAGTAGAAAGTCATCAATGCAATATTGATTGGCTGGGCTGAAAAATGCCCATGTTTACACCTTCTCACTGCTTAGGAGAATTGCGTACCAAACCTTAAGTAGACTCATGCAGCCTCTAAGCATGCTCTAGAGTAAAGCATTCAATCAGTGAATGTGACATCACTTCAGTCAGCTCAGCTGTTTCTGCAGCTTTTTATAAATAGTGAGATAAAAAAAAAATTGAAGACTATTGCAGAGAATTTAGCCAACCAATTTGCTTATCCAAATTCCTCAAGATAGATTAGGATTCTGGATGTTTGAAATATTTAGTTATCTATCTTTCTCAATGTAAATTATTATCTTAATAGGAGGATTATATTATTATACATACACGATATGTTTATTATAAATGTTACCATAGCTTTACTCATTAAAAAGAAATAATATAAATAAATATTGGCTAGCATCCATTGGAGAAGGCTATTACCTCACATGTAATCATACATGTCCACATGATATAGATTCCCTGATGTTATCTGGATTATTATTTTAGGAAACATATTAGCAAATAGTAATGTATCATGAAAGATAAATATTAGCAAATAATAATAATGTTTTAAAAGTGAACTAAAACAAAATTAATACTTGAATAAGGCAAGAAGATAGAATCAATTCACATTTTCTTTAATCATATTACACGTTTAATCAGCCATATTTTAATATTTTACTATGTAATTTTCTCCAAGAGAGCTTCATAGCTGTAGTTTGGAATGAGTCAATTCTTTGCAACTAACTACTCTGAAGTTTCAAGCTATTCATATTATACTGAATAATACTGTAATCTTTGCACTTGGGCATTTCTAAATTTCATATAAATTTTGTATCAGTAAAGTTGATAGGAAGTTACACTGGGTCATAAGAATAGAATTATTATTACTGAAAATGGAGAAGACAGACATCCTTGAAACGTATTAAAATGGGCTCTCTAAAATTTGCAACAGCTAAAATGTTCAATTACATTAGATGAACAAATTATTGCCTTGCTCCCAAAACTTTAAGTATACAAGCTGAACTAAGATGTGAAAATATGTAAACCTGTAATATAGAGTGAAGCTTCATCAGTTTGATGTATCCTTAAGTACAGCAAAGAACCCCATCTAGTAGAAAATCTCATTCTACATACTCCTTTTTTCTATCTTTTCCGTGTTTCCTTTTTCTTTGCTGCTTGCAGTTTGTTTTAAATATTTTAATCTTCTTAGAAAAGATTAAAGTTGGTAATATAAATTGTATCTAAATCTACTTGCTTCTGAAAATGATGAATAAAGTAGAATAAAAGTGTAAATGTGCTTTTCTTGAAAAAAGAGACTATAGCAATACTATATTGTTTTTAAATAATAATTTCTTTTATAAATTTAATAGATGCTGATAGGCATTAGTACAGAGTAGAATGAATGGAAACAAAATTATTTTTAAATACACAGACATTAAATACGTAATATTAAAATCTACTTATTATATTAGATTTGATGTTAAAAATTTAGAATCATTTGGGTTCCCATTACTTAAGCAAAGTATAAATATGTACTTTTAAATAATGCAATAAGCATCATGAACCATCTAAAGGAGGAGGCTTTACATCTATATTCTCATGAAGCTATTATTTCATAAAGTGCATATCTTTGAAACAAACAGAAACACGATATAGTATAGCAGCTTAAATAAATGCAGTTAGTATTACTATTTCATTATCTTTTTCATTCTAGTGTTTAAAATGTCTCTGAGAAAATTATACTAGTTTTGTGATAGTTTTCTTTCTTATAGCTACTTGCAGTATGTTTAACTGCACAGTTATTTCTAATTTTTCTCTGTTCAGTATTACATTTGAGTCTTTTCTATAGAATAGTTCTGTATTTGCATTCCAGACCTATTAAGAAATTTAAGAAAAGGAATAGATTCTTTTCATTGTTTTGATAGTCATGGCACTCTTTGAGTATATGGAAATCTACAAAATAATCCAGATTTTAAAGGTAATAATAACTTAATTCATTTTAAAGAAAGATTTTATACTATCCAGAAAAACATTCTATTAGAAAAATTGAACGTAATAAAAGTGTTTGTATGTGGTTACAGCTTTACTTTGTATATCCCTACTTGTTCACCTGTGCAGAGGGTTAAAAATACATGTAATTTGAGCATCATTTAACTTATTGTAATGTTTTATTTTAAACCAAGTATTTAATAGTTTGGAAAAAGAAATTAATAATCAATTATAATTTTGGATTAAGATTGAATTTAATACATTTAAAAGAAATAATATGATTTATTTTATTTTAATTTGGGTCAGCTTAATTTGGGTCAGCATTTTGGGGGTAAAGCCATCAAACATGGAAGAAAATTTGTTAATATTTTTGTTTTAGGACAACACACCTTTAAATCTCATGAATAATGTTGGGGAAAAAAAGAACTGGATTTTGTCTAGATTACTCTTTACCCAAGATGCAATTCTGTCTGCAAGATTCTGAACACAGACACACCTGCTAGCTAGCTGATAACACTCTGAGGTCATTTCATTGAAGAAACTGTCTGCCAAGAGGTACTCAAAGAAAAAAAAGCCACAGACAAAAATCATGACCTGTACTGTTGAGATGAAAGAGGTGTAAAAGCAGAAAGGGATTGTAGATAAGTGCACATTCCTTTGTACCATAACTAAACTTTTACATGTAAATTTGACCGAATAGGGAAGAATGTTTCCCTCTACAGTAGAAACAAATTAGATTGTTCAGCTGCACACTTGGCTCTCAGCCAGAAGAGTCGTGTGCCATGCTTGTTTGCCTACCAGTGCTGCTTAGATTGGCAAATGCCCATGCAGTTTGAAGAGGGCAGGCGGATGACTGGATGCCTGCCAGGAAGTGTGTGGGACTGATGCCACTGCTGGACTCCATAGCCTGGTAGGAATGAGGAGTACAAAGGCATTCAATAATCTGAATGTCCCTTTGCTTCAAGAGAGTGGTGCCAGGCAGCATTTAATGAGAGATTGCTTTGTTACAAAGTCCTCAACATCAAGTGGGCTGGTGAGCTCATTAACCTGACTGCAGCAAATAAAAAAGGCACACTCAGAAGACTCCCATGATAGTCTACTCAATGGTGTAAGAGCTCTTTTGCTTCCTTTATGGTGATCCATTAGCAAGCAGCAGTGTAAACACCATAAAGCAAGCCAGGTTTCTGATTGTTCAACTAAAGCCTCGTTCCTCTTGGGGATTATGCCACCAGTTGATATAGGATTTTTGTGTCTTAAGGTTTCTATCCACTGTAATGATCTTTGCAATGAAGGGTTTTTGGGGTTACTCTTAACAGCATAGCTTCAGTTAAGAGGACATGAGCTGTTCAGGTGTCTGCAAGGAGATAACGATGTAGGACACAGAGAAACAAATCAGGGTGGAGTGGTCCCATGAGGAATACTTACCTTGGACATGGAAGCTCCAAATGGTGAACACATTACACTACTTTTCTATAGTCTCTTTATTTTGAGCTTTCTTAGGTTTTTAGTTTGTAGTGGAGGTAGGCCATGCCTGCAGTTGTGGGCAGTTAATTCACTGAGCATTTCTCTCATTGCTGTTCTAAATCTCTGGGGGTCCCTTTCTTTTCCAAATTTTACTAGCAGTGAATCATTACTCTTCCATTTGAAATATATTTGAGGACCATCAAAAAATCCAATTTAACAAAGTCTAAATAAAATACTGAAAATTAGAAAGAAAAAATTTGTAAACTTGAAAGCCAAAGGAAGACCCAAATGATAACAAATTCAACGTTGCAACTTAAGTAGCCCAATGACCATTGGTTGTTGTATTATGGACCCAATAACAAAAGTAGAAATGGAAAACAGGGAAAATGCGTGAATTTTGGGATGAATTCGAAGACAGGAAAGCCCAAGACTTTCAGGTTACAAGTTTATATCCCAACAACCAAGAATTCCAGTCATTTTTATTTCTGTTGGCCTATAATAACCGAAATGAAATGAGTTAATATTCTTGGTACTAATTTTATTTAGCATATACCATTAGTAAAAAAATACATTCTATGCTTTCCAAAATATTATGGAAGTGGAAATATTTCTATTTGTTACATTTGTAAAGATTTTTAAAGAACCAACCACAAGGAGCTGTATGTGAGATTATTCTGGTACTTCAATATTTTTTTCTTTAAATAGAATATCTAATCTAATTTGTTTATATTTGTGAGTGAAATATGATAACTTATGACTAAAAATTTCAAGGAAAAGTGAAGGACTAAATGCCATATAGTTAAATAATATCAAAGTTATTTTTTATTGATAGTTCCAATTGTTTTTATTTTGTTGTTTTTTTTCTGTGCAAACTCAGTTTATTTTCTTTTTTAATTTTAATATTTTTATTTTATATTAATCACAGGTTATATACTTTATCCCAGCCTAGCCCCCTTCACCATCCCCTCCCTATCCCGCCCTTCCCTCCCTCATCTCTTCCCTGCCCCTTTCCAGGTCCACTGATAGGGGAGGACCTCCTCCCCTTCCATCTAACTCTATCTTAT
>CM053750.1:24459703-24510564 GCA_028658305.1 Pachyuromys duprasi | reverse complement strand
GTCCTCTCCAGGTCATACTAACTCCCCCTTCTTTCATATGATTCCCTGCACTCTGCCAAAGGGTTGGTTATGTTTCTTAATATTTGCTTTGATACCCTGCTAGGTACAGTCTTTCCAAAGGCCCTCTGTGGTAGGCTCTTGTCCTGTTACTTGTTTTCTCCTACATCCAATATTGGAGTTATTTATGTAACCAAATACATAAAACAAAAGCCGATATATAATTGAGTTTCCATAATTATGTATTAAAACTGTTGATATCTTTATTTTGAAATATAAGCTCTTTTAAATTAAAATGGAAGCATATAACTTGGAAATTACCATTCATCAGTATAAATGAAATAGCTTTTAAAGGTGGCTGGATCATAAGACTATCACAGAGACTCAATATTTAGAGAATTTTTGACAGTGCACTTGTATGAGGAGCCACCACAATTTACTTCACTCCCAATCAACTTTGTTTTCTGTTTTCTTCTGCATTTCCTGTAGTATCTTGATATATAACTTTAAAAATTCTTTATTTTTTTGTTCTTATTTTTTGACAGAGATTTTTAAGTAGAGGGCTAGGATTAGCTTAGGGAAAAAAGAAAGACATTTCCACCATGCAATCTTGGGTTATAATTACAACCTTTTCACTGATGAGCTATGCATCTTTGGGTAGTTTCCTCTAAGCCTGATATGTCTTCCAAAAGAAGGAATACATGCATCACAGGAAACTAGAGGGCTAGTTATCTAAAGAGTCTCATAAATGCTGTGGTCATGTAGTTAGTTACTGTTCTTTCACTGATGTTGCCATTTTGAGACTTGTTCATTCTCCCTCCTGTTTTCATTAAGTATGTTATCATCCTGGCTCGCTTTGTGAGGTCATTTCCAGTGATTTCCATATGACATCTTAAATTTTCTGTCGTTATCTATCACAGTAGTAATAAAGAATTCCTAGAACTCTCAAAACATTAAGTCATTGTTCCTACAAAAACAAACTGTAAGAAATGAATCAGTGACCATATTGATCAACCCTCTCCAGGCAATTATAAACAGAGATAAAATCTTAAAAAAATAAATCATCTTTTCTTTTTCCATAGTATGCTCTATTCAGGATACTCTATTTTATTTTGTTTTAACAGCCTTTTAAAAATTATAGCAATTGCTTTGGTATTGGGCTTACCTAGGCAAAGATAGGTGGCCTACAAAGGGCAGCACAGTGTCTGAAAGGCTCTGGGTTTGGAGGTCAGTCAGCTCCAGGTGTAAATCAGAGTGATCATTGATTACAGGTCAATTGACTTCTCCAAGCCCCAACTCTGTCCTCTGTCTTTGTTTCTGTCTCTGTCTCCCCTACCTCCTCATCTCTCTCTTTTTATCTCCCCTGCCCTTTTTCACTTTCCCTCCCCCTGTTTCTCTCTGTTTTTGTGATTAAGAAGTAGAGATAAGTTTTTCTCAGGAGCGTTATTGTGACATTCTGCAAAACAACACTCTGTAGTGCCACACAGACATGTTTACCCTTGAAAGCTACCTGGCACGATATGTTCAATATCCTGAGGTCTGCCAGAGGAACTAGAAAGATATTGAGCATCCCTGAAAATTCATGTATGACTCTCCAATGAAGTGACTCTACAAAACATCAGCATGTTTCTACAGATTGTAGTTTTGTGGAGCTGGGGGAAAAAGCTATAGGCGTGCTTCTGTTGATTCTGGTGCATCAGGAAGAGACAGTTCCCATTCTGTAGTGCAGTAGAAATTCACTACAGCAGATCAGGGACACAGAATCAGCACAAGATTATTCATGTTAATATGTAGTAGTTCATGAAGTGCCCTCTCTGGGTCAGGACACAGCTTATTCTGGTTTGGTGTCGTATCATATGGCCTTATCAGTTAGATCCCTTATCCAAAATATATATATATAGTGGATATATATATATATACATATATACCTATATATATGTATATATATATATATATATATATATTTAGTAATGGGAACAGGAACTGTGTCTGACATGAGCTCAGTGGCTGGCTGTTTGATCACCTACCACTCATGGGGGAGCAGCCTTACCAGGCCACAGAAAAAATCAATGCAGCCAGTCCTGATGAGACATGATAGGCTAGGGTCAGATGGAAGGGGAGGAGTACCTCCCTTATCAGTGGACTTTGGGAGGGACATGGGAGAAGGTGAGGGAGGGAGAATGAGATTGGGAGATGAGGGAGGGTCTTCATCAAAGATACAAAATTAATTAACTGTAACTTATAAAAATATAATGGTATATACTCACTAATAAGAGGATATTAGACATATAAAACAGGATAATCATACTAAAATCTGTACACTTAAGGAAGCTAATCAAGAAGGGGGACCCTGGATAAGATGCTCAGTCTTCATTCAGAATGGCAAACGGGACAGACATCAGAAGAAGGAGAAAACAGGGAATAGGACAGGAGCCTACCACAGATTGCCTTTGAAAGATTCTACCCAGCAGGGTATCAAAACATATGCTGAGACTCATAAACAAACTTTGGGCAGAGTGCAGGGAATCTTATAAAAGAAGGGGGAGATAGAAAGACCTGGAGGGGACAGGAGCTCCACAAGAGAGAGAAACAGAAAAAAAAAATTTGGGGACAGCGGTCCTTTATGAGACTGATACTCCAAACAAAGAACATACATGGAGGTAGCCTAGAACTCATGCACAGATGTAACCCATAGCAGCTCAGTGTCCAAGAGGATTCCCCAGTAATAGGAACAGAGACTGTCTCTGACATGAACTCATGGGCTAGCTCTTTGATCACCTCCACGTGAGGAAGGAACAGCCTTACCAGTCCACAGAAGAAGACAGTGAAACCAGTCCTGATGCGACCTGATAGAACTGGGTCAGATGGAAGGGAAGGAGGACCTCCTCTATCAGTAGACTGGAGGAGGGGCATAAGAGAAGAGAGAGGGAGGGTATGATTGAAAGGGGCTGGGGGAGGGAGCCACAGCTGGTAGACAAAGCAGATGAACTGTATTTGATAAAAATAAAAATATATAAAAATATTTTTTAATTTTTATTTTTTATATTAATCACAGGTAATTAACTTTATATCATAGCCATAGCCCCCTCCCTTCTTCCCTCTGAATGCCACCCTCCCTCCGTCATGTCCTCCCTGCCCCTTCCCTCCCACTGCTAGGGGAGGTCTTCCTCTCCTTCCATTTGACCTAGCTTATCAGGTAGCTTTAGAACTGGCTGCCATTTCCTCCTCGATGGCCTAAGAAGACTGTTCCTTCCTCTGGGTGGGGGATAAATGAGCCAGTCATTGAGCTAATGTCAGAAATAGTTCCTGTGCCCTTTACTAGGCAATCTACTTGGTTACTGAGCTACCATGAGCTATATCCAAGCAAGGGTTCTAGGCTATATCATACATGGTCCTTGGTTGGAGAAACAGTCTCATAGAGGACCCCTGTGCCCTGATATATTTGGTCCTTGTGGAGCTCCTGTCCTCTCTAGGTCATACTAACTGCTCCTCCTTTCAGATGATTCCCTGCACTCTGCTGAAGGTTTGGTTATGAACCTCTGCATTTGCTTTGATACACGGCTAGGTAGAGTCTTTCAGAGGCCCTCTGTAGTAGGCTTCTGTCCTGTTACTTATTTTATCTTACTTCCCCTGTCCACCCCATTTGTCTTTCTAAGTGAGGATTGATCATCTTACTCTGGGTCCTCTTTCTTGTTTATCTTCTGTAGGTACACACATTTTAGTATGTTTATCCTCTCTTATAGGTATAGAACCCACTTATAAGTGAGTATATACCATGTGTATAATTCTCATTCTGGGATAACTCATTCAGAATTATCCTTTCTAGATGCTACCATTTGCCTGCAAATTTCATGAATTCCTTGTTTTTAATTGCAGAGTAGTATTCCATTGTTTAAAAGCAGCACAATTTCTGTATCCATTCTTCTGTTGATAGACATCTGGGTTGTTTCCAGGTTCTGGCTATTGCGAATAAAGCTGCTGCAAACATGGTTGAGCAAATGCCCTTATTGTGTACTTGAGCATCTTTTGGATATATGCCTAAGAGTGTTATAGCTGGATCTTGAGGAAACACTATTCCTAATTGTCTAAGAAAGCACCAGATTGATTTCCAAAGTGGTTGTACATATTTACATTCCCACCAGCAACGGAGGAGGGTTCCCCTTTCTCCACAACCTCTGCAGCATGTGTTTTCAGTTGACTTTTTTATCTTAGCCATTCTGATGGGTATAAGGTGAAATCTAAGGGTTGTTTTTATTTGCATCTCTCTGATGACTAAGGATGTTGAACATCTCTTTAAGTTTTTCTCTGCCGTTATATATCCCTCTACTGAGAATTCTCTGTTTAATTGTGTATCCCATATTTTAATTGGGTTGATTGATTTATTGCTTTTTACCTTCTTCAATTCTTTATATATTTTGGATATCAGCCCTAGGTCAGATACAGGGTCTGTAGGCTGTTGTTTTGTTCTGACAACAGTGTCTTTTGCTTTACAGAAGCTTTTCATTTCATGAGGTCGCATTTATTGATTGTTGATCTTAGAGCCTATGCTGTTGGTGTTCTGTTCAGGAAGTTGTCTCCTGTACCAATGTGTTCTAGGTTTTTCCCCACTTCTTCTTCTAACAGACATAGTGTGTCTGGTTTTATGTTGAGGTCTTTGATCCACTTGGACTTTAGTTTTGTGTAGGGTGATAACAACGGATCTATTTTCATTTTTTCTGTATCTACATATCCAATTGGACCAGCACTATTTGTTGAAGATTCTGTCTTTTTTTTCCATTGAATGGTTTTGGCTTCTTTGTAAAATAATCAAGTATTCATAGATGTGTGGATTTATTTCTGGGTCTTCTATTCTGTTCCATTGATCCTCCTTTCTGTTTAAATGCCAATACCATGCAGTATTTATTGCTATTGCACTCCAGTACATCTTGAGATCAGAGATGGAGATACCTCCAGATGTTGAATTTTGGAAATTCTGGGGTTTTTTGTTTCTCCATATGAAGTTTAGAATTTTCCTTTCAAGGTCTGTAAAGAATTGTGTTGGTATTTTGATGGGAATTGCATTGAATCTGTAGACTGCTTTTGGCAGAATGGCCATTTTCATTAGGTTAATCCTACCAATCCAACAGCGTGGGAGTTCTTACCATCTTCTAATATCTTCTTCAATTTCTTTCTTCAGAGACTTGAAGTTATTCTCAAACAGGTCTTTTAATTACTTGGTTAGAGTCACTCCAAGGTAATTTATGTTATTAGTGGCTATTGTGAAGGGTGTTGTTTCCCTGATTTCTTTCTAGGTCCTTTTGTCTTTGGTATACAGGAGGGCTTCTGATTTTTTTGAATTGATTTTGTATCCAGGCACTTTGCTGAAGGTGTTTATCAGTGGAAGGAGTTCTCTGTTTGAATTTTTGGGGTCGCTCATGTATGCTATCATATCATTTGTTAATAGTGAAACTTTGACTTCTTCTTTTCGGATTTGCATCCCCTTGAACTCCTTTAGTTGTCTTAATGCTCTAGCTAGGACTTCAAGTACTATGTTGAAGAGATATGGAGAGATTGGGGAGCCTTGCCTTGTCCCTGATTTCACTGAGATTGATTCAAGTTTCTCTCCATTGAGTTTGATGTTGGCTACAGGCTTGCTGTATATTGCCTTTACTATGTTTAGGTATGTGTCTTGTATCCCTGATCTCTCCAAGACTTTGAACATGAATGGGTGTTACATTTTGTTAAATGACTTTTCTGTATTGAAGGAGATGATCATATGGTTTTTCTCCTTCAGTTTGTTTTTATGGGGGATCAAATTGATTGATTCCATATATTGAACCACCCTTGCATGCCTGGGATGAAGCCTAGTTGGTCATGTTGGATGATATCTTTGATGTGTTCTTGGATTCGGTTTGCAAGTATTTTATTGAGTATTTTTGCATCAATGTTCATAAGAGAGATAGGTCTGAAGTTCTCTTTTTTTGTTGCGTCTTTGTGTGGTTTAGGTATCAAGTGATTGTGGCTTCATAGAATGAGTTTGGTAATGTTACTTCTGTTTCTATTTTGTGGAATAGTTTGAAGAGATTTAGAGTCAGCTCTTCTTTGAATGTCTGGTAGAATTCTGCTCTGAATCCATCTGGCCCTGGGCTTTTTTGGAAGGCAGACTTTTGATGACTGTTTCTATTCCTTGGGAGATATGTGACTTATCCCTCTTTCTACTTGATCTTGACTTAATTTTGGTAGATGGAATCTATCAAGAATATTGTCCATTTCTTTTACATTTTCAAATTTTGTGGCATATAGGCTTTTGTATTACAACATAATGATTTTTTGGATTTCCTCAGTGTGTGTAGTAATATCCCCATTTTCTGATTTTGTTTATTTGGATAGTTTCTCTCTCCCTTTTAGTTAATTTGGCTAATGGTTTGTTATTCATGTTGATTATCTCAAAGAACTAGTTTTGCTTTCATTGATTCTTTGAATTATTTTATTTTTTTTTTCTAATTTGTTGATTTCATCCCTGAGTTTGATTGTTTCCAGCCATCTGCTCCTCTTGGACATATTTGCTTCTTCTTTTTTTTCCCTGGGGCTTTCAGTTGGGCCATTAAGTTTCTTGTTTGAGATGTTACAAATTTCTTCTAGAAGGCACTTAGTGCTGTGAATTCTTTTCTGAGCATTGCTTTCATTCTGTCCCATAAATTAGTGTATGCTGTGCCTTCATTTTCATTTAATTCTAGGAAGTGTTTAATTTCTTTCTTTATTTCTTCCTTAACCCAGCTTTCATTGAGCAGCAACTTGTTCAGTTTCCGTGTTCATGTAGGCTTTTCGCTAATTCCATTGTTGTTGAGGTCCAGCTTTAGTCCATGGTGGTCAGATAGAATACAAGGGATTATTTCAGTCTTTTTATAACCTCTGAGACTTGCTTTGTGACCAACTACATGGTCTATTTTGGAGAAGGTCCCATGATATGCTGAAAGAAGGTATACTCTTTTGAGTTTGGGTGAAAAGTTCTGTAGACATCTATTAGGTCCATTTGAGTTGGGGCCTCTGTAAGTGTCTTTATTTCCCTATTTAGTTTCTGTTTAGATGATCTGTCCCTTGGTGAGAGTGGTGTGTAGAAGTTTCCCACTCTTAAGGTGTTGGGATCAATGTATGATTTAAGCTTTAATAATGTTTCATTTATGAGTGTAGGTACTCTTGTATTTGGGGCATAGATGTTCAGAATTGTGTTGTCCTTTTGATGGATTTTTCCTTTAATGAGAATGTAGTGCTGCTCCTCATTTTTTTTAATTAATTTTGGTTGAAAGTCTAATTTATTAGATATTAGGATAGTTACTCCAGCTTGTTTTCTCGGTCCATTTGCTTGGAAAACATTTTTCCAGTCCTTTACTCTGAGGTGGGGTTTATCTTTATTGCATAGGTCTGTTTCTTAGATGCAGCAGAATGCTGGATAAGGTTTCCATACCCAGTCTGTTAGTTTGTGTCTGTTTATTGGAGAGCTGAGTCCGTTGATGTTGATAGATAATAGTGACCAATTAACATTAGTTCCTTTTATTGTGGATTTGGTGGTCTTACAGCAATTCATTGTTTGTTTCCTTTTTGTTTTGGTTGGGAAGTTATCTGTATCCTATGTTTTCTTGGGTATAGTTGTTTTCTTGCTTTGGATTTTTCCTTCTAGAATCTTAGATAGGGCTGGTTTGCTGTGCACATATTGCTTAAATTTAGTTTTTCAGTGGAATATTTTGTTTTCTTCATCTATGTTGATTAAGAGCTTTGTAGGGTATAGTAGTCTGGGTTGGCCTCTGTGCTCCCTTAAATTCTGCATGACATCTGCCCAGGCCCTTCTGGCTTTCACAGTCTCTTACGAAAACTCTGGTGTGATTCTGATAGGTCTACCTTTATATGTTACTTGGCCTTTTCCTGTTGCTGCTTTTAATATCTTTTCTTTGCTCTGTAGATTTAGTGTTTTAACTATGATGTGAAATGAGGTGTTTTTTTATGGTCTAGTCTATTTGATGTTCTTTAGTCCTCTTGTATGTTTTTAGACATCTCTTTCTTTAGGCTGGGTAATTTTTCCTCTATGATTATCTTGAAAATATTTTCTGGAACTTGGAGCCTGGAATCTTCTTTTTCATCAATTCCTATTATTCTTAGATTTCGTCTTTTCATGGTGTCCTTGATTTCTTGGATGTTTTGTGTTTGGTACTTTTCAAATTTTACCTTTTCTTTGAGAGAATTATCAATTTCAGCAAGTGTATCTTCAGCACCAGAGATTCTCTCTTCCATCTCTTGTATTCTATTGGTGATGCTTACCTTTGTGGTTTCTAATCTTTTCCCTAGGTTCTCCAGCTCCAGGGTTTTCTCAGTTTGTGTTTTCTTATTGATTCTAATTCTGTTTTCATGCCTTGCACCATTTCCTTCATCTGTTTGAATGCAGATTCCTGTCTCTCCATGATGGTCTCTATTTTTTGTTCATTTCCTCTCTATATGCTACTAATAGTATCTCTACTTGTGCCTATATTTGTTTGGCTGTATTTACCTGTGTTTCTTTGAGAATTTTGTGAATTTCCTCTTTTTTTGCCTTCCCATGGTGGCCATTTCTTTGATAGATTTTTTCATTTCCTCTTTAACTGTCTGTATTTTTATGGCTATTTCTCTGAGAGATTTGTTTGTTTCCTCTTTATATGCCTCAAACTGGATAAGCATAGCTTTAAAGTCATTTTCTTGTGTTCTAATGAATTGGAGTATCTATTAATTTTGGGAGTTGCTGGTGAAGCCATGACGTTCTGATTTATTTTGGATGTGTTCTTTCGCTGACCCCTGGCCATTTGCTTATCTGTAACCTTCATGTTTTTTCTTGGATTTTGCAGTTCAGTCTGGTGCCATTTTCTCTTGTCTCTGAAGAAATCTTCAGAAACATGAGAGGGGTCCAGTGGTTTCAGCGTGTCCATTGGTGTTTCAGCTGTACCTATTGGGGGAAGGTCCAATGGTGCAGAAGGACAAATGTGGGCAAGCATGTTTCTGTGTGTGTGCATGGAAGTGTGTCTTGAGGAATAGTATAATAGAGAATGTTGATTCATTGAGTGTGTGGGTAGGGCTCTGCTTTACAGGTATCTAAGGGTTTACTTGCGCATCGTCTCTCTCCTTCCCCAAAGAGTTCTGCAGGTGACCTAAGATTAAAGGTCTCATCTCCTGTGATGTTCCCTCTTGCTCAGAAAACCTCACCTTCATTTCCCTGGCTTTATTTTACCCTCCACTCACCAACTCTGGTGCTTCAGCAACTCTGCCTCTCAGAAACTGTCTGTGCTGGTCTCCCCCATCTTGGATCCCCCCATTGAGCATTTCTTTAAGTGTTTCTCTGCATTCTATATTCCTCTACAGAGAATTCTCTATTTAGCTCTGTACCCCATTTTTTAACTGGACTCCTTGATTTGTTGCTTTTTAACTTTAGTTATATATATATTTAGTTAAATATATATATTATATTATATTATATTATATTCTGGATATTAGCCCTTTGTCAGACAGGGTTGGTGAAGATCCGTTTCCAGTTTGTAGGCTGTCATTTTGTTCTGACTATAGTGTCCTTTGCTTTACAGAAGCTTTTCAGTTTCATAAGGTCTCATTTATTGATTGTTGATCTTAAGAGCCTGTGCTGTTGGTGTTCTGCTCAGGAAGTTGTCTCCTGTGTCAATGCTAAGCAAGGATCAATCCTCACTCAGAAAGTCAAACAGGATGGACATTGGAAGCAGGAGAAAACAGAAAACAGGATAGGAGCCTACCACAGAGGGCCTCTGAAAGACTCTACACAGCAGTGTATCAAAGCATATGCTGAGACTCATGAACAAACTTTGGGCAGAGTGCAGGGAATCTAAGAAAGAAATGGGAGATAGTAAGACCTGGAGAGGACAGGAGCTCCACAAGGAGAACAACAGAACCAAGAAATCTGGGCTCAGGGGTGTGTTTTGAGACTGATATCCCAACCAAGGACCATTCATGGATATAACCTATAAACCCTGCTGAGATGTTGCCCATGACAGCCCAGGATCCAAGTGGGTACCCTGGTAAGGGGAACAGGGACTGTCTCTGATATAAACTCAGTGGCTAGTTCTTTGATCACCTTTCCCTAATTGTGGTACAGCCTTGCCAGGGCACAGAGGAGGACAATGCAGCCAGTCCTGATTAGACCTCATAGGCTAGGGTCAGATGGAAGGAGAGGAGGATCTCCCGTATCAATGGACTTGGGAAGGGGCATGGGAAGAGATGAGGGAAGGAGGGTGGCATTGGGAGGGAATGAGGGAGCAGGCTATAGCTGGGATACAAAGTGAATAAACTCTAATTAATATAAAAAATAAAAAACATTAAAAAATAGAAAAAATAATTTAAAATAACAATTCCAGTATAACAAATTAATTATAAAATTCAAAAAATTAAAAAATATGGTTTGATGAATGACTCTGATCATAAGCTCACTTCTATAACTCTTCCCTTTCCCCCATGTTTCTTATTTTCTAATTGCTTCAGTATGATGTTTACCAAATACATAATGTGCTTTCACATTTCTCTGACTACATTTGTCATCTTTCTTCAGTATCAAGGCACTTCACGTTTATTTAATATTTTGTTCTGACACTCAATTCCTCATCTCTCTACCAAAATTTAGGTTTTCTTTTAATTTTTTAATGAAATGTGTTTGTTTCTTTATTACTACTTCTAGTTTCCTTCTCCTCTGACCCTACTTTTCTTCAGTATAAATAACTAAACAACTCAAGGTCTTTCTTGCATTTCATAGTCACATGATCCACTGTGGATCTATATTTTCAGATATTTTCTTCTACTGTTTTTGATTTTGTCATTTTGCATATTTTGGGAGGAACTAAATTGCATAAATACTATAGGCTTCAAACCTGATTATTCTACTGTTTGTCCAGGTACTGTGAATAGAGATTATATATACATTACAACTGTCTTTGTTTTTTTATTAATTGAATTATAGCTAAAAGTTTATTTATCAGATCTTTATAAGGCTGGAGCTTTCTGAGGAAGAACCAGAATGAGAGTAGAGGAAAGTGATAACAGTGTTGCATATGGCACTTGGTAGGAGAGGCTTGTGCAGAGGCTGTATTGTGAGGGTATTGCTGAGGTGTCTGTGTCAGGATTCCGGGGCAATCCTTAGTCTATTTTGCTCAGTGTAGCTAAATGCTTTGTGTAAAGCTTGCTTTCCATTCAAGAAAATATATAACCAACATATACATTATTCTTTGTTTTCTGGCTTGAATTAGTCAAGTTTGTGGTATGGTTGACACACAGGTATATATCTCAACACATCCTGACTTTTGTTGATTATATAATGTTAAATGCTTGTAATGTGCTGCAGATATAGCACACTTGGTAGAGGGCTTGCCTAGCATGGAAGAAGCCTTGGGCTCAATCTCTGCACTATATCCAGTGTGGTAAAAATTGCCTATTATCTCAGCACTTAGGTGAATGCAGGAGAGCCATAATTTTAAGGTTATCCTCATTATATATAAAGTATGGGGTATACTTGAAATGTATGAGGGCCTATCTCAGAAAAAGTAAGGAAGAAAGAAAGGAAGGAAAAAAGGAAGAAATAAAGAAAGGGTGGGAAAAGATGTTAAAGCTACTCTCTCTCTAGTGGTAAGTCAGGGAAAACACTATAGTCTTGATAAAGTAGAAAAGTCCTTCAATCATAATGACTTTTAAAAAAAAGGAACAAAAAATAAAACAAAAAATACCTTCATTTGTCTTCCCCAACTCACTTTTGCTCTTTAACATTCTTACAACAATCCCGAAATTATTAGTCATTTTAAAACTTACCACAATCTTTGATACAGTCATTGAAGCATTAAAGGTCATCATAAACATGGGAAATTAAATTTTGTAAAATTATATATTGAGTCTCCATGGTCCAAGAGGAAACACTCCGACTTGGTACTATAAATGTACTTAGGACAACTCTCTCAGTCCTGGAGTTTTGTGACTGTCAGGAAATATGAAGGTAGTTAATAGCCAGTGTCAGACGAACAGCTATAGAAAAAGAAGGGGGAAATTTACTGATATGTATGCTGTAGTGTGTATGCCTCAGTACAACTGAAGCACAAATCACAAACTTCTAAGTTTGAAGTAATTGAATCATTTGCAAATATGTACCCATCACTCAGTCTCATTAGCAAGGATCTTAAATGGGAGGGGTACAACTCTGCACAATAACAAGCTTGTTTACTTTCTACTCTTTCTCTGTGTGGAACCAAGGATTTTCAACAGCAACTCATTAGAAACAATTCATGTCATGTGTAACAAGGGTTGGCAAAAGTTAAGACTCAATTTATAAATCTTTATCTCACTACATTAAGAAGTGTTCCTATGTGATGAGTTGTTTTGTTTTCCTGTCAAGAAATTTCTCCCACAAAGAGAGTCTCTTCAATCTTCTTGAACCAAAAGCAAGTTCAGCTCAGCTCTGTTGCCTATTGCTATGATGTAGAAATACCAGGTCATGCTTTTCCTTGTTGTAACTAAAACACTGTGTGCAGCATCACTAATGGACATGTAATATATGGGGGATACAAAACTTGTTGCAGCTTATTTTTGTCTATAGCATGAGTAATTATATCAACAGAAAAATGCAGAGATATATTACTATCTCTGTTTCATAAATATAGTAAAAAATTAGGTTCTTAATATCACCCCACTTTTCTTTAGAATGAGTAAGCTATGAGTTTTTAAAGTTCTATCTATCTATCTATCTATCTATCTATCTATCTATCTATCTATCTATCTATCTATCTATCTGTCTGTCTGTCTGTCTCTCTGTCTGTCTATTGAGATAGAGTCTTTCACAACTTATGTTTATAAGTGTTGTGTTCTTTCTAGTCCTCCTACAGCTTTCTAAGCTTAATCAATTATTCATCATAAGATCTCCCTCTCTCCTCACCATTTTTTTACTTATGACCATTGAGTAGGAGGAGAGTAGCACACCAGCCACCAAATCCTGCTTCCTGGAGCTCTGCTATCACTTAGACTTCCTTAAATCACTGGGTAACATGAAAAAGTCTATAAAGAGTAATTTCTCTTCTCTAAGTAATTTTTGATGTAGCAATAAGGAATAGAGAACATAAGACCAATGTCTACTAAGTGTATGTATCAGCTAGAATGAAGCACATTTTACAGAAGTCATACCATTGAGTTTTCAAATATCTCATATGCATTATTTTCTCAATGTTTATAGTAGAGAAAACTAGAATTCAAAGAACTTAAGTGGTTTCTCAAATATGAAACAGGGAACTAGAGTAAGGACTAGAAGTAGAAATATGTTTTTATAGTCTGAAGCAACATTTTCTTTCCTCAACCATATGCAGAGTAATGCAATGGGTCATTTTAATATCTGCCACATGGGTGGCATATTATAATAGTTCCTCCCAAACTATTGTGCATGTAAGTCTGGTTAGAATTTTTCTTTGTAAGAGCAGAATCTGGGTCCGTAAGGCTGAAGCAATGTCAGGGCTCTACACAGAGCAGAGGTGTCCTAACACTCTAGCTCAAAGAACATATTTGAGTAGTGAGGAATTTTAGGAAAATAAGAGACAGAAAATCTCTGGAGCAGGGAGTGTCCCATAAGAAAATGACATTTAACTGACTTAAAGAAATTTGGAAAAGAAAAATAGAGAGGCAAAGCAACTTCTTCATGTACCACAAAAAAAAAAAGGTGTGAAACCAGAGGAATTAAAAAAATATATGATTTGGAATGGCAAAGCCATTGGAACAAAAGTATGCGCAATGTGCAGGGACAAAATAGGTAATAGGTAGTCAGAGTGCAAGTGCTGAGCAAATTAAATGTGGCCACAATGTGAGGTCAAAGCTCATGGAATTGATTCCAAATGAGAAAGGCATCTTTTGTAGATCCATGGCAGTTTTCTCTTACAACATACAGTAGAGTTAATGCCTTAAGAAATGTAATCTGGGTACTGGAGCAAAGTCTCAGTTGGTAAGAGAGTTTGTTCTGCAAACATAAAGATCTGAGTTTCAATCTCCCCATGCTTGAAGTATGTGTGTGTGTGGTAACCTGGAACGGTTTCCTGTGCCTGTGTCCCCAGGATTGCAGGTGATGGCAGAGTCAGAAAGATCCCACTGGTTTACTAGTAAGTCAGCCTAGCCAAAATGGAGAGCTTTGGGTTCAATGAGAAACTTTGTCTTAAGGCAAGAAGGCACAGAATAAGAGAGGAACACTCATGATCCTATAACTTTCTCAGATCTCTGCATTATGGTTGTATAGGATAATCACACACTCATATGCAAGCATTCGCACACTTATGTGTATGTACCATGCTACACACAAAGAGAGATCTAGTATGTTAATATTGGATAGAGATCAAGGACAGGTGATTAATTCACATATTGGGCATTAAGCTACAAAAGCTTCAGCAATGACAGGAGAAACAGAGAAGGACAAAACATTAAATGTTCGATGGTTCTATGCAACAATGCAACTAACAGAGGAGAGGGTGGAGAGTGAATATCTACTCTAAAGCTGCCATCTTTACTTATTTATCATTCTGGTGCTGCTGAGGCATCCCATAGCCTTGTTCGTGCTAACATAATGGATTACCACTGAACTATACCTGCAGTATTACCAACAAGCTGACAGCAAATATATACTTGTGGATACAAGTTCAGGACACAAAAAAATATTAGTTGGTGGAGAATAAGTCATAGCATGCATTTGTTTCCAGAATGCACTGCCTTTTCCCACTGGTCCATTCTTTCTGAGACTGTACTTGAAGTACATATTTAGTAGGTGGGCATACCAATGTATCCTATAGTGAAGGTTTGTAGTGGAGGCAAAGTCATTGCTAAAATAAACATAGCAAAGAAGGTACCATACTGGATATTGTGATTATTTATTCATTTATTTATATTGATGCAGTGTGTGTGTGTGTGTGTGTGTGTGTGTGCTCATGGGCATGCTCAAGTGTTTCTGTATATGAGCACATGTACCAATCTGTGAATGTGGCAGTCAGAGGACAACTGTGGCAATCTGTTTTTTTAATTCCCAGCATCTAGTATTTTGGGTTTGTGTTATCAACATTAAGCTTAGTAGCAACTACCTTTATCTACTGATACATCCTTCAGATATCTGGATTATTATTTCTATGATAAGTAGGAAAAGATATGCAATGGAAAGCTTGCACAGATATGGACCTTTATGTGTTGGTCAATTGTTAGCAGGAGAATTTAAAGACTTGAAAATATGAGAAGACTTCCCCTATTTTTACTATTATTTCCCGCCCTCTGCCGAAGGCTTGGTTGTGATTGTTAATATCTGCTTTGATACATTGCTATATTGATTCTTTCAGAGGCCCTCTTTGGTATGCTCCTGTCCTGTTGCTTGTTTTATCCTCCATTCAATGTCCACCCCATTGGTTCATCTAAATGAGCATTGATCATACCAACCTGGGGTCCTCCTTCTTGTATATCTTCCCTAGGTGTATAGATTTCAGCATGACCTTTCTATCCTATAGGACTATATAAGTGAATATATACCATATGTTTCTTTCTGCTTTTGGGATACCTCACTTAGGATGATCGTTTCCAGGTCCCACCATTTACCTGCGAATTTCATGATTTCCTCCTTTCTAATTGCTGAGTAGTATTCCATTGTGTAAAAGCACCATGATTTTTGTATCCGTTCCTCAACTGAGGGACATTTGGGTTGTTTCCGGGTTAATAAGACTTGTGGAGAACAAGAGCTCCACAAAGACCAAACTGAGCAGGGCACAGGGATCTTCTACAGGACAGTTTTTCCAACCAAGGACCATGTATGGACCCTAGAACCCCCACTCAGAAGTGGCCCACAGTAGCTCGGTATCCAACTGAAGACCATAGTAAGGGGAACAGGGACTGTTTCAGACATGAACTCGATGGCTGGCTCTTTGACTCTCCCCCATTCACGCCAGGGAGTAACAGCCTGGCTAGATCCCAGGGGAGGACATTGTAGCCAACCCTGAGGAGACAAGATGAACTGAGGTCGGATGGAAGGGGAGGAGATCCTCCCCTGTAGGTGGACTTGAAGTGGGCAGGGAGGAGATGAGGGAGGGATGGGGAGAGTGGGAAGGAAAGAGAGAGGGGGCTATGCCGGGGATGCAAAATACCTAACCTCTGATTGATATAAAAATTAAAATTAAAATTAAAAAAATACACTGGACACTTAAAAAAAGAAAATATGAGAAGACATACAGTTGTGATTGCAATGTAAGATATCAATGTAAAATATCATATAATAAACAGATCCCCATTCTATTAGTCTATTCAGAGGGGACAAAACATTTAAAGGGAGGGCCTATTAAAAAGAATTTAAGTAACATATATGTGTTGAAATCAGGCTACATCCCATCTGTCTCTTTCCTGACCTCCATGAAATCAGTAGCTTTGCTCTACTTCACTACTTGTTAAAATGTACTGTCTTGATTCAGATGAAAAAGCAATCCAGCTGACCATGGACTGAAACCTCCAAAACCATGAAGCCAAATAAACCTTTCCTCTTTATAAGCTGAAGGTCTCATTTTTTGTCAGAAATATGACAGAAAGCTAACAAATTCAGTGTTGTAAATAATTAATAGATTCATGGAAGTATTTATTCCAATAAGAGTTCTAAAATAAGGTTGAATAATGAAAGAATCCAGAGGAAATATTGTATCCACACACATTTGGCACTTTGGGCTATCCCTCCCTCAAAAAGAAAGATTATCATATTGATTCTTAGTAACAGATTATATTTTTTCTTATACAGAGAAAAATCATATAGACATGACCAAAGAGACTACATTTAAATGGTGTTTTTCTATGAAGTAAGTACAGCTCAAGGAAATGTCTCATAAAATTTAAGAATTATAACTTGAAGAAAAATTTGAGATAGACCCATTATATTTCATCTTAGCAAGCTTTGTCACTACAGCAATATTAAATATCAACTTGACATTAAACATAACAGTCCACTAAGGCATGTTTACCAACTGGGAAATAGAGTTACAATAATTATAAATAACTTTTGCCAATTGTTTATGGTACTTAAAGTGAGTTCTGTTCCTGTGCGAGGCCTGTAATGCTCTTTCTGTTTCTTTCCCTATTGTGTAAACTAATATATTGTGGTATGTATATGAATTCCCTCTGCTGCCTAATGTTCATTAGGTATAATGTATAATCTTAATGTTCATCTACAATTTTGGTTCATATAAAGCTAGAATTAGATCTATCTTTTTTCTGTTTAAAAAACCTCTTGTAGTTTAGAGTGTAGTTCTGGTACCACTTCTCATGCACTTGAAGGATGGATAAAGAAATTATAGTACATTTATGCAATAGAATACTACTCAGCTCTTGAAAACAAAGAAATCATGTAATTTACAGGCAAATGAATAGAACTAAAAACGATCACCTTCAGTGAAGTAACCCAGACCCAGAAAAACATATATATTATGTACTCACTTATAAGTGGATTTTAGCCATATTATATAGGAAAAGTCTGCTATGAGTCACAGACCCAAGTGGATCCAAAGGAGGATGCATAAATCTCACCCATAAGGAGAGATAGAATAAACAGAGGTAGTGGCTGAAGAAAGGGAACAAAGTAGGAGAGGGGAAACAGAGAGTTAAGAGGGTAGAAATCAGACCTGGAGAGAATGACGGCTAGAAGACAGAATACCTGTAGAGAAAAGAGAAACTAAGGGCAAGGGTATCGTTGTGACAAGCTGGAGACCTAAATCAGGGTAGGCTCCTGGGAGGATATGAGGGGTATTCAAGCAGAGACTCCTAGTAGCAGAGGCCAGAGAGATTGAAGAAGACACCTTCTAACTAGACTAATCTAGTCTAAAGGTTGGGGAACAGCAACCCACCCACAAAAACCTCAACCCAAAACTTACCCTGCCTATAAGATGCCTAGGAATAAAGATAGAACAAATATAAAGCAGAAATTGAGAGAATGCCAAAACAATGCCCGGCCCAACAAAGAACCCACCATATGGTAAAGTGCCAACCCCTGCACTATAAATATAGTACTATAAATAATACTCTGCTATGCTTGTAGACAGGAACCTATCAGAGTTGTCCTCTGAGGACTCTACCCAGCAGTGCCTCAAAACAGATGCTGAGACTCACAGCTAAGCATTAGGGCAATGTGTAGGGAGTCTTGTGGAAAAGTGGGAGGAAAGAGAAAAGGTCCTGGAGTTGACAGGAGCCCCACAAGAAGACCAACAGAGCCAATTAACCAGTGCCCAGAGCTGTTTGCTGAGAATGAAGCATCAACCAAGGACCATGCATGAACTGAACCTAGACCCCTACAAAGTTCTACCAGATGGATAGATTAGGCTTCATCTGGATCCTCTGGTAAGGGAAGTGGGGACTACATAGGACACAGACTCATTTGTTAGCTTTTTGGCACTTCCTGCTGGTGGGACTGCCTTGCAAGGCCATGGGGGAAGAAGACACTCTCAGTCATGATGCAGCTTAATAAGCTGAGGTAGACAGGAAAGGGAGCTCCCCTTTTCTTAGGAAAAGGGGAGAGGGGAGATGGTGGGAGAGTGAGACGGGGAGGGGAGGAATGATGGGGCTACAACAGGGATGTAAAGTGAATTGAAAAACCCTCTTGATTTTCACAGTGTAGTTCTGGTACTACTTCTCATGCACTTGATGATGTGCTCCTTTCTTATTTATCTCCTCTGGATATTTCTTTTTTTTTTTAAATTTATTTATTTTTGTCTCAATCACAGGTTAGGTACTTTGAATCCCAGGCCTAGCCCCCTCCCTCAGTCCCTCCTACCCTCCCACTCCCTCCCTCATCTCCCCCCTCCCCACTCCCTCCAAGTCCACCAACAGGGGAGGACCTCCTTCCCTTCCATCCAACCCCAGCTTATCCTGACTCCTCAGGGCTGGCTGCAAAGTCCTCCCCTGGGATCTAGCCAGTCTGTCACTCCCTGGCTTGTATGGGGGAGGGTCAAAGAGTCAGCCATCAAGATCATGACTGAAACAGTCCCTGTTTCCCTGAATAGGGTCTTCAGTCCTACACCTAGCTATCATGGGCCCCATCTGTGCGGGGGTTCCAGGCCACATCCACAAATGGTCCTCTGGATATTTCTAAGAAAAACTTGTTTTAGTTGTGAGGTGAAGAAGAAGAACAGGTAGCCAGAAGAAAGAAAAATAATTGTTTAAATAGTAGCCACAGAAACAATCTACTTAAGGCAGGCATAATGGTAGATTAGGCAAATGAATAGATGTAGATAAACTGTATTGCTTCATTTTCTAACATTTTGTTTCCATATATATACATATATATTTAAGAAAATTTTGAAATAATTTTTATATTAATCACAAGTTATTTACTTTGTATCCCAGCTATAGCCCCCTCTCTCATTCCCTCCCTATTTCACCCTCCCTCATCTCCTGCCTGCCCCTTTCCAAGTCCACTGATAGGGGTGGTCCTCCTCCCTTTACATCTGACTCTAGCTTATCAGGTGTCTTCAGGACTGGCTTCAATGTCCTCCTCTGTAGCCTAGCAAGACTGCTCTTCCCTCAGAGGAAGAGGGGGGAGGTCAAAGAGCCAGCGATTGAGTTCATGTCAGAAATCGTCCTTGTTCTCCTTACTAGGGTAACCCACTTTGACACTGAGCTATCATGGGCTCCATCTGAGCAGGAGTTCTAGGTTATATCCATACATGGTCCTTGCTTGGAGAAATAACCTTATAGAAGACCCCTGTGTCCTGATATATTTGGTCCTTGTGGTGCTCCTATGTTCTCCAGGCCATACTAACTCCCTCTTCTTTTATACAATTCCTTGTACTCTGTCAAAGTTTGGTTATTAGTCTTAGCATCTGCTTTGATCTACTGCTAAGTAGAGTCTTTCAAAGGCCCTCTGCAGTAGGTACCTGTCCTGTTACTTGTTTTTTTTCCTATTTCCAATGGCCATCCCATTTGTCTTTCTAAGTGAGGGTTGATTTTATTTTTAAAGATTTTATTTATTTTATGTATGAGTGCTCTATCTCCATGTTTGCCTGCGTGCCAGAAGAGGGCATCAGATTGCAGTAGAGGTGGTTGTGAGCTACCATGTGGTTGCTGGGAATTGAATTCGGGACCTCTGGAAGAGCAGGTAGTCCTCTTATCCTCTGAGCCATCTCTCCACCCCATTTCCTGATATTTTTAAACTTGAGGTTAGTTGTCTATGAATAGTACATTGAATTTTCTTTTGAAATATGAGTATTTACTATGGGTTTTCTTTTCTCTTTGAAGCATGGAAGATATGCAGAGTAAATTTTGAGTGTTGCTATTGGATTTATTGACTTGGGATATTGAACTTAATAAACTTAGGCTACTGAGATTGATGTCCAAGCTTGATGATGCTGGTCCCTACCTGAGTCAGTATTGCTTTTCTTTGTAGCAATAAAATGCATCTTACACATATCCACACATTGCAGAAGCCCATCACTACGTAGTTAGTGTTGTTGAATAAAGGATAATGGGAAAGTTCATTTATACTGTAAAATGACAAGGCGTTCATGTTTTACTAATAGTGTACCACTAAAAAAAAGAGGCCTATATACAAAATTCCCAAAATGTACACTAGTATATAAAGACAAATTGTTTGGGAGTTGAGTTTCCTATTCATATTATACGTTATTCTATCAGCACAATGACAGTGAAAAGGACACTACGTAGTTGTTGAATTGAATCAAATTTCTGACTAAAACTTTTTAGATAATGTGTTGATTATATGCTTTACTGGTACTTGATTATTCATTGTGTCTTGATATGTACGTATCTAGTGTTCATGTAACATTCGCTTATTAGTATAGCTATTAATATCACTTAAATCTAAATGTGATTTTCTCACCATAATCCCATTCTTTACCCTTATTTTAGTTTTCATACTTCATGTTATTGTTTCTCACTCCATTGCAATATACCCAATATCCACACTGTCATTATATTTTTGGAGGCAGTGTTGACATTGCTTTCTGATTAAATTAAAATTTTGATTTCATAGTTTCTGTTTATTATATTTTATTCTAGGTCTTAGAGTGAGCCTAGGAATAAATATTTGCAATTAATCTTTTAAGTTTATATTCTGTACTTTCTGTAAAAGAGACCCATAATGCACCATGGAGCAGCAGGTGACTGGTGACTGCATATCAACAATGTACTCTAGAGGTTCCAATTACAGAGAAAAAATCGTGCTGCAAAGCATGACAATACTATTAGTGTGTAATCACAGCTTCAAGATGCTGAGGCAGCAGAAATTCACAATAAAGTTTTTTCCTGGGCTACAAAGTGACACCGGAAGGCTGAAAGAAGATAATGAAGATAGAGTAAAGATAGAGTAAAGGAAGGAAAAAGAAGGAATGAATTCTTTGTCATCATTACAAACTTTAAAAATTTCATAACATTAAGATCAGGTACTGATACTGAGTGCATGATTTAACCTGCTTTGGTACCTAGAAAGCTGTGTGAATTAGAACATCTAATTTTGCCACAAGATACTGTTGTGTACTATCCAGAAAATGATCTATGATAGCCCTGTTTTAGTTTTGAGTTTCTTATGTGTATAGCAAACAAAAGTAAAAGGGTAAATAACAAGTAGCAGATGAATAGAAACCGTGTCAGAAACATAGCAAAACATCATGAAAGTGGGAGTTAACAATATTCAGCAGAATTGACTAGAGTAGCCTGATTGATAGAATAGACAAAAGTAACACCATTGAATTGGTGCTTACAAACATCCAACAGAAATCGACTGGGAAATTTGAGGCAATTAGATGGAGCTTTCATTGAGCTTCTCCACGGGGAGCTTCTTATGAATGAACTTTCAGCTTCTGATTTCCACTGTAGACATTTTTTTTAATATCATGAAATGAGTAATCTTGTTGGAAATGGTTTGGCTTCCAGTTGTTCTCAAGGACATACTGTGTTCTTCTTGGACTGTTTTGCTGTTATTTTCTCTCACTGTCACTCAGCTGGGGTTGGGGACAACATATCATTAGATAAGAAGTATTAGAGTATACTTTGTGACAAATATACTGGGATTTGAAATGATGGGAACAGTGGCAAACTTGCTTCCACAAGTTTAACCCGAATGGTTAGCTTAAATGGCACGTGACAGTATTTCAATATGTCATTACTTAAGAGAATCTATACAATGACACTTAGTCATAGCTTCCTCACCTGCAAAATTCAGGGTAATCAATTCAACTTGAGATTTTCAAACACTTTTTATTGATATACTCAGGTTTTTCTTTCGTTTGTTTGTTTTATGCCTAGTATGTGAAACTAACACAGTGGAAGGGAAGATGCCTGGTATCAATAGTGCAGTTACCCTGACATTTTTCAGCCCCTTAGGCACTGGCTTGGAATACAGAATGAAAACAAATGGACCAGGTAATTTCCTACCACCTTTCTCAATGTGAATTTCTGAGCATCATCTGAAGTCTACATTTTTGAGTCTTACAAATAGGAAGTACTGAATATATGTTAAACTGAACAAAATGAAATGCTTTGTATTAAATGACACCCTATTGTTGGCCAAACACGTTCTCCAACAAACTTTTCTTTAACTGGAGATATTTCTAGCGCCTAGCATTATAATTTTGTAATTTCAATCTCTTTCTTGGTCCAGTTTGTGATATTGTAGAAACATACATCTGAGTGACAAATGATAAGTAATTCACTGTTTAGTTAGCCTTAATTGAACAGAGGTTAGGCTGTGAGTACTTAAAAAAACAATTATTAATACACTAAAATTAAAAAGAACAGACTATTTAGAAAAGTTATTCATCAATGCTTTTAGAAAATAGGGTTTGGTAAAACTCATTTTGTGTGATGTCTCTACAAATAATAATTTGATTGTGATAGTTTAGGAATTATGTAAGATATCTAGAGATAAAAATTAATACCACATAAGACTGTGTTCCAGGCTGAATTAGACTTCAGTAGGTTAAAATTTTAGCAATTTAGAATGACTAAAAACCATTATAAGTAGGGCACTGGGCATTATGCAGAAAAAAAAAACATTTCTCTGAAGGAAAGAACTTTTTCCATTTTATTTTGAAAGTATAGCTGCTGGAATTCTATATTTATAAAAAGAAACAGTTTAAGATAAGATATTAAAAACTGAAAGGTCAAATTCAAATGCACTTCTTTACTGCTTCAATAAGAAGAAAGTAATAATCATAAAGACATATAGCAAGCTTCTGCTTAACCTAGAAATTGGAACAATTTCAAGAAAAACATGGACAATTACATTATACAACCAATAACAAACTAGACAAAAAGTGAGGAATTTTAACCTTACCGACCAATGAAATACAGAGCTGTCCTTGTTTGCTTCCTATTATTGTGGTAAACCCACTAGCCAAAAGCAGCTTGAGGAAAAAAAAAAAAAAGGATTTATTTTACTTTATAGTCTACTATAAAAACAAAGGCTCTACCCAATAGGGGATCAAAGTTGATGCTGAGACTCATAGCCAAACTTTAGACAGAGTGCAGGGAGTCTTATGGAATATGGGGGCAAGGGGATAGAAGGACATGGAGGGTACAAGAGCCCCATAAGGAAACCGACAAAGCTAAAAACTCTGAGTCCAGGTGGTCATGTGGACTGTTTCACCAACCAAGGACCATGCATGGAGAGGACCTAGACCCCTGCTCAGATGTTGACCATAGGAAGCTCAGTCTCCAAGTGTGTTCTCTAGTAAGGGAAGCAGGGGACGGGTGCTTCTGACATGAACTTGATTGCCTGCTCTTTGATCACCTCCCCCTGGGTGGTATAGCTTTACCAAGCCACAGAGGGAGAAGATTCAGGAAGTCCTTATGAGACCTGATAAGCTATGGGCAGATGGCAAAGGAGGAGAATTCCCCCTTTCAGTGTACCAGGGAAAGGATATAGGGGAGAAGATGGAGGGATGGTGGGCCTGGGAAGAGTTGAGGGAAGGGGCTTCAATAGGGATATATAATGAATAAAATGTGAAAGAATTAAAATTATAAAAAGAAGTTGGGTTTGGAACTCAAGGTAGGGCCCTGGAGACAGAAACTGAACAGAGGTCATAGAGGAGTGGAACTTAGTCACATGTTCTCCCTAGCTTTCTCATTCTGCTTTCATAAAAACCTTGGACCACTGGCCTTGGGGTTGAACCCACCAAGAATTGGCTCTCTTACGTCAATCATCAGTCAAGAAAATTTGCCCACAGTATTGTGGCTAGGCTAGTTTGATGAAGACATTTTCAGATAAAATTCCTTTTTCCCAGATGACTCTAACTTGTATAGAGTTGAAAAAAAAAACTAAACAGAATACTAATTACAAATCTTACTAACTTAATGTCACTTCCATTATTTTTCTTGCATGTTCTCTGTAGCCACAAACACAAAATGAATATTCTTAAGAAAATCTGTCAAAACAGATGGGTAAATGGAAGAGTGACTAATGAAGAAATGGGCTCAAAAAATGGCAGTGATTGCATTTATCTGCTGTGTTTCATTTGATTGGATTGTATCCAGGTGAATTCTTATTGATTTATCTTCTTGGTGTTCCCATCACATGAACCTATAATAGGCTCTTTCTCTGAGGGAGAGGTGGCATTCATTAGATCTAGGGTTTAAAATTTAAGAAATCTAAAGACTCATTTAATTTTCAAATCCATAGTCAATGTGTTCATTTCTTCCAGGAATCTGTTATATTTGCAGTCATCATGATTATTATTGATTTTGTTTTTCTGATGTTCAGAAAAACAGATAAAATTGTTATGTTACTAGAACAAGAGCCATTTCTCTACCATTTTAATATGTAAATATCACTGTTCTAATATTTGTTTATTATTTGTGTCTATGTTTATGTTTACCTGTATATATTGGTGCATAGGAATATGTGGATATGTCTCTCTCTTTCCCTCCCCCCCCCCCTCTCTCTGTGTGTGTGTGTGTGTGTGTGTGTGTGTGTGTGTGTGTGTGTGTGTAGATCAGGGAAATTGCTGGTGCTACTCTTCAGGTGTTGTCTATCTCACTTATTGAGATAGAATTTATCTCTGGCAGGGAACTTATCAAGTAGGCTAGAAAGCCTTGACAGAAAGCCTCAAGATATCAGGGTTTCTCTCCACCTCTCCAGATTCGGGATTATAGTTCACCATTCTAGCTTTTTAAAATGTGGATTCTGGGTATTGAACTCAAGACAAGTACTTTACCACTTGAGCCATCTCCCTTGTTTATTAACTTTAATTTGTCTTAGCAGTCTAGAAATATGAACCACAAGACCGTAGGTAAGGTCATTTTACAGACATGAATATAAAGTTGATTGTATACTTGAACATCTACTTTGCCTTATTCTACTGTCTATAGTACTTTTAGCTCCTTGACCAATTCTCCAGTCCCACCATGTTTTTCGGGACAGGGTGTTTCATTGATCCTGGAGCTTGCACATTGGCTGTCCAATGAGCCCTGACTTCTGACTGCCTCTGTTCCCAGCACGACATCCGATCACCTCTGATCTGCAACACAGGGAACATACCCCTTTGGGTTTTATGTGCATTTGAAAATCTAAACTCAGGTTGTCATGCTTGTAATACAAAGATGTTTTGCCTACCCAGAAATTTTGAATAAAAGAAAATAATGTTTTTATTAATTCTTTGAGAATTTAATCATATTTAATTCCATATCTCAACTCTTCCCAGATCTTTTCTGACTTCCCTTCTCACCTGACTTCATGTTCATGGTTTCTGTCCACCAGCACCCCACAAAAAGATCTTTAAGTCCAGTTCATGTTGGCTGACTACTGCCTGGATTGTATGTCTGTAACTGTCTGAAAATTTCACTTCCTAAGATATTTGTAATTAATAGATGATGCAGTAGAATAAGAGGATGACAACTTAGGAGTAAAGAGAAGAGTAAAAACAACTGTAGATTTGACTTATGAAATCCAAGGTGTTATGCCAAAGTGTTATAACAAAATGAAGTATCTGGTAGATAATGCAGTAAAATATCTGGACAAGTGACTCAATCTTACTTTGGAAGTAAAAATTTCATTGTGCTGAAAAGTATTTTAGCAAAAAAATGTAAGTTTGAATAATACAAAACAAAGAGAAAAATGGACATAAACCAATGAAAATTAAAAGAATGGTATCATAGAAGACAAAGTATATGATAAATAAGACACAATATTCCCTAGATGTCAGAAAATTTAAGAAAAAATTTCCATGGAATTGGGTAAATTTTTTTCCTTTATTAGTGACTTTTGAGGAAACATCAAAATTAGTTAGTGGCGATGAGTCAAGGTTATGAGATATGTGATGAATGAGAAGAGTTTAAGGATATGAACTTATTGATAACATGTTATCTGTGCCATTAGTTCACTATAGAAAGGTTGTCATATTGAATACATGATTAATAGGTAGAATTAATACAGAAAAGTTACTAGGAAAAAAGGATTATTTAAAATCAGAGGGCACATTTATATTTGAATAAGTAATGGAGAATGAATTCTATGGAAATAGAAATAATAGTATTACCTTACATGATAGTGAAACAGTTTAAAATACCAGATCATCCATGCCATGTGAAGATTTGTAAATCATTCAGTGTTTTAGTCAGTGTGTAATAAGTTCTCAAGATGATGCAACTGCTTTCAGTCCATTGACTATACTTTGAGAGACCTCAACTTAGTGGTTAAGCAGAAATGAGTTATTCATGAGCAGAGTAAAAGAGACTAGAAAACACATTGTAATCTGATGATGTACAAGCATAAATATTTTATTAAGAACATATTTTTTCCTTCAATTTTGAAAATATAGGAAGTTTCTGAACATTGACATGGTTCACAATTTCCTATTTAGGGTCATTTTTGCTAGTCTTCAAGAGAATTCATTTGTACACGTCTATAAAAATTCATTATTCAAGTATTTATTAAAGATTATAAATCATGGCTCTTAATAGAGAAAACTGAGGAAATTGTTATATTTTCAGTTGTTCTTTAAAGCTGCATATGCATAGATCTTAATCCCCAAAGGAGCATATTGGTAGGGGGTTTGGATATATAGAAAATCAGGCCTTGTGGAAGGTCTTTAGATGTTTGAAGACATGTGTCTGAAGGGGCTCTGGGATCCCAGCCTCTTACTGGATTATGGGAGAGTGGTATCTTTCTACAATGATCTTCAAAACATTACTATCTGGTATGCCCATCAGAGACATAACATATGAATCTAATCTCAGGTTGACACTTTCCAAACCGTAAGCCAAAATAAACCTATCCAAGTATTAACCACAGGTATCTACTTATAATGAGAGAAAATGACTTACACTGAGGTACACCGCAGTAGCTGCTCTTTTGTTCATTGGTGATGGTTAGAAACAATAGTAGTGACTATGACTTTGAAATAAGACTAATGTGGTTCATATGCCATTTTGTTTTTGGTTTTACCCATGGCATAACCAGTTCTGCCTGCTTGAGCATAGGTGTGACTCTCCTAACAGGTTTATAAATAATTCACCAATGACTACATCACCAAAGATGATGACTTCCTCTTCCTTATCAACCCTAACATTCCAGTAGCTCCAATCTGTGGGTCCGTGCCCAGTGAGCCTTTCCTGGTCTATAACTGAATATTTATAGGCTCAGCCAATGCAGACTTTTGATTAACTATTGTTCATGTGTTCCACAACCATGCAGTTCACATAAGACAGTATTGTATGGTTCTTCCTTCTACTATCCAGGTTCTGATTCTTTTCTACTTTTTCTTCCTTTATGTTCACCAAGCATTGGGGAGGGGTACAATATGAGTTCTAAATGGCCATTTATTTTCAGCACTTTGACCTGCTGTGAATCTCAGAATTAACCACATTTCACCAGAAAGAGAAGCTTCTGTGATCAAGGTAAAGGGCAGTGCCAGTCTAGAACACAAAGTTTTGTAGGTGTTGGAATGGTTATTCTTTTAGTGTAAGCAGGAACATCAAAAGCAGGAGCTGACTTTTAGATAAAATGTACTCTTTGAACTTTTTTGAGGCTTAATTTTCCTGAAGGTGGTAGAACTGAGAAGAGGACTTGAACTAAGTTCTTGGTTGAGGTCACAGGAATGGTAATGAAGCTCTGTAAAAGCCTGAAGAGCTGAATGGGGAGGGTATAGTGTAGAGCTGAGGATACAATCCTAGATGAAAATTAAAATTCAAGAAAAGTTTGAGGGAATGGGAGGCTGAGGTAAAATAAAACAAAATGTCATTGAAATTTTGAGGTCAAGGAATCCACCTTCAATTAAGGGTAATTTCCATAGGCCCTTACACTTGCAAGAAAATGTTGAATATATAGACTGAAATAAAAATTGCAGTCTTCACTGAATGTTGTCAAGAAGACAGGAGATATTGAAGAAGAATGGAGTCTTATACATTCACAAAAGAATAACCATGGACACTTGCATTATAATTAAAATTTTTAAATGAAAGAGTCAGTGTAGTGTGCTAGGAGCAAGAAAAAAATTTCACATAGATGATTCTTTCCAGCTTAAGTGCTGAGTATCATGGTAAGAGAAAAGCACCCATTGCTATGCATTGGCATGAAGATATCCCAATAATCCAAGAAAGTTATAGAATTTATAAAAGTGCACAGTTGGAGGTATAGGTACAATTTAATGAGTTAAATGTCCTAGTAAATAATATTAAAAAAGAGTAAAAAGGGGATTTCTTATTAGGTGGGAAATGATAGAGAATGGTAAGGGCTGTATATTTTAAGGAGTCACAGACTAATGATTTCTGTTACTTTAGTCAGGAGAACTTGTCCATGTGTATCATTTTCAGTGAGATTCACCATAAAATTTGTGTTTTTTAAGTTGGTTTTATTATTTTTAAAAAGGTTCCATGTTTAACATTTTCTTAAGATTGTGGATTTTGGATAACCTTGTACAATCCATGCAAGTATAGTAGCCTCAGAGAGTTCATTTATAATTCAGAACACTTAGTTATGAGCTGAGTGTTAAGATTGTGCTATGCAGTATATGGTGGGTTCATAAATCTTGCCACATGACTGGTTCTACATAGGAGGTTTTATTAGGGGAAAGGTGGGGGTGTCATTAGAGTCCATCTCTGGGCAAGGTGGAAGAGAGAAAGGAAGAGGGGCGAGTCCTCTTATAAGGTGACCCAGCACATGTGCAGGTGGTTGCATTCTTCCCTCTTTGTTTAATAAAAAAAAAAGTGAGAAACTAGGATGCACGTGATGGTGGGGAGGGCATAGAAGTTAATTGTGTTCTTCAAGCTACTTCCTGCTGATTAAGAGAGTTGTCATTCTCAGGGTATTGGCCCCACCATCAGAGTTGATTGTCATCTGGTTCTGTGGGCAGAGGTTGATAATCCTGTAAAAGTAACTGCTTAATGGTTTGGTTAGAGAATTTTTGCATTTGTTGTTGGAGGGATGCAGAGAAGTAAATAAAGCAGGATGCAAAAAGCAAAAGCAAGAAGAAGAGCAGAAGCTATGTAAGGAAGGGCAAAAATCACTTCCACATGGGTTCTCAAAGGCCCAGGAATTAGAGGCCTCAAGTTGTTCCCTTCACTTTTTTCTGGAGTTGTTGGATTTTGTCTTTTACTATACCTGACTGGTTGACATAAAAAGCATTCCTCTTGGAGGAAGATGCAATGAAGATCCAGTCCTCATTGGTTTTGAAGTGTTGCTGCCAGTGAGTGGATCTGTCCTTGGAGAGTTAGTATTGTCTGAGCCACTTGTTGGAGATCCTGGATAAACCGGGAAGAAAGCTGAAATACAAAATTAATGAAGTGGCTAGTCCTGCTGTCCCAGTCTTGATAGCTGCTGTGATTCCAGAAACATCCAAGAGAGACAAGATTTGAATTGCCCTCTTATCCTGTTAGACATCGAATGCACAGAAACAGACAAGAAGGAGAGGAGGAAGTATACATATCCAATCCAGTAGGGTTGAACACAGCTGCTACAGAGAGGCCTCATTCCTCTGGAACCGAAGACAGGGTGGCTGGTCTTGGCATCCACTGGAGCTTGAGGGAATAGGGTGCTGCTGGAGTTGATGTGTAGGAGGGGGCATTATCTTGAAGAGGGCAGATGTTAAAAGGCTTGAGGTGAGATAGATGATTCCAGTGAGGGAAGGGCTCAGATTTGGCAGGTGTGGAGGTCACAAGAATCACCTTGAAAGGATCCTGCCTTTTAGGAGAAAGAGATGTGTTGGTCTGAAAAGGAGAGAAGGACCTTTTAATAGGAGATGGATAGGAGTTAGTGTGTGGCCATTGTAAACAGCGGTCAGTAAATTTCCGTAGAAGAGAATGGAGATGACAGAGTAAGTAGGTGTTCAGGGAAAGGCAAAAATTTAACTGAGAGACCAGGAGTTATGTCTGACCAGTGGTCCATACATAAGATCAAAGGGCAAGATGACAAAGGTTTTTGCAGAAATCTTGTAGCCTGAAAGGGGCCAGGCGGGAGGAGTTTTACCCAACCAAGGTGAAACTCTTGTGATAGTTTAACACGGGTATTCTTTAAGGATTGGTTAGTTCGTTCTACTTTCCTGAAGACTTAAGTCCCCTGAGACTGTCAAGAGGAAGTGGATATTGAGGTTTGGTGATACGCCAGGTGGGGTCCTATAGCTGAATTACCACAGGAGAATGGTGCATAGTGACAGAGGGGTTTTGAACATCCAAGACTTGGGGGTCCACTTGAGATGCTGGTAAAGAAGCAGCTTTTCAGAACTGGTTGGTAGGGTAACTAGAAGGATGTTCATGAGCTTGGTGTCAGATGAATGGGTGGAGTAAAGGAAATAGAGGCTTCCATTTTGGCTAAAAGGTCCCTTCCCAGTAAGGGGACTGGATAGGTTGGCATCACTAAGAAGGAATGACTCAAGGAAACACTTCTGAAAATACAATGAGGGGTGGAGTCTAGCAAGGCTGGCAAGGTTGTTGCTCTACCCCGACAATACAGGAACTAGGAGAAGAAATTGGTCACCAATACTCCATCAGGACTGAGTAAATGGCTCTGTTGTCCACAGGAAGGAGATGGGCTGCCCTGATACCATGATAATTACTATGGCTCCCTGTTAGTGATGGCTGCGTTTGGGACAAGGGAATAGGGACACCTTCAGTCTTCTGTAGCCAGGTCTAGGATATCACTGGGCCCAATGATCTTCTTGGCCACATTTGAAACAAAGACCCAGTGGTCCTCATGCCTGAGGAGGCAAGGGAGTCTGTGTGTTGCAGAGGCTCTTCGGATGGCCTTGGCTAGCATTTGGTATTTTGCTTGCAGTTTTTCTTATCTCTTCCATGGTACACCTTAAAATCCAGCACTAAGACTTCTGCCTTCGGAGTCAGACTTCCTTTCTCCAAGCATTTAAGCTTAGTCCTGATGTAGACGCAACTCTGGGAGAAAAAAAAAATAGGTCAACAGGAATTGTGTACCTTCTGTACTTTCAGGATCTAGATTAGCATGTTGTAAGAGGGTGCTTGTAAGAATTGAGACTGGTTTTGCTTCTTGTCCTGAATGACCTCCTGGTGTGGGGGCAGCCTTGTGGAGACCAGCCAAAAGGCAGGTTGTGAACTGATCTTTAGCTAAAATGCCATCCAGAGTATTATTAGTCCATGGTGGATCCTGGTCAGGCACTGCCTCACCCCCAACCAGGTGTGCTGCCTTTGTTTGGTGAACATCATCTGCATGCATTCTAGCCTGTTCCCAAACTCACCTGCTTTCCTCAGGTAATAGGCTGTTGGTAAGACTCATATATATATATATATATCGTGAAAGGTAAGACTATAAAATTGAGTAAGATATTGAAATTCATCCATTAATGAAAGCAGAAAGATTAAAGATATAGGATACCAGTCTCTTTTCTACTTGAGGCAGTTCAGTTAGTGAGAAGGGAACATGCACCCTTACTAAGCCATCCACGCGGAACACCTCCTACAAGGGAATCATTAAGGCTGGTTTATGCTGAGTAGGGGAAGAAGGTAGCTTTGCTACACAGAGAGAGTGGATAGCAGGAGGGCTAATAACTGTTGGTGGGGTGAAAGTGGGTGCCCAAGTAGGATGGCCTGTTGCTGGGGAGGGGGGTTGAGGATGCTGGAGAAGCCAAAGAGGAGGAAGCAGAAGAGGAGGGAGAAGCTAGAGGCAGAGAAGCTGGAGGTTGAAAAGAAGCCAGGGGTAGAGAGAGGAAGCCAGAGGTAGAGGTTGAGGACAGTGAGGGGAGGTTCATCAGCAGGGTCAAAGGTATAGGGCTCTTGTGGTTGAGACTTTACAACTAGAAGAAGTGGTGAGAGAGCCAGAACAGAGAGAAGATTTGGAGTGGGGAAGAAAGCTTGAACATAAGAAACCTCCTTCCATTTAACAGATCATTGACAGTAAATGAAAGGATCCTATAAAATATTGGAATTTAATGTGCAGTTAATCAGCCAATTTGAACCATTATCTAAGCAATATGTAGGCCAAGTTTTATTACAGAGGCTTATGAGCTTAGAGGCCTTTAAATCAGGCTGCATGCGTAGGGTTTTAAAATTTTCCAGAATATATTCCAGTGGTAATGTTAGAAAAACAGAATAATGGGCAGTTCTCATTGAGCAGGTAGGAGTCAGTGACTTGCTGGAGGTGTCCCATAAGGTAGGGTTTGGCTCAGTAGAGTGATATGGTATTATCTGTTTCAACAGCTCATCAGCGTTGACCAGAGACCAAGGGCACATTTGTCTGGTTAGATATACTACCGCTAGGATTTTGTACATGAGGAGAGCGAGGAAAACCATGCTGGTAGAGAAACAATCTCACCCAAGGGAAAAAGAAGCCCTGAATGAAAGTCAGCAAAAAGAGTCAGCCTTAGCCAATGAAGAACTTGATTGGGTTTTCCTCTGTCTCAATACGTACCAGGAAGTTGACACTCAAGGTGTCAATCTTCTCTGACCAAGAGAGACATTTATGCTGACCAATGAGGGGTATTCACAAATCCAGTTAGTGTTGCGTGTAGAAGGTAGTGATCTTGTTGCTGGAAAGTGGGTCTTGGGCAGGTTTGAAACGAAATAGTTTTTTCGGTAGCTCTGGCAGCTGCGCTGGTGCCAGGAGCAACTGCCACAGAGCCCATTCCAGCTAATGCACCAATGTTAGGATTGTGCAGTGGAGTTATAAGGCGGGTTCATAAATCACACCACACGACCAGTTCCACAAGGAAGGTTTTATTAGGGGAAATGGGGTGGGTCACAGAGGCCTTCTCTGGGCAAGGTGGGAAAGAGAGAGAGAAAGAAAGAAGAACAAGTCCTCTTATAAGATGACCCAGCACATGCCCAGCTAGTTGCAGGTGGTCCACAGGTGATCTCAGGTGGCTTCACGGATGCCTGATGTCCCGTTTATCAGGTCCCCCAGGAGCTGGCCTTAGAGATGCCCGCTTACAGATCCCCAAACTGTAATTTGGTTGTATCTACTTGTATTCTGTTATTCTTTTTCAATGAACGATTTGGTAAAGTAGTAAGCCATTTAAAATCCTAGACAGTTAACTGGCTGTTTTGAAAATATTTCCTCTTCTAGCGTAGTTTTATATAGGCTATGAGATGGTAGTACATATTTAAATTTTTCTTCTCTTTATCATCAATATATCTTCATCATCTTTATCCTGGTTCATTATATGGGATGCTTATAATCATAAGTTGAGTTTAAAAAACTCTAAGAGCTTTAAAGGTCAACACATACATGAACTAATTAGTCCAATGCAAATCACTATACTGCTTGCTTTTACAAACCTCACACCTTTTAAATTCTTTCTGAATTAAATAATGAGCCATATTGTTAACAGAGCTAGCACAACATTAAAAAAAACATATTAAATACTTAGGCTGCCTAGATAAACAGAAAACTAATTTGCAGATATTTTACAATGATAAAATAATGAATAAAATTAGAAACATAAGCCTTACACAGTGCAATATTTACAAAATGGAAATGTAACCTTAGCTCAGAGAAAAACAGGAAATTATGAAATGGAGTTGAAAGGAATCAAGGAAATGGAACCACTGTCTAAAAGGAATCTCTGTTACAGCTTTCTAAAATATTGCTTATTAAAATAATGAACTGACAATAAACAGCAATAAACCAGCCCAAACAAATAAAAACATATGCTGTTTGAAGTATTTAAATTTAGAAACTGTGGATTTTGTAGTATTAGTCACTTTACATACATGAATGAATGAATGTCTGAATGCCCATTTATCTTTATAGATACAGGTGATTGTTTTTATAGAATATTAGCTCAATATAAAAGCAATTATCTAAGCAAAACCCTATAGCTGTAGTTTAAAAATTCTTAAGTGGTTTAGGTTATTAGAGATTTTTCAAAGACAGAGATTAAATTTAAGTTTTTCAGAGCATAGTAGATGTAATAATATCAATAAAAATGCTACACACAACAGATCTGGAATGAAGAGATTTAATGTGCATGGGTGGGGAGTGAGGAAAGAGAGAGACAGAGCCATAGAGATAAGCATTGGGAAATCATAGAACAGAAAGAGAAGGATGCTGGTACCAACCTCCCCACTGTCCCCATAAACCCTCTCCCCCTAAACCCCAGAGAGAAAGTCAGAGAAGAGGAAAGAGAAACTAAAGCAGAGATAGTTGGTGGGAGTGGTAGATGGGTATCTGGAGCACCAGGCCCAGGTGATTGATGTAGAATAAGGATGGTAACATAGGATGCTGTCAGGACACTAAAGGCCCCTGAAAGCAGACCAGTTAAATTTTGTCTTCATAACAACATGACAGTAGATTGAAAATCAAGTTTCATACAGATTTCCAGGATAGTTTTATATGTCTAGGTTATCAGAGTAAATAAAATTATGAATACCTCTTTCTTTTTTATTTTTTATTACACAATCTGTTAAACAAATCCATTCTAAGCCTTGTATCAAAACTTGAAATATGAACCCCTATTCGTTCCGCTCTTTGAGCATTGCAGAGACTAGATGCCCCAGTCTGACAATAATAAATAATTACATTTTATTTTGATATGAAAGTAAACAGGTCTCTCAAATACAATAAAAGTATCATAATTTACTCTTTGTAATCTGCAAGCTTGTCCATTTTCTGTAGACATTTTATGCCTTTTACAATCTTAAATATTCATATTTTTTAAAGTATGCTAGGATTTAAATACAAATAACAAATAAAAGAATAACTTGTAATGTATTAATTCATGCAAAACCAGCCACCTCTTTTGCTGTTTAGAGTGTGCTTATGTTCTTAGCTTGGGTGAGAGAGCTCATGTGAGCACACTTCTCTTGTAAAAGGGACAGCTGCTGCTGCATGCATTAATACATATCAAATGGCTCCAAAGCAAACACAATGCTATAAATTACTTGAGGTCCTCTGCTGACATCATGAACCCTGAGACTGCAGGGGAGCTCATGAGCTTTTTTTTCCCCCTTTCATGTGACATCAGCAGAATGGGAAACGGATTTCATCATCTTGTGCCTGCTTACTGACCCAAGCATATTATTCACTATACGTGTTATGATCTTTGTGGATTCATGCAGAAAGAAAAGTCCATTCCTTTATGAAGTATAATTTGTGTACTTTAAGGTTTGTATCATTCCTTCCCTGCTCTATTCCTTGATTCTCCATATACACTAGTAGTAATAGAATTCTGAATGACCAGTTAGAATTGCCTCATCCTCTAAGGAATAGTTGAAGAAAGGAGACAAGAAAATGAAAAGAATATAACATGAAAGAAAAGTAAAGAAAGAAAAAGGAAGGAAGCTACTAGAAACAAAATTGGGATACTTTTAATTAATTTAGTAGAATCCTTCTATATAAACAAACACAAATGTGGGAGATACAATTTCATCTCATATTGTATTTGTTTGTGAATGAACACAAAGCATGCCAAGATTTTATCCATCTTAATAACCTACATATAAGTTATTTTCTATATAAAATATTATATTTTGTCAATGTATTCAAACTTATACAAGATATCATAATTTAAATTTATAAATAATTTAAGAATATTCTAAAACCTCATTAAAATATTTCTCATTTATTCCTTTAACTGAAGATCATATTAAGTCTTAGAAAAAAGTAACATTTCTCAGACACTTTTTAAAATAATTTTGATGAAATCACTTTGTAGTGTATGTAATAAAATAAATAAACTAATTCTACAAATGTGTCTGCAGAACTAGGTAAGGAAGGTGGTTATGGTCTGACCTCTTTATGCTAAGCTGGTTGGGTGTTCTAATTCGTTAAGAAAAAATTTTGTACCCTGGCAACCTCAGGACATCTTATATACACTAAAGCTCATGGTTCAAGGAGAAACCATTATTAACGATAGAAAGTTTTATATTTAAAATAATTTCTCACCTTCTCTCCTATTTAAATTTTTATCTTTTGTTTCTTTATTTGGTCCTTTTTTATCTTTTGAAAACACAACTAATAAATTTGGGATCATGTCTTTGTTCTAAGAGCCTCATTCCAAAGACATCCATCCTAATAGGATACAAAAGCTCTTGAATAAGACATTGTAATATGGATCTGCAAATCTATATCTCACATAGGTGTGAGAATCCACAGAGATGAGCACAATTCTATCTATCTCTTTACCAGCCAGAGGAAAACATCCAATCCCCCAGGCTCTTTTCCTCCTGGAAATAGGCAGAAGCTTCCCTGAAATTGCAAAATTTAAACAACTCCACCAAGATAGCAGTGTCTTTAAGATTTATTATATTACCAACAAAATACTGGAGTAATAATTTGTATTGGGATCCATAAGCAGGCATCTCTATAGATGGCCCTAACAATTTGAATGCTATTTTAAATATAGAAGCACAACTGATAGCCACATCAAGCTCAAGCAAACTAACAGAAGGAATAATTTATGATGCATGGGATCAAAAATGGACATTAAAATTCATTTTATCTTACTTTCTTATTTCCCATATGATAAAACAAGTCCAGTGAGGTGAAACAATTTGATGAAGGTTAAATTTTTCTTATTGAATACTCGCTTTCAATATACCTTTCTTTATACTATTGCTCTGTCTGGGACAATACAAATAAATGAAAAGCCGGGCTTACTGCTGTTTAGGAAAAATCCAACAACCCAATTGCTAGGTATTGTTGGTTTATTTTTCATCACTATTGTGCAGGGCAACCCTTAAAAAGGACTGTCCCATCTGTGTAGAAAGATGCTGCATAGATAAATACTCTGTCTGCCACTAAGCAAGAGTGAATGCTGCTACAAAACAGTCCATTATGACTCAGACAAAATATTCAACTATAAATGATTTACTAGAAAAGGCAGTGAAATGAGACCCCTACTCACATAAACTGAAAGCAACCCACAACTCTTTGTATTCCAACAGTTGAATTATGCAAACAGAAAATAGCTTCCACAAATTATATCTATTTTCATTTTAAAATAATCATTAAATTAGTTTTGACTGTCTCCCAGGAAAGGACCTGACTTCTTATTCCAAAATGCTTCTATTCATATTTTTTTCTTCCTAAGTTCCCTGTGTAACTGTTTGGAAAATATAAAGGCAAGAGGAATGCAAGAGAGTTTGGAAATAGCATATAGATCCTATAGAAAGGCCATAAAAATTATCAAGATAACTCATGGCAATCTGGGTGCATAAGCCTGAGTGTTTAAATTTTTGAAAGAGACAGTAGTCTCCTGGATCTTGATAGAGCTTATGACAATGCAGGAAAGTTGTGTCCCACCAAACAAACCATGTTTTTAAAAGAGGATTAGAGAAGATTTCAAGAAAAGAGTGAAGTGGGGGTTGGGAACGGCACCCTGCAAAGAAAAAAAACAAAAACAAAGAGAGAGAGCTTGCCAGCTGTCCTGCTCCATTTCCTGGCTGTGTCTCTCCAGCTGTTCCCAGAAAAACCTAATGAGAATGCCCAAGAATACTATTTTGCTTTCTATGTACCAGTACCTGTTCCTTGCTAACAGGAATGGAATTTCAGATAGGGAAAACTGGGACAAGTACTTAATGTCCATTTAGGTGAGCTGACCAAGAGGTAGAGAGATAGTCTCAAGTGAGAGTAGAAAGACCTTGAAAACTCCATATGTTGTCTGAATTTCATTAAATTGTCACTACTATACAACTGAAATGAGAATGAATAGCAATTTCTTGGCAACGCAATTGGTTAATGTGTTAATTGGTTAATCTTACAAACAATTTAAACCAGATAGTAGTACTCCTTTCCACAAAGAAGAACTTCAAAGGATGAGGGAGTAAATTTAAATATAGATCTAGACAGATCTTCATTGTTCACTCAAACAATTAGTAGCCGTGATTATTTATTTTTGATTTGATTTATAGAGAAACCACTATTAAAACGTGCTCATTCCATTAGAGTTGAATATAATTATTAATTTTATGGTACATGCTTTATTACAAATTTTAAACTTCAGAATCATTAGCTCTAGGTATGTTACAAATTCTTTGAGAAACAGTTGTTTTATCAGTTAAATAATGATAAATATATATCATTTCTGCTTGAAAATCATATTTTTTTCTTGAAAATGTAACTGAATAATATTCATCATCTTAATTAAGATTGAAGTACAAATCAGCTTAGTATAGATCAGATGTCAACCAAAACAGTCTGGAACAGAACGTCTATGCTTTTAACACTGGTTTTTAAATGTTGACCTTATATAATATAAAAGACATCTCGTTCATACCATATACTTCTTTAGTGTTTTTGCACACATTTATGGAGAAGTTTCTCTGTATGACTCAGAAAACAGCTGGATAGTTCATCTATTGTGGAGTTGCTTCATTGATCTGTTTTTATTTATTTTTTTGTTTTGTTTTGTTTTTTCCTGCCGTATTGAATATATCACAGGCATCTTCTGAGGTATCCTCTACCTTCCATTCTGAATGGTTTTTAGGGTCTACCACTGGACAAATTATTCTATTTTTAAATTTTATACCCTTTATATCTCATTCATATCCCACTCTCTCCCATAGTCTTCTCCAGATCCTACTTTCCCTTCCTCATCTCTTCATCCCCCTCCCCTAGTCTACAGAAATGGGGAACCCTCCTTCCCTACCATCTGACCCCAGCCTATCAAGTCTCATCGGGACTGACTGACTGCATACTCTTCCTCTGTTTCCTGGCAAGACTGCTCCATCATGGGGAAGTGATAAAAGAGCAGATAACAGATTCCATGTCACACACAGTCCTTGATCCCCTTACTAGAATACCCACATGGAGCCTGAGCAGCCTGTCAACTACATCTGAGCAGGAGTTCCAGATCCTATCCATGCATGGTCCTTGGTTGGTGCATCAGTCTCTGCAGGCCCCCCTGGATCCCGATTTGTTGGCTTTGTTGGTCTCCTTGTAGAGACCTGTTCCCTCCGGATCCTTCTGTCTTTCCACTCTTCCATAAGACTCCCTGTACTTTGCCCAAACTTTGGTTGTGAGTCTAATCATCTGCTTTAATTCCCTGCTAGGTGGATGAAGGCTTTCAGAAGACATCTGTGGTAGGAAAACTATCCTGTTCCCTCTCTTCACGTGCTGCCTGTGTCTATTCTGTTTGCTTTTCTGAATGAGAATTAAGTATCCTTCCTAGGGTACTCCTTGTAATATAGTTTCTTTAGGTCTGTGGATTTGAGTATGGTTATCTGTATTATATGGTTAATATCCACTCATGAGTGAATATATACCATGTGTGTTTTTCTGGTTCTGGGTTATTTCACTCAGGATGATCTTTTATAATTCCATCCATACGCCTAAAAATTTCAGGATTTCCTTGTTTATGAAGCTGAGTAGCATTCCTTTGTTTAAATATACCACCATTTCTTCATCCAACCTTTTGTTGAGGGACATCTAGGTTGTTTCAGATTCTGGCTATTACAATAAAGCTGCTATGAATCTAGTTGAGCAAATGTCCTTGTGTGTTGGAGCATCCTTTGGGTATATGCCCAGGAGTAGTGCAGCTGTGTCTTGAAATAGTGTTTTTTCGAATTTTCTGGGAAAGCACCAGATTGATTTCCAAAGTGGTGTGCAAGTTTATATTCCTACTAGCACATCCACTCCAGAATGTGTTGTCACTTGAATTTTTCATCTTAGCCATTGGATAGTGTAAAATGGGATCTCAGAGTCATTTTTATTTGCATTTCCCTGATGTATAAAGATGTTGAGCATTTCTTTAAGTATTTCTCCACCATTGGATATTCATATGGAAAAACAAAAAACCCAGAATACCTAAAATTATCCTGTACAATAAAAGATCTTCTGGACATATCTCCATCCCTGCTCTCAAGCTGTACTATAGAACAACAGAAATAAAAACTGCATGGTACTGGCATAGAAACAGACTGGCGTATCATAAATCGAATCAAATCAAAGAACCAGAAGTGAACCCACATATCTATGGATATTTGATTTTTGACAAAGAAGCAAAACCATACAATGGAAAAAAGATAGTATCTTCAACAACTGGTGCTGGTCTAACTGGATGTCTACATGTTGAAAAATGCAAATAGATCCATATTTATCACACTGAACAAAACTAAACTCATAGTGGATCAAAGACCTAAACATAAACCCAGACCCACTAAATCTGTTAGAAGAAAAAGTGGGGAAGAGCCTTGAATTCATTGGCACAGGAGACAACTTACTGAAAAGAACGCGAACAGATCAGGCTCTAAGATCAACAGTTAATAAATAGGACCTCATGAAATGAAATTGCTTCTTTAATGCAAAGGATACTGTCAACAGAACAAAACTACAGCCTACAGACTGCTACTGACCAGGAAAAGACCTTCACTAACACTATATCAGACAGAGGGCTAATATTCTAAATATATAAAGAACTCAAGAAATTAAACACCAACAAACCAAGTATAATCATATTAAGAAATGGGATACAGAGCAAATCAGAACACTCAGCAAAGGAATATTGAATAGTGGACAAATTTAACCCAACTGCTGGTTAATTGTTTTATTTTGGCTCCATTATGGGTTTAGCCTAGGGAGCCAACCACAGATGCCCTGGTTCATGAGCTGTCTAGTTTGGTTTTCAATATAAGAGACCTGGTGACTCCCCACCCCTGAGGGAGGAGCAGCCTTGCTAGGGCACAGAAGAGGACATTGCAGCCATTCCTGAAGAGACCTGATAAGCTAAGATCAGATGGAATGGGAGGAGGTCCTCCCCTATCAGTGGACTTGGAAAGGGGCAGGGAGGAGATGAGGAAGGGATGGTGGGATTGGGAATGAATAAAGGAGGGGGCTACAGCTGGGATACAAAGTTAAGGAACTATGATTAATATAAAAATAAAAAATAATAAAAAGAGGCCCAGTGAGAGGTGAGTTTGTCCAGATGACTGGTTAGTGAATCTCAGCAACGCTTTTGTTTTTGTTACTTCTGTGCTGCTATTTAAAATGTTTTCTACCACACCTTATGTTTTCTGTGGATGCTGGTCCTCATGATTTTGTGGCAATTACTTTACCAGCTGAGGTATCTCTTCAGCTCTGCCTATGAACTATTAAATCACCTCATTGTCCATAAAGAATTAAAATTTTATAATTAATGTCAGTTTCTCAAGCTATCTTCCTATTTTAGTTTTTTTAAGGACAACTCAAACATAGGATAGAAGAGTCATGTTAAAACCAACAAAGAGCACTAAAGATAATGTTAAGTTGGCTGTTGCCAAACATACCTACTGTACTTGAATAACTACAAATGTTACTTTTTAAAAATACTGTTATATTTTGATAGGGTTAATAAATTACTATAAAATGAGTTATTGAAATTTTTTATAGCTTTCAACATTAAAATGGCCTTTTGTTTTTATCAAATTCTAAAAAAAGAGAAAAGAAAGAATAAGACAGACTAGCAAAGCCGGAAAGTCATGAAACAAAGAATATCAGACATTAATGTGCACATTGTAAGATCTATCATACCACAAAAGACTACTTCTGTATCATAACCTTGACCGCCATAGAGACCGAAGCTTACATTTAAAGTACCAGCCTGTTAAACCTCAGACTAATGCCACTTGATTATTGATACAAATCCAAGGACTTCTGTTTCAAACCCATTTACATAATGTTCTTCATTGTTGCCTTAAAAATAACCTTCTTGCTTTAACTACTGTACATACTTTTCCATTGCTATGGTCATTCTTGACTAAATGTTTTGCTGTTTGGAAAAATCAATGTTTGTTAGTCAACCTACAGAGTTTTATATCCTTATTTCAACATATTAAAAAAAGAAAATCACTATCATGTGTCAGGTTGTACAACACACCTTATTGTGACCAGGAGTCCACTAGTACTTTCAGACATTTAAGAACATAATACCAGTTGGAGTCCTGACCCTTTCACTTATTATCCCTAGGACTCTCAAAAATTTTCTTTGTTATTTTTTTTTCCTGTGGGTTATGATTTACTGACTAAATAAAGTATTTTATAGTTGACTTCAAAGATGAAATTGCAGCTTTAAAAGATTTCTTAATATTTTAAACATAATTACAAAATTAAGGTTAGAGAGATGCAGAGGACCCAGGTTCACTAATTAGCAGCTACATGTTGGCTCACAACCATCTGTAACTCCAGCTTCAGGGGACCTGATGACCTCTTCTGACCTCTATTAGCACTATGTAGGCATGTGGTGTGTGTACATATATACATGCAAGCAAAACATGCACAGGGATAAAACAAAACAATAAATCTAAAAAATGAAAATATGGGCTAGGTCGTGGTAACACATGCCTTTAATCCCAGCTGTAAAAAATGAAAATATAATTACAAAATAATTACTGCAATTTAAATTGTTTTTTACATCTGATTTAAGGATTATATTAGTCATACACTGAGGACCCTTGATATTTTTCTTTGTTATTCCCTTTTTAATTAATTATTTTTTTATTAATTACATTTTTTCATTTTGTATTCCAGCTGTTACCCCCTTCAAAATCCCCTCTCAATCCCAACCTTCTTCCATCTTCTCCTCCCATAACCTTTTCCAAGTCCACTGATAGGGGAAGTCCTCCTCCCCTTCCCTCTCATCCTAGCCTATCAGTTCTCAGCAGCACTGGTGGCATTGTCTTCCTCTGTGGCCTGGTAAGGATGCTCCCCCATTAGGGGGAGGTGATCCGTGAGCCAGCCACTGAGTTCAAGTCAGAAACAGTTCCTGTTCCCATTACTAGGGAATCCACTTAGATACTGAGCTGCCGTGGGCTACATCTGTGCAGGGGTTCTAGGTTTTCTCCCTGAATAGTCCTTGGTTGGAGTATCAGTTTCAGAAAAGAGCCTTGTGCCCAGATTTTTTGTTTCTGTTGCTCTCCTTGTGCAGTTCCTGTCCCCTCCAGGTCTTTCATCTCCCCCTTCTTTCTTAAGAAATGATCTTTTTCATATTTTATATGTCATTTACAGAGGGACAAGCATTTGTCAACCGCTTTTACACTTATATCAATATTGCATATTGATATACACATCTGAAAATTAACTTTTTATGTAGGCATGGAAGTTTTCAGAGCTGAGAATAGATTTTAGAATCCAGTAATTGTTACTGTTACTTGAAGTTTACAATGTTTAGGCAAGTGAGGCTGAGTTTTGAGGTGTTACTTCTTTGACATTTAGATAATGTCTTAAATAACTCAAATTCCCCCACACTATATCTCCATTCAACTAGAATTCATGACAACTTATATGAGAGTAACACTCTTAAGATCTCATAAATGAGAAGGCATTCAGACGAGATGAGAAACTTGACCAAACACTGTAGCTTTGAAGCTCTGAAGCATGGAAAGGGTTCATTCAAGCTGGTCACAGAGCCTTTGCTCTTAACTACCACATTAGTGACAGGGTCAGGACTCAAACTGGCATTAAGTATGAGTAATTTATCATTACTAGCAATAGCTACTACCTTCCCAGTGTACTTCAGCTGATATGTGGAGAACTGGGTGTCTATTCAGTTCCTGTCTAAATTCAATTATTACTTTGTATATGTATCCAGCCTGTACAGATTTCAACTCACACTGTCATAAATCCAGAGATTAGTACATTTTAGTTGTTTGACTGTTGCATTGATCTATTTTTATAACATGCTCATCACTTCTGAAAAAAAACCTGTACCCATTAGTAGTTACCTCTGTTCTGCTTAAATATTACCTGAAAAACTTCTCACTTAGTTTCTGTTTTGTTTTGAGACAGTATATTATTTTGTAGTCCAGAGTGGATTGGAATTGCAGTCTTTCCTGTCACCATCTTAAGCACTGGGATTTTAGAGATCTATCACCATCTTTCTTTATCACCTTCCTAAGATTTGGAATACAGAGTAAGCCACTGTGACACATGGCCAACTTTTCATATTTACAATTTGTTTTTCCTGCAATGGTTACATAGATAGAATAAAACAATTTTCTTTTCTCTTTTGAGTTCAATTGGCTTTAATTACTTTAAAGTAATTATTTAATGAGTCATTCAAGTTATAGCAGATACTTTATTTCTTTGTACTAATAACCCATTACATGGATATAGTATAGACATTGAGTTTATCCCACATTTTGGCTATCAGAGGAGCATTGCTATGAGCATTTGCATGAGATTTTTTGTGAAAAATATTTTTATTAGGTACATATGTGGAAGCATAAATATTTAGTTATGTTTTTAACTTGAATTGATAGCAGTCCACAGGAACTACACCGTTTCATATTTATTTTCATGGACTATTTATCTACTTTTTTTATTATCCAATTTATTGTGGTCCAGCTACAGGGTGTGAAAGCATTCTGCTAGGAGCTGTGTGCGTTTGACCTTAACAGATGGTATTGAGGATATTTTCATGAGCTATTGTGTACTTCTTCTGCAGACATCTACAGTAAAATAATTTATTCATGTTTTAAGTAGGCTACTTTTCTGTTTTTTTAAAGACTTATTCATTCACTTTATGTCTCTGAGTGCTATATCTGCATGTATGTCAGCATTCCAGAAGACAGCATGAGATCAAATTACAGACGGTTGTAAGCAGTCCTGTGGTTTGAACTCAGTACCTTTGGAAAAGGAGCCAGAGCTCCAAATTGCTAAGCCATCTCTCCAGGCCCCATTGCTACTTGTCTTTTTAAAATTTTATTAATTTATTAATTTATTTATTACAGTTTATTCACTTTGGATCCCAGCTATAGCCCCTTCCCTCATCCCCTCCCAATCCTACCCTCCCTCCCTCTTCTCCTATGCCCCTCCCCCAGTCCAGTGATAGGGGAAGTCCTCCTCCCCTTCAATCTGACCCTAGCCTATCAGGTCTCATCAGAACTGGCTGCATTGTCTAATCAAGAAGGAGGACCCTGTGTAAGATGTTCAATCTTCATTCAGAATGTTAAATGGGATGGACAAAAGAAGAGAGAGAAAACAGGGAACAGGACCGGAGACTACAGAAGAGGGCCTCTGAAAGACTCTACTCAGGAGGGTATCAAAGCAGATGCTGAGACTCATAGCCAAACTTTGGGCAGAGTGCAGGGAATCTTATGAAAGAAGGGGGGGATAGAAAGACCTGGGGGTCAGGGGGACAGGAGCTCCACAAGGAGAGCAACAGAACCAAAAAATATGGGCACAGGGGTCTTTTCTGAGACTGATACTCCAAACAAGGACAATGCATGGAGATAACCTAGAACCTCTACACAGATACAGCCCATAGAAGCTCAGTGTCCAAGAGGGTTCCCTAGTAATGGGAACAGGGACTGTCTCTGACATGAACTCAACGGCTGGCTCTTAGATCACCTCCCACTGATGTGCATTCTCATTCATCAAAGATGATGTGTCCCTCATTGTTTCTTATGGAAGAGGCATTGTAATCTTTTTAAATTATGTTAATATAATTTGGGGTGGAGTTTCACATTTTTTGATGTGCTATTGTAACATCCATTTTCTATCTCTAAAATCTGTGTTGGTTACCACTAATTGGCATAAGACCTGAATTTGTAATTGTGTGGTATGTTCCTCTCTGATTGGTTTTCTTGGCCTTACATCCTCCTATACTTTTAAGTTTTATGTATGATAAGCATTAGCAGATCTTTCCCTGTAGCTGGTGGTTGCAATAGGCATGCCTCTTGATGCCTGGCATATCTAACACTGCTGGAGTCTTCCCGGTGTACATTAGAAAACGTGGTATCTGATTCTAGCAAATAGAAAGGGTGGCAAATTAGAGTACTTTTTCCCCTGTGTTTACATTACATTTTCTTGAATATACCATTTGAGCTGTCATTGCTGGTAATTGTGTAAAAAGTGTAATATTTCATTTTTGTCTAGTGCTCAAAATGGTCACATTGAATTATTTTTGCATTCTACCCTTAATTTTTCTTTACCAATCCATTTTGATGACACATTTGAACCTGCTTCATTTATTACATGAATTGGAAGCTACCAGAGAAAGCGGATGTGCTCTTTTCAGTTTGGAGCTAAAGCGGAACCTGACTGACTGGATGCCTTTTGGCATGTAGATTTCTTGCCTATAAAACATAGCAATTCTTTTTATCATTTTGATGCCATTACAGAGAGAATATACAAATTAAAAATATTATTTCTAGTTATAGTCCACCCAAAATAGCTACATCCTTTAAGAAAATCATTATATCATATTATTCCATTTTATGCCTGAACTAATTGCTTAAAACTAAAATAGAACACATTATTATTATAGTTACTTTCACAATAGTGTTAATTTGCTTCAGGTTTATACTCTAATCTAGATGTATAGAATATATCACATTTATAATGAAAAATAAGGCATTGGATGAATTTTGTTTAAATCTTAGGCTATCACATCTATTACAAGAAATATTTGTAATCTTAGTTTTTTTTTTCATGAAGTACGGCTCACATATATATGGCTTAATATTTTTTCAGGATTTTGTAAAGGACTTTTTGAGTGGCAGCTATTCAATTTCCTATAATAACATAAATCCCTATCAAGGGTTGTACTTAGTAAACCAAATGAAGCTTTCATAATCAATATTAAAATGCATAATTTTAGAAAGCACTTTTTCAAACTCAGAATACTAGTTCTGAAGATCAATGATTCTCTTTCATTTTTGCTATTAAATCTGGATTCCCCAACAATAATAATGTTCTTGGGAACAAAGATGAATGCAGTCTCAAAAAGGGGTTTCCTTATTATTACTTCAGGATAAATATTTCAACTTTTTTTTTGGTCTAAAATCAGAAAATTTAAGTGAAGTACATACAACTTGGTTGTCATATCATTTGCAATGGAAAACAGGATTATCTCTCTATATTTTTAACCAGAATGGTAGCAGACATATGAATTTCTGTCTAGAAATTTGCTGTATATTCTAATTTATTCTTCCAGAATGTATAAAAACACATATCTTTAAAAATATGAACACACAATGTCAATTGCAACGAACATAAAAACTGTCAAAGCCACAATTTCCAATATTCTCATGAATATCAAGAGTCCAGTATTTTCGACTTTGACAAATTGCACATGAGGTTTTATTCATTAAGAGGACCTGCTAATGTTTATTTAAATGAAATTTACTGTTGCATTATTGATTAGCTACTGCAAAATTATCTTACACGGACCACGTGTGTTGAGAAGATTTCGGGTTGAGAGCGGATTTATCTAGGGAAGGCCTGTAGGCTTGATTTGGGCCCCAGGACATGAGAGTTTTAATTTATCTGGAAAGAAAGGCCTGGCAGAAGGTTTGCTTTGTTTGCGGTTAGACAGCAGATGAAAGGCATTTTGATGTTGAGCTGGGAAAAAATGGCTGCCACTCTCTTATTCACGCAGAGAATTCTGTAAAGGAAAAAAATAAAACAAAACAAAGCCCCCCAAAACAGTTACTCAGGGAAGATAGAACAAGCCTTTTCTTAACCTCAAATCATATTTTTTAATCAAATATGTGGCTCTTATTATCTTCCAAAGGAGAAATAAAAATTTTAAAATATTGCTTGTTATCTAAAATGTTCAAAAATTTTCATACTGTATTTTTTTGCTAACATTTCACTTTGTGCTGCAGTTCTGTACCTTTTGGTGGGATCATCCTATCAGAATTATTTTAAAATGGAAATGTAACTTGACAAAGTGACCAATGAAAGGCTTGAATATTGGAGTGACAAATGAACAGACAACCCTCCCAGAAGCTGTGTTTGAAAAGAAGTAACAAAATCAGTATTTAGACAGAATGTATGTTAGATGCACTACACTATTGGTTCTGTGGATCGGAAACATTCATCCTGAAGAGTAAGGCTTTTATGTTGACTTACTCTAGTCTGATCATTATGAATATATTAGCAGGTTAGACAATGTCCTAAGACGGTGTCAGAAAACCTTGATATAACCAAATATATTGATATAACCAAACCTTAATATAATCAAAAGCAGCACACTCTCATGCAGATGCATGGATGACTACCAAATCAAAAAGCCTATTAAAATAAGAAAGTGATAATATCTATGTAGGTTGTAGAGAGAAATTACCTCTTATTGTATGTATGTCAAGAAAACATCAGGGATATCTTATGCCTTCTTGTCCAGACAACTAGTGGTTTAGTCCAGGACATATAAAAATTATATTCAACATCATCTATATCAAAGGTAGAAAACAAACTTATGAATACAATTTAATGATATGACTTGGGAAAAATCATGTCAAGCAGAAAAACATGGAATTAGAGATGACACTTGAAACCACAAAGCTTTATATGCTGCAGGTTTTTATTTAGTATGTCTAGGAATCTCATAATAATTATTTGATGACATACAAGCAAGCCAAGAGAATTTAGAAAATGTCTCAACTGATCAGTAGAACATCTGAATTGCATTTCAATATGCAGTAACAGGATCCTAAGTTCAGACTCTGGAGCATTACCATTCAGAAGGCATTTCCACTGCTTTATTTTTCTGTGAAAATAAATTTCGTAGGTGGCATTCTTCATTGAAAAAAAAGCAGTAAAAAAGCAACTCTTTTTCTCTGTGTGATTTGGGGCCACAAATGAGAATGACAGCAACAAGAATTACATTTTCCTCTGGGGCTTACACCACTGGAGGCATGACGATGATGACTGAACATTGGTTCTGACAGTCTGAAAGTTAATTATTTATCCACATTTTGGGTCTGCCAGAATGGGATACTGCTATGCATTTGTTTACACAAAACCAAAAGAAAAAATCCCTTTTTAAAAAATAACACTGATAACACAACTTGTTTTTATTTTTCTTATGCAGTCCTTAGTTTTAACTTCTCTTTTAGTTAGCAGTCTCATCTGCTCATTCTCTCTGTCTCTCTTTGTGTGTGTGTGTGCATGCGTGTGTGTATGAGATAGAGATACATGTATGTGAGGTGTGCTTGCCAAGATGAGCACACATGGACCTCAGAGGTCACTATTAAATGCCTTTTCTTACTCCTTGTTTTTTTTTTGTTTGTTTTTGTTTTGTTTTGTTTTGATTTTTTAGGATGGGTGTCTCACTGTGCTTTAAGATCACGGTTTTAGTTGGATTGGCTGGCCAGAAGCTTGAGAGATCTAGTGTGTCCCACCCCAGTGCTGAGGTTACAGGCATGTTGGTTCTCATGTGGATGCTGGAGATCTGAACTAAGGTCCTCATGTTTAAGCACTTTCCTCACTGAGCTATCTCACAGTCATCTGCTCATTCTTAAGGAACCTCTTGTAATTTCCCTTTTTACTTTAAGTTGTGACAAATAGCATATACCTCAGAAGACAGTTCAACTGAATTAAGTGTAATTTAAAAACAAGGCAAACTAAATATTACGTACTCCACTTCTAGATACACAAGTAATAATGCTCTATTAAAGGCATCAGTGGACTTGGAGGGGGGCAGGGAGAAGATGAGGGAGGGATGGGGAGAGTGGGAGGGAATGAGGGAGGGGGCTACGGCTAGGATACAAAATATATAACAAGAAATATAAAAATAATATAAAAATAAATAATTACTTTAAAAAAGGCATTTTAAAAACTATGATTTGTTCTTCTGATCTCGAATGTGGTATAGAGTTGAAATGTAAAGTAGCATTACCGGGAGCAAGACATCAAGCAAGATCATATCAAACAAGATAATAAGAAAGGAGATTCATTTTAGATATTATTGAAGGAGGGTAAATTAATTTCAGATTTATTTATTGCTTCTGTAACACTCAGTGATTCTTTTTTATGATTTTTATTTTTTTATAGTAATCACAGGTTATTTACTTTGTATCCCAGCCATAGCCCCCTCCCTCATTCCCTCCCAACCCCACCCTCCTCTCTCATCTCCTCCCTGCCCCTTTCCAAGTCCACTGATAGAGGAGGTCCTTCTCCCCTTCCATCTGACCCTAACTTATGAGGTATATTCAGGTTTGGCTGCAGTGTCCTCCTCTGTGGCCTAGCAAGGCTACTCCTCCTTCCAGAGGGGGACGAGGGCCAAAGAGCCCGTCATTGAGTTCATGTCAGAAATAGTCCTTGTTTCCCTTACTAGGGTACCCACTTGGATACTGAGCTACCATGGACTACATCTGAGCAGGAGTTCTAGGTTATATCCATACATGGTCCTTGGTTGGAGACTCAGTCTCAGAAAAGACCCCTGTGCCCTGATATATTTGGTCTTTGTGGAGCTCCAGTCCTCTCCAGGTCTTATTAACTCCCCCTTCTTTCATATGATTCCCTGCACTCTGCTGAAGGTTTGGTTATGAGTCTCAGCATCTGCTTTGATACACTGCTAGGTAGAGTCTTTCAGAGGCCCTCTGTGGTAGGCTCCTGTACTGTTACTTGTTTTCTCCTACTTCCAATGTCCATCCCGTTTGTCTTTCTAAGTGAGGACTGATCATCTTACCTCAGGTCCTCTTTCTTGTTTATCTTCTTTAGGTGTACCGATTTTAGTATATTTTTCCTATCTTATAGGTCTAGTACCCACTTATACATG
>CM053750.1:24374607-24459603 GCA_028658305.1 Pachyuromys duprasi | reverse complement strand
TGTCCATCAACAGAGAAATGGATACAGAAATTGTAGTACTTTTACACAATGAAATACTACTCAGTAATTAAAAACAAGGAAATCATGAAATTTACAGGCAAAGGGTGGGATCTAGGAAATATCATCCTAAGTAAGTTATCCCAGGAGCAGAAATTTCAGATTTATTCATAAAAGATAAGAATTGTGTCTGTGATAATTACATTTGAATGGATAGTTAAATTTCTAAGTTCTGTGAAGTTTTAAATGCTGAGGAGCTTTAAATAGAAAATTTAAAATTAGAAAGATAAGCTACAAAATGAATGGAGAGAGAAAATCTGGTCACTCGAAGAAATATTAGTGAATATAATCATGGCCCAAATTAAGTAAAATGATCTTCAATAAAGGCTGCAAATGACCCTTTTAGATAAAGCATTTGTTCAATCATTTTTAATTAGGTAATTTGGTTTGTTGGTGTCTAATTTCTTAAGTTCTTTATATATCCTGGATAATAGTCCTCTATCGTATGTAACTTTGGTGAAGATCTTTTCCCAGTCTGTAGGCTGTAAACTGCATGGTTCTGGCATAGAAACAGACTGATGGATCAATGGAATTGGATAGAAGACCCAGAAGTAAACCCATACACATCTATGGACACCTGAGTTTTGACAAAAAAAGCCAAAATCATACAATGGAAAAAAGATAGCATCTTTAACAAATGGTTCTGTTCTAACTGGAAGTCCACATGCAGCAAAATGCAAATAGACCCATATCTATCACTCTGCACAAAATTCTAAGTGTATCAAAGATCTCAACATAAAACTAGACAAACTAAATCTGTTGAAATAAAAAGTGGGAAGAGCCATGAACTCATTGGCACAGTAGACAATTTCCTGAATAGAACACCAACAGCTCAGGCTCTAAGATCAACATTCAATAAATGGGACCCCATGAAACTGAAAAGCTTCTATAATGCAAAAGACACTGTCAACAGGGCAAAACGACTCCAGGTAATCTTACGGTCATTTTTCTCAACTGAGAGTCTCTATACCCAGATCCCTTACTTGTGTCAGTTGACATCAAACTACTCAGCACAAATATTTATTAACCTTTGCATCTTTTACAACACAAGCTCCTCTGGAAAAAAAAAACACTGCACTGGGAAAATTATTTTATTGTATAAAAGATTGGATACCATTCAGTATCAATAACAGTTGTCTCTTTTGAGCCAAATTGAATTAGAAGGTTTTGACTTGTTCTTTGTCAAATTTCATAATGCATATAATTTGTTTTAGTTATGCCATCCCCATTTTCTCTTTTATCTCCTACTTCTTTTGAACCTGTTTTTGTCCAAAACAGTTCCCTCTCTTTCTCATATATTCTTTTATGATCCACTGACTTGATTAGGGATTCTCATATGACAATGGTTACATCTACATCATTAGAGGAAATGATTTCCCTTCCTTCAACAGCCTTATCTGCCTATAGCCTCTTTGGGAAGGGTGGAGACTGCTCCTCATTCCTATTGAAAGATTGTAAACAAAATTGTTAAAAACCAAAGATTTAAAACAATTAAAATGTGGAGAATATATATATATATATATATATATATATATATATATATATATATTCTTGATTCTATTTAACATTCTTTACTTGATCTAATTGCTTATATTTTTATCATTTGAACATGGAGAGATTTTTAATACAATGTCCACATAAGACCAAATTGCTACAGACAATACACAACAATTATTCACATATGTAATAACTCATCTTTGTTAAAAATTTTCTAATATTTTCATAAATGGAGTGGTTCCATACAGGTGAAAACATCTGAATTTATTTCCCTCTTTCTTTTATCATCTTCTATTTTAGTATATTTCTGTTTATGTCATTACTCTAAGCTATATGTAATTTTATCATGAGTAATAATTAAACATTTTTTATAATTTTCTGTTGAAATATCTCATTTATGCTTCCATGGATAGGTTTATTTTGCTTTTTGCAGCATCTAGGGTTAGGGTATGAATGATACTCTTCACACCTTATACCCAAATACTTATAACTTATAAATCAATTTAATGATTTATTATTAAAAGTGCTTTCCTTTACTTCCTGGGCAAATATCTCTTAATAGGAACCAGAAGACAAGTTTAATTTATGAATTCCAATTTTTTCACTGTACTCAATAGCAATGTGGGAAGATGACATGTAGCCCTCTTTTCCAGAGCCTGCCCTTTCTGTTATCATATATCACAAACATATATGTCTATATTGATGTCCACCCTGCTGATGTCTGCCACTCTACAGTCATCTCTCAGGCTTATTAAGTTGGACAGTTTACTTTCCTTCTAAGATATACAAACTCTAGCCCATGCCACGGAAGCATAGTTGTAAATGTTGTGAGATGCCTTGTTCCCTAAGCACTTCATGAAGCTAGAGCTTACTCATTGGCTTTGGTATACAGGCACACCATGCTCAGAGGCGAACCAGAGCAGAACCTCCAAAACATTGCTAAGCTAGAACTCATAAACTCTTCAGAGCTGTTTCTAGATCTCCCATTTTCTCCCTTTTGAATGACCTCATGTCCCAATGTTTAATGATATTCTGGTAGAATTCTTGTATGGTACAATCAGCTTTGTGTCATGTTAGCAACAAATAGAACAACCAAATATGAGCATTACTGGTTTTAACTTAAAATGCAAAGCTGTTTATGAATGTGATCTTACCAGGTCACATTCCTTCCAGAAGCAGTCCTAGTATGATACAGCATAGCGAATTCATGTCAATTTTAGTCTTGCCCAATTGAGGGCCACAAAATAGAATTGTTTTGTCTTTAATTTGGAGCTTTCTGCTAACAAATGCATTTTAGCACCTGCCACATAGACATTGGGTACTTCCTTATCACTAAGTGCCAGTTCATGCCTTCTTTCCATTTTGTTTTGGTTAGGTAACTAGCATTTTTCTTATTGATGTATTGATGAGAGAGTTTAAGAGCTGACATAAACATGAGGTGAACATCCATATTTTATTGTGCCAATACTTGTAAAGGTACACTATTTATGCTTAATCTACTTTATTCATACATATGGCAATATTCTAGGTGAAACAGTAAGGCAACATCCATTCCTCCAAAATCTCATGAAGATATATATGCCTGCTGCAAATACCCATTCACAATTTAGGGCAGCAAACACAGAGACTGCATCTACTGACCTCTGGCCATTGCCTGAAGTCACTTCCATGTCCTTTCTATCCTGTGTCTCTTTTTCTAGGAAGAGGTACAGACAGATTATTGGAAACATTCTCAGGAATTCATTCTCAGGAGAAGCAAAACAAAGAAGCAGAGATATCAAAGTCTACATTAATGTTATGCTGACTAGGTCCAATCTCACAGGGGATTGTCTGATAAATAATCTAAACTGAATCTTAGATTATTTTCCTAATGAAAGAGAAAGTAGAAAAGTTATGAACATTATCCTGTCTCTTAGCCATTTGCTTCTGTGGGCATTAAACCTCCCACTTGCCCTATGCCTTAAGGGTGGTTTGAGTTCTCATAGGCCTAGAAAAATTCTTAGGTGAAGAACAGAGAATGGACCTTTCGAGTCAATGCATATGTCACTATTTGATGGGCATCAACGACATCTGCTGTTCTCAAATGTCCCCATTCTGTTTTTATTTTTATTACAGTGTTGACAATAAGGGAGGACCATGCTCATCTCTTTTCTACCCACAGTTAGGCCCAAAGTGGCACAAGTTTCAAGTGACTGTCCCTTAAACTCTCAATCATTCATATCTGTTTCTCAGGAATGTCGTCTCCTCCTTGTCTGTAAGAATTGTTTGTACCCAGCCCTCCGTGTGCTCACCTCATTACTCTCTGTGTGCTTGCTCCTCAGCACCCTCACTTATCAGTTGTCTATCCACAGTACAGTACATGACATTGTGACTAACCTGGGTCTTTGCCATGGATGTTCCAAGCCCTGTTCTGCCATGGGTTCTTCCTTTGCTTCCCTGGGGAATAGATCACTCAGTATATTCTTGTTATGAACAAATCTGATTGATATGAATCTGCTGCACTCTGCAATGACAAGTTTGCATTATTATTAACTTTTTCAGTTGACGAGAACTGTACACAGCACATCATGTTTTGGAAATACACATGTGTTATCTTAGATGTTACTGCATTTGCATTTAAATCAGCTAGAGCTTTCACTCCAGTTTACTAAATCAGTTAAATATACTTTTAAAAAACAAGAAAACTTCATATAGAAAACTGAGTATGATCTGGAAAATATTTTATAAATTAAATACAAAAATGATGTTTTAAATATTCTCTTTGAATTGTGACATAAAATCCTGTGGTCCAAGCACCAGGAGTGGAGTCATAAGATTGAAAGTTCCAGGCTTGCCAGAGCTACACTATGAAATGGCTGTCTTTAAAACCAAGGACTAGGTCTATATTTTAGAGGTAGAGAGATATCATTCATTTTGAACGCCTAGGTTTCATTACTAACACTGACTAAAAAATGTGAAAAATTAAAGAAAATGTTTATATACTATGAAATGGCTAAACCAGCTTAATTAGCACTAATAATTCAAACCTTTTAGATTCACTATGAATGAGATCATGAAGTATTTGTCTTTTGGTATCTGTCTTATTTCCCTTGTGTAATAATCTCAAGGTTCAACCAAACATTGAAATTACAAAAATTACCTTTACTATGGCAGAATGTTGTTCCACTATGCATACATTGGGTGTTTGTTTACCCAATGTATGAATGCTTTCATTCATTCACTGATGCTGTTTATTTCATATTCTTTTACTGTGGATAATGGTGAGCAAATGTGGGAGGACAGGTGCATCCTCCCAACATACTTAATTTCCTTGTAGGTTCATATTCAGAAATGAAAGTCTGTGTTTCTTTCTTTAAGGCTTTTCTGTACAACATTCCATAATGATGCTACTAGCTTATGTCCCCTTCTGCTTGTGAATATTTCTGAATTTAACAGTGTGTTTCCATGCCTTTATCTAGTCTTTACAAGTATATACTGTTGCTTGAGGTCAGTTTCTGAGAGATGAGAAAATCAATATAACACCAAATACACTGTGACATATGCTGTAAGATGTGTTCAGAATTTTACATTTGTTTCTTTACATTTTTCCCCCTGGCATGCAGAAGGCTTATTTTCCCCATGTCATCACCTTCATGTGAATTTTCTTTGATAGATCTTAGATTTCGAAAATTTGCTAAAGTGACTTTGTCTTCCTATTTTATAAAGGAATTCTTCCAGTTTTTCTGGTTTTGAAAACGGCAGGCCTATCACTCTAAAATTTATATATGAGAATTATGTGATATATGAAATCTAATTTTATCTTAAACAGAGATACCAATCACAAATATTTGAGTAGTCTATCTTTTCTCTAATTTCTTTTCTCTGCATTATGTACTACAATAAATTGAGGTTTGGGACTGCCTAATGTGTTTTTCTAATCTGTCTGTTGACAGCAATGACATTTAGGCTGTTGATTTGCTGCAATAAGTCATCTTTCATTGTGGTTTTCAGAATTCAAATAATAGAATTCGTTTTGAAAATATAGAATTTACTTATTTGTTGGATATTTGTGGGCATGGGGTCTTGCTATATAAGCCCAATTTAATACCATGGTTATGTAGAGTTGCTGTTAAATTTGGCCTATATAGCAAGACTCCATCCACCCAAATATCCAAGCGATTGGTGTTTTGGCTAGAATCATTTCAAGTTCTAAACTGGATAGAACACTGGCCTCATTTTCAAGTGTGAATATCTTGTTCTTTTGTTGGATTTCATTTGTGTTCTGCTATGTCATGTTTTTGTCATGCATTTCCCCTCAGTTCCTTTATAACTGACATGATTATTTTCTTTTCATCTATCATTTTTGTCCCTTTGGCACAGAGGGTATAGTCACTTTCATTTTATTTCTTGTTATGTTCTCCCCCTTTTATGATTAATATTGTCAGAATAATATTTTTGCAATAGTTGTCTATGTATTTCTCACTGAAATTGAAATCATTTTTATTTGTTTTTTGAAGTTATTCCAGTAGGGAGATACACATTTTAATTACATCTTGTTGAAATAAGATTTTTAAGTTTATTTTTGGGGCCCAGTAATCTCTGATAACAGTTTCTGCCTTCAACTCTACTTCATTGTTGCCAATATAGCTTTCCTGGTTACTTTGTGAAGTAACTGTTTTAACAACTTGTTTTATTTTATAGCATTATTATATAGCATTTTATCTTATATTTTACTTTCATTTTATAGTATTTCATAACATTTCACAGCACTATTTCAGTTTTCTTCTATCTAAATTCTATAGCATTCTGTGATCTCTGATGGTAAAGGTTTATGCTTTGAAATTGCCCAGATATGTTTCTTTCTAATTAAAATTCTCTACCCTTTCCCTCATTTTAAACTATATTTTTGCTGGGTACAGAATTGTAGTCTATAGTTCTTTTGCTGCATGATACTGTATTTATTTATATTAATATTCTGCTATTATATTGGATACTACAAAGCACAGCAATTTGTAAAAACAAACGTTAATGTTTACAGGTCTTCAGTCTGGTTTGTCTTAACTAGTTTCTTTGATCAGGACTGTGAACGTGCTGAGTATGAATCTTCCCTGGTAGAACTTCTCTGACTCACCTCATCCTTGTTGACAAAATATCCTCCTTGAAATTTGATTTGTTTCTTTGTAGACTTGAAGCAGGGAAGCTCTGCTGCTTAGAAGCTGTCAATCATGTTTAATCTAGACATAAATGGTGAAACTCTGGCTTCCTGTGTCTCTGGCCTTAAACACATATGTGAAGTGTGTAATGATTAGGTCTGGCTTACCTGAATATTTTTCTTATTTAAGGACAGTTGCCTATGCCATAATTACATCTATAGAAACTCTTCTCAGAAAGGTTGATCACCTGGGACTGGAAGTGTGTCTACGAACAGAGAGGCTTTGAAAACACTGCTCCCACATCGTGCTGTAGATGTCTGGCTCCCCTCCTTATTGTGCAGAAGCCAAATTTTTAAAAATTAATTATTTTTTTCACTAAAATTTTTTCACTTTGTATCCCACGTGTAGTTCCCTCCCTTGTCCCCTCTGAGTGTCACCCTCCCTCTTTCTTCTACTCTATGCCCCTCCTCCAGTTTACTTATAAGGGAGGTCCTCTTCCCCTTCCCTCTGACCCTAGCTTATCAGATCTCATCATAAGCTGCATTGTCTTCCTCTGGTAAGACTGCTCCCCCTTCAGAAATAGGTGATCAGAGCCAGCCACTGAGTTCATATCAGAGACAGCCCCTGTTCCAGTTACTAGGGAACCCATTTGGAGACTAAGCTGCCATGGGCTACATCTGTGCAGGGGTTCTAGGTTATCTCCATGCGTGGTCCTGGCTTGGAGTATTGCTCTTTGCAAAGACCCCTGGATCCAGATTTGGTTCTGTTGGTCTTCTTGTGGAGCTTCTGTCCCCTCCAGTTCTTTCTATCTCTCCCTTTTTTAATAAGGCTCCCTGCACTCTGCCAAAGTTTGGCTATGAGTCTCAGCATCTGCTTCAATACCCTGCTCAGTAGAGTCTTTCAGAGGCCCTCTACGGTTGGTTCCTATCCTGATTCCAGTTTTTTTTTTGCCTCTTCCAATGTCCATCCCATTTGACTTTCTGAACGAGGATTGAGTATCTTAACCAAGGTCCTCCTTCTTCCACAGTTTCTTTAGGTGTACAGATTTTAGAATGATTATCCTATATTATATATCTACTATCCATTTATAAGTGATTACATACCATTTGAGAAGTTAAACACCAACAAATCAAGTAATCCAGTTAAAATTTGGAGTACAGAGCAAAACAGAGAATTCTCAATGCAGGAATATCGAGTGGCAGAGAAACACTTAAAGAAATGCTCAACATCCTTAGTCATCAGAGAAATACAAATCAAAATGACCCTGAGATTTCACCTTGCACACATCAGAATGGCTAAGATCAAAAACTCAAGTGACAACACATGTTGGAGAGGATGTGGAGAAAAGGGAACCCTCCTCCATTGCTGATGGTAATGTAACCTTGTAGGACAACTTTGGAAATCAATCTGGCACTATCTCAGACAATTAGGAATAGTACTACCTCAAGATCCAGCTTTATCACTCCTAGGCATATATCCGAAATATGCTCAAGCATACAACAAGGACATTTCTCAACTATGTTTATAGCATCTTAATTCATAAGAGCCAGAAACTGAAAACAACCTAGATACCCCACAACTTAGTAATGGACACAGAAATTGTGGTACATTCACATAATGAAATACTACTCAGCAATTTAAAACAAGGAAATCATGAAATTTGCATGCAAATGGGTGGAACTAAAAAGATCATCCTGAGTGAGGTAACCCAGAAGCAGGTAGACGACAAATCTTCAAGGAAACTTTCAGCAAACTTTACAATCTTTCTGGCTCCCTCTTCTGTAACATTCTCTGAGTTTTAGGTGCTTTCTGAATGGTTGGAGTTTTTCCTAGGGGTCTTTGTCTACTGGAAAGAGAAATATCCTTGATGGAGAGTAAAGACTACACTTACCTATTGATAAAATGATAAATATTTATAGATTGCTGTTAGAGATTATGCTGGTTTAGAAAGTTAGTGGTCGGATATTTTCTTCCAATACTCATCTTAGTGACTTCCTGTGCGTGAGTTGAAGATGAATGACGCCAATGAATATATCAAAGTAGAGAGGAGAAAAGCCCACAAGGCTGCAACACTCCGTAAGAACTATTGAAAACTGAGGTAAACTGGGAGTGTGAGCAGTGGTTTTTCCCAGGACAGAATGCACTAACTGTCCAGTGACAAATGGTCATCCCAGAAAATATGCATGCAAGTGACATTATATAAACTGAATATGTTATCATTAAGAACATATGTATGATATGTGAGCATTTTCACACATTTTTATACACACATATGTAAAGAAGTTTCTCATTTATAGATGTTCATTTCTATTTATTTTCTACATTCTTTGATCTATGACTTCTATTTCAGAAGTTTACACATAGTTATGCTGGTAAATGTATTCAGTCTGGAATAATGTTTGTTTTATTAGTTCTTTCATTTTAGGTGGTACTGGTACTGTAGACTTTGGAACCCAAATTCATCATTATTTTAACCAGCTACTTTATTTATGCTTTGGAGTATCATTTCTCATAAATTAATGAGCAACAACATAGAAGAGCTTCCATTATTAAATTGGATTGATTCTCTTTTCAGAGAGAATTTTGCATTGTACGTTGCTATGATCTGTTTTTTTTTTTTTTAATACTTGGGTGTCATGTGAAGTTTGGTGTTTATGTGTATATAGTGTGAATTTTCTGTGACTGGATTCCAGAATAATGAGTGATGCTGTGTTCTTGTAAAAGACTACAAATTCCTGCAGTACAGCCTTCACCCTAGAAAACTATGCAACCATGACTAATGACAGTGTTCCCAGAACCATGTTGCACTCCTGGTGTTATTTACCATATAGTTCATCCCTGACATAAATAGCATTAGAAATGATTTCTCCCAAAAGAAATTTTGTGAAAAAATGCATGTTTACATATCAAATTACTCTTCAAAAACACTTGTGGATAGAACTTGCTTTTTCATCCTTGGCCTTTATGAAACTAAAATATTGTTCCCACTTTAGGGTTGAATGAAGAGAGGTTGAAATTTAAAAACTTGGAACTCATGGGGCAGAATCTTGCATTAGTCCTTCATAGTGAACGTAGGCTCCTTCCCAAGTTAAATGTTAAAATACATTTTCCTATATTTCTCACTTAAAGAGGGATTGAGATGTAGTGAACTATGAATTCTACAGACATGCTGCCTGTGGAGACCTGATTTTCTCACATTTAAATTGAGGCAATAACCCCAAATCGCACTAAGGTACCATCTAGCTCCTACATTCATGTGTCTCTGTCCAACTTTGACTAAAAATTGCCTCTCGGATAAGGAGATACATTCATTATGCCAAGGCACGCTGGCCATGTCCCTACAACTCACTGCCACCACTCTGTAGGCTATTCTTTCCCAAACGTTCAAGGGTTTCTTTCACCTGTGAGAATCCACATTGATTAGTCTTACAAAAACAGTTTGCTGTGGAAGGTTTTCTGCATCTGCTCTTAACAGTATCTTGCCTGAAGGCATGATACTCCTTGCCTCAGTACTCTGGGATGTCTTTGTTCTGAGGTGTTTAATTGTACATTATTACCAAACACTTGGATGCAAGAAAGTCAAACTTGTGTGCATCATGTCAGAAGGCACTTTATCAGACAAAATAAGGAATTCTGCATGGTTAAGCATGTAAGCTCCAGGAAAATGTAATAATTATTATTGGTCTGTTTCAGCAGCTGCACATCCTACTGTAAAGTTGATTGAGCTTGTGTTTGGGTCTGAAGGACCTGGTTTTTGGTACAGGCTTGATGGTTAAATAACAGATTTTAGTATTGGCTTTGTCATTTATCAATGAGGAATTGAATATTAACTTTGTCATTTTTCAATGAGAAATTGAAGCAGATGATTTTGAGTAGGGATGCCAAAAATTGTTTACTTTTGTGTAGGTTTATAAAGTTATATGTGCACTTGTATTGTGAGTGCATGTGTATGTGTGTGTGTGTGTGTGTGTGTGTGTGTGTGTGTGTGTGAACTAGGGGAGGACAGGAGGACAGATATCCTGTTGATATGGAAATGAACTTGAATCTAAGCTGATGGCTAGAAAACCTCAGCACCCCTGCTGCCCCTGCTTCCCAGCATGGCTGCAGTTACGTCCAAGTGAATACATGACCAATCATACTTTGTTTTTATATGAGTTCTGGGGATTTAAAATCAGGTCATATGCTTTTGCAGAAAAGGAATCTCGCCCATTAAAACACTTTATTCACTCAGATATAAGATTGTTTTGAACAATTTCATTACTCATTTCTGATAAAGCCATCTTTTCATATCTAAAAAGTATGACTCTGTTTTCTGTTGTCATTTGTAGAAACTTTAAGTAAAATCTACAATTTTCACTGATGTATCAGTCGCCCTGATTCCAAAGTTTGTCTCTCAGTTCAATGATTTGAATTTTTAGTGCTCTATTTCTTTTAAATTGCCAATCAATTGTGTAAATGAAGTTACCATAGGTCTTCAAACACAGTTGGCTACTCTGTACTCACTCTACCGTAACATTAGGTATGTTCTGGAAAGATATTTTTCTTGCCTTGGTGCTGTGGTTGTTGACATGGATTCCTCCTAGGACTCAGTCTGACACTCTGCACCACCTGATGTAGTCTGACTTCAGAGTTGAGCCATAGGCAGTCTTTTTATTATAAGACTGTCTGCTATTGAAATAGAATTTTGATATTTTATTTGCAACTCACCACCAGATATATGCTAAATTATGAGTCAGAATAATAAACATGAGGTGTTGTAGGAGGCCAAAAAGCTTTCCATTGTCTAATGTTGCATCTGTCCTTTTAGGCATACTCTCCATAGAAAACAAAATTTGAATGTGTGCCTGTTTACCAATAGTTTCTGGAATTGCTATTGCCTATATCCATTTTCTTTTAAAATAAAGGCTTTCTGTAAACGGCTCACATAACCAGTTATTTGGCTTGAAATGGCCTCCCCATGAAAATGCCTGCTTTAATGTCAAAGCAGAAAATAGTGAAGCTTTGCTGGAGTCCCAGTGTCTAGCAGATATACTATAAATTTAATTTCATGGCAAAATGAAGTCTATTACAGAAAATCAGAAAGAACTACCTTCTCAGCAAGGCCATCTTTCTTTTTTTATTGAGTCCTTTTTGTATAGCATTTCTAAGCTTTGTCTGCACCTGCCAATGATAAGAGGCCCTTTTGTTTGAGGACAATACTAACAAATTAACTAGCAAACAAATTTCCAGGGTAGTTGGGGGTGGAAGATCAAAGGAGGGTTATAGCTGCTTCCAGTAGCATTGGAGTTTAGTCTTCGTAATGATTTGGACTAATAAACAGGAGCAATCTTGGTGAACTCGTTGTCTTAATGTATTAAGAAGAAATCTGGGACTCTTTCATAAACTTTGCTGTGGTTTAGGTATAAGCTTAAGAGAGAGGAAGATGAATAGTATGTTAGAACTATGATACAGTCACGTTCCAAAGACTTGACAGATTAAAAAAACATTCATACTTTAATATTTCCACAATGTATTTTTTTTAAATGAGGTCTCACTATACAGCTAATATTTGCCTTCAGCTCTCAATCTTCCTCCCTCAGCCTTCTTAGCAATGAGATTACATGTGTGTGCCAGCCCATTAAATCACTTCTTCATTGATGATGAATGTTTTGCTGCTTTGTAGTATAACACATCAAATAAATATCTCTTGGGGACTTTGACAAAGAGCTGGTAACTTGAGTGTCTAATTTGCTTAAGTATCTTTCTTTTTATTTAAATAGGAAAACATATTGTTCCTATTGACCATTCATAGGCAGAATAAATTAATACATGATGCAAAAATGCTACCATTGCATAATCTTCTTGGATTGAGATTTTTATAGTATTTTCTTATGTTTATTTTTTCTCAGAAAAATCACTATGACATATAAATATATTTCGCTGGTGCTTATAAAGGTAAACTCAGTAGTGCATTAATGAAGGAAATTAAAAAAAATAACCTCTCTCAATGCACTTTTCCTGTAACTGGATGTATGAGGAAGCACCTAATTGGATATTACAGTATTGAGGTCTAAGGATTCTGTTTAAATATATGTTTTTTAATGAAATAATTCTCCATTGACCTAAGATTCTGACCACACTGAAACAATAAATATGATTCTAATAAATGATTTCATTTATTAGAAGTGTGTGAATGTTTTGCCTGTATGTAAATGTACTGTGTGTGTGTGTGTGTGTGTGTTGGTGCCTATGGGAGTCAGAAAAGGTCATCTGGTCCCCTGAAACTGGAGGTAAGGATATTTGTAAGCCACCACTTAGATGTTGGGAAACAATCTTGGGTCTTCTGCAGGAGCTGCGAGTGTACTTAACTGAGAAGCCATCCTTCTATTCCCACAGACTAACTTTGAAACAATGTAGTAGTGGTCATAATCTCAAGATTTTCCAAGTATCAGGCAGATACTATGTTAACCTATTATATGATTCTTAACACATAACATTTATAGAAGATATGTTTTGTCTGTTTTAAGCAGGGAAATCTGGTCTTTACAACAGCTATGTAACATTTCCAAGATTGTATAACTAGTATTGGCACACACTTTAATTTATTAGAATGAATTGCAATGACTTACAGGCTGAGGTTAAGCTAATCTAACAATGGTTGATTATGAGCAGAAAATTCAATAATTCAGAAGTTGTTCAGTCCTCAAGGCTGTATGTCTTAGCTGATCTTCAGCAGAGGATGACATCCTGAAGTAGGATCTAATGTCAATGAAGGAATGGAATTTCTATTAAGGCAATAGCAAGCAGGAAAGAATAAAAGCTTCCTTCTTCCATCTCCTTACATAGGCTTCCAGCAGAAGGTGTGGCTTAAGTTAAAGGTGTGTTTTTTTTTTTCCTCTGAAGACCCAGATTAAGGGTATTCCATATTTGGACTGTGAAACTAAAATTTGTTTGGTCATACTGTTGTGTTGAGGACAGAATTGGATAGCTGAAGTGTTGAATTGTTCTTTAAGTAGAAGCATACTCATTAATAGTATCTGATAAGGTATTATGAGTTCCTATCACCTTTATATGGATTTAAGGTAAGGTTTCAGGAGCCATTATCCTGGAAAAAATTGTGTGCGTGTTGGGGGGGGGTAGTGTTAAATGCAAATATTGTGGGGTATCCACTAATTTTCAAATACAATCCCTTAAAAACCTTCCAGAAAACCATAGAAATTATGGTTTGGATCACATGAATCCCCAAATTTCTATATGTTATAGTCTTACTCTCTACTATGGGGCTGTTGGGTTTTAGGAAAACTTAAACAAATGTAAGAATGTTTTGGTTGGTGGTTCAGTCACTGTGAGCCCCTATAGACTCAGGTAGGCTGACTCTGTAGGTCTTCTTTTGGAGTCCTTGGCCCTCTGGCTCCCTGAATACTTCCCTCAACTCTTCTATGAAACTTCTGGAGCTCTGTCTAATGGATAGCTGTGGGTCCCTGCATCAGCTGCTGGGTGAAGCCTCTCAGCACCAACCAAATATCATGAATGGACTGATCCTAGGCCACCTGCATATATGTAGCAGATGACAGCTTGGTCTTCATGTGGATGCACTCACCACCTAGAGTGGGGCTGTCTCTGACACTGATGCCTCCATTTTGATCCCTTTCCCCTACGGGGAAGGGAAGAGCTAAAGGATGGCTGTTTTTTGTATATGCATTTACGTTTCTATTTAACTGATTTTTATGGCCATTTTTTGATTTATAATGACTAACACATCTTAGTTTAGTAATTTAAAATGAGATAGAATGCTGTAGCGGTTCAGAGAAATAGTAGGTACAGATTCATCGCAGAAAATAGATGCAGTGTAGAAGAAAAAGTTGTTGAAGTGTTTGAATGTTATAAATAAAATTGGAAACTTCTTGTTAACTAGTTTATTTTAATCAGACTTTCAAACATGATCACAGACTATAATTTCAAGGAATGTAACTGTTTATAGAAAAATACAAATGTGTGAACTGCTAAATTTTATTTTCAAGAGCTAGGCTCCAGCTTTAAAAACTTACTAAAATTCAGAAGAGCTGGACTTCTCTTGTTTTCAATGATAAAAGACAAATGGAGACAAGTGATTGTTCATAGGTTCGTCCAAAGATATCACTTGCTGTTTGATTGTTTCTCTTGAGTTAAGCTTGGAAAATAGCATAGATGTGAAATTTGAACATTGTAAGGCAAATGCTAGCTTGTTGGTTTTTCCTGTTTAGAGCCTCATAACCTCCCATACCGTTTATATACATTAAAGGCAGAAGAAAAATATATAGTTCACTGAGAAAATAATGTAGGTATAACTTGAGAATGATCAGGGGAAAATGCCATGCTTGTGGATGCTTGGAATTGCTATTGATTTAGTGTGAGATGAGCTTAGACTATTCAACGTGATCTCAATGGCTATTTGTGGTCCCTGACAGACTTTGAAGTATCTTAATGACAAGCCTTGAACAGTTGAAGGAAACATATTTGACAGCAAATAAATGCAGAAAATGCTGCTCCTGAGAGCATGGATAAATTGAAACTTTATTAATCTATTAATACAGATATCATTTATAGAAAATATGCTTATGACAAATGATGATGTGTTCTGGTGAAACAAGTCATAGTTCTACTCTCTGGGTTATATAAACTAATTGTATTCTCTACATTTAAAACAATTATGACAAAATGTTAGACAGAAGCAACTTAAGGGAGGAGATACTTATTTTGGCTCATGGTTTCAATTCATTGTGTTGGGGGAAATTCATAGCAGGGTTTATGGTGGCCAGAGCTTGTGGCAGAGGCTTCATATATCTTGGTAGACCAGGAGGCAGAGAACAGGCCCAGACAAAGTCCTTAAAGAGCTATCTCCTTCTTTTCTGAGACTGATACTCCAACCAAGGCCAATTCATGGATATAACCTAGAACGTCTGCACAGATGTAGCCCATGGTGGCTCAGTGACCAAGTGAGTTCCTCAGTAATGGGAACAGGGACTGTCTCTGACATGAACTCAGCGGCCTGCTCTTTAATCACCTCCCCCTGAGGGACGTGCAGCCTTACCAGGCCATAGAAAAAGACAATGCAGCCAGTCCTGATGAGAACTGATAGGCTAGGATGAGAGGGAAGGGGAGGAGGACCTCCCCTTTCAGAGGGACATGGGAGGAGATGAGTGAGGGAGGGTGTGATTGGGATGAGACTATGGAGGGAGGGTCAGCTCAGATACAAAGTGAATGAACTGTAACCAATAAAACAATAAATATTTTTTTAAAAAATGCAAAAAAAACCAGTGCTATCCCCTGTAGCCCACTTTGGGGAAACAGTCTCTACAACCTTCTAAAATAGTCTTACCACCTCAGAACACAATCCTCCAGGGAACATTTCTGAAACAAACCGAAACAAAAGTCATGGTTTTAGATATATAAGTACAGATATTACAATAGCAAGTGTTGTAAAATAGTCATTGAACCAAAATTACTGCGTTTCTCTTATGTGTCAGGGCCAGGACTGAAAATTGACCTTTAGATTTAGCAGCAGAAAGGTCACCGAGACCTTTGTAGGAAATGTTTTTTCAAGATAGTTAAAGGAAATGAAAATCGTTTGTTCCAGAGTATACTAAAGGCTAGTAGTCAAACTGATGGTTACATATATAACACTTTGAGAATGTTTATTGTGAAGAACAGAGACTAGTAGAATGGAGTAAAGACTTTGGTATTAGTTTGTCTGTTTTACAAATGCTGTGAATATTTATGACGTAATCTTCAGAGTAGGGATACAATTGTGTAATAAGTTTGAGTGATAGTTTTGGTAACTTATGTCAGTAAGAGATGACGGACTTTCTGCATATGGAAGTAGAAGAAAAAGAAATTTAGAAGCATACTCACATTTCTCCCTTGAATAACATGAATACTATGCATTTTAAACTTTTTAGTTTGTGAGGAGCTATTCTTATTTGTCCGTAATTGTTTGGGGAAGAAATTATTTTTTTCCTCCCATTCTTGTAAATTTATTTTATTTCATGCCTAATGGGTGTTTTGCACGAATATATATTGGTGTTCCATATGTGCAGCTATTGTCCACAGAGGTGAAAAAAGAATGTCAAATACCCTGTAACAGTAGTTAAAAATAGTTGGAGCTGCCATACCAGTACTGGGAATCAAACTTGGGTTTTCCAGAAGAACAACCAGAACTTTTGACTGATTTCACTACTGTCTTGGCAGAATTCCTTCATGGTACCAGTTGACAGGAATTAAAGATGTTAATAATAAGTATAATAAGTATTAAGACCATAAAAATATAGTGTGTATTATTTATTGGCCTTATTTTTAGAGATGAGATGGAATAGTCACAGAAAGGTGGAACAATTGGCCAATGATGTCCGAGTTTTATTACTATCAAATCCATGTCTGCTAATAAGAATGCTCAGGTTGGGGCAGGGCAGCAGCAGTGCACTCATTTAATTGCAGCAGAGGCAGAGGCAGGTGGATCTCTGTGAGTTCGAGGTCAGCAGCTAAAGCTTGTAACACACACACACACACATACATACATGCACACAATCTTCAGGGTCCCTAGCTACTAATTCTTATAAATTTTTACACGTTTGGGTTTACCACATTTCTTTCCTCGTGTGATCTCAAGTCTCTAATATATATTTCCACCCTTGGATGGATCCCATAGCTATACTGAGGTTTTATGGTACAGTCCATATAACTTAGTAGGCAGCTAGCAGACCGGAATAAGAAGCTGTTGCTTCTTGTTCTTGTCCTTGTCCTTGTCCTTGTCCTTGTCCTTCTCCTTCTTCATCTTCTTCTTCTGGTCCGGATCTAGGATACCTCACCCAGGCTGGTTTATTTTTTCTGGTTACATCCATTTATTTTCAGGTATATCATATATGTGTGTTTCTTCTTTAATCTTTTTTTCTTTAATCTTAGTGATGCATCCACAAATATTGTGTACAGGAATGATAGCAGTGGCTAAAGGTATGGCTTTACCATTTACTTTCATGCTGAAACTTATTGAACATTCAGGATTAGGGATGTATAATTAAATTAGTGCTCTCATGAACGTCCTGGTATATTTAAATTAGAGTTTAAGACTAGAACAGTACAATTCATCAATTTATTATTGTTCTTATTGTATTTAAATTGCAAACAGCTGTGAAACAGTCTCTTGTCTGTCATTTTTAAGTGATAAGTTATCTGGGATGGATCTGTACTGGCAAAGTTTTTTGAAATAGAACCATAAATATTACTGCAAATCCCATACAATTAGTGTTTTCTATGGTATGTGTTTTGTTAAAGTTAACTATTGAGACTATTTTCTTTCTTTTTTGAGACTATTTTCTTAATGGACATTTGGGCTTTCAAATACATGCAAACATTTGCAAGAAGAAAGGAAGTAAAAAGAATTTCAAGCAAGCAGTCATATTTAATATATATCAGAGCTCTCATTTCATTTGGGAGGATACAAATATAGGGAACTTGAATAAGAGAGGAAGAGTCAGGAGATGTAAGAGACAAATTTGAACATTCTGTTGCACATTTGAACTGTCTCAGATATGAAGGAGAAGCTCTACCCTTGCACCCAAACCACCTCAGAACTCACTTTTACTATTCTGTCCCCCATCAAGCTTTTTGTTCATGCACATTTTGATAAAATTCCACTTGTATAAATATTTGGAAATAAGGAGAAGAGCCTAGACCAATTTGCTTCACATGCTGACAACTTATGAAGATTTCCAGGTCCTTAGAAAATATTTCTTTACCTATTTTGATGTACTGGAACGTAAGCATTATTTGATATTTGATATTCCAAAGCATATCAAATCTTCTTTGGGATCAGGATTATATAAAGCATGCTTCATAGTCCTTCAGAATATACAATTTTAACCTTTCTGTTGCATTTGCCACTCCGTTCTTTTCTGTCGAAATTTCTACTTTTGTGATATTCCAAATAACTCACTGTTTGTGATCTTTATTTAGATACGTATCACCAGCTTTCACACAAAAGTCTGTATGACCTTATGACTTTATGACCTTCCTCTGCATGACACTTCAGCTGTTACTACTAAGTTTACACCCTTCTGTTGATCTAAATCTTATTGTTAACATGCTTAAAATACAACCTTAAAGTTCACTTTTTTCTTTAGAAACACTCTTTTCCTTATTCCACCTTGTAACCACCTTGTCACACAAACCTAAAGATTAGAGTTATCTTTGACCTTTCCCTTTCCATATGAAAGTGTGATGACTATCTCCTGAACAATGCTTTTCTTGTCTGCTCTTTTTTCTTCCATGTCCAATGACAACCTTTCCTTACTTCCATGACTTTATTTCTTGCCTCTATCATTTTAACATCAATCTCTAATTTGTTCTTTACGTTAACAATGGTTATTAAAAGAAAAACACAAAATTCCCCACCATCTTACTTTGCTTATATACTCATGTGCTTCTTAAACCATTCAAAAGCATTAACACATCCTGAGTTGATGTAGGTCATGTAGGTCATGATCTGACTTCTGCTCTAGATTCTGATTTTATTTCCCTACTCTTCTATTTACCCTCTGCTCCCATACTGAATTTATTCCAGCTGAAATTTCCATGGATCATGTCACAGCCTTTCTGCTGGAAATTTTGTCTGACTACCCTCTCCTTCTCTAAGTCTGTCCAGATTACCTATTTAAAACCTCTGTTTTTGACAACCGCTCTTGAAGGTTCATAATGGGCAAGAGATTTTCTCAGAGGTTGGTGGTAGATCTAGTAAAGAAATAAATTTAGGATCAGGTCCCTGATATTCTACTTAAAACACATTGAAAACCAACCATGAAGTTTTAAAATTTAATGATGTATATACTTCATATCATCCATCAATGAATCAAGCAGAAGTCAGTAGATAGGAGCACACTTTGTAAGTAAGTTTCTTTACCTCTCTTGATTGGTAAACACAGGAGAATTATTTAGTCTCCAAAATATTATTCTTATCTGTTTGTTAGAGTAAAAATATCTACTTGAAAGGCTGTTGCAAAAACTTTCTGTATGATTCATAGTAAGTATTCATCCAGCGGCCATGAAAAGAATAAAGTATAAACCACAGTTATCTCAAGTGGTGTACAGACAGATGTGCAAAAGAAAGTAGACAGAATGGCTACTCCATTGCTAAAGACCAAAGAAGGCATTCAGTAACTTAGGTTATTTTTTAGTACAAAGAGAAAGGCCAGTGTGATGGTGCAGTGGTCAAAAATACCTGCTTCTAAACCTATTCAACCCTTGAGACAAACATTACAGATGTAGTACAATATTCACTTTATCTTAGGTAAAGCCCTTTCAAATAACAGAATATGTTGAATATTATTTTAATATAATCATGATTTAATTTACAAATTGAATATTTAAAAATTAGTGTGCTTAACCATACACTGTTAAGTAATAGAAATATACTGATATGAGTGCTCTCCTATCCATGACCTCAGGCAGGTCTAAAGTCTTCATGCAATAAGAATTCTATGAAATTGCATAGATTTACCAATTATGAGGTCTATCAGAATTCTAATAAATTCCAAAGATTAAAGCTACTAAGTACTTCGGTAAATTTTAAGAATGTTTTCTTATTTATTTGATTTTAATCTGAAAAATAAATAAACATATATCATGAGAATATTGTATTCCAAACACTGGAAACAAGTTATATAAAAATTCAGGTCACTTAATTGCCTGCTATAACAGGGAAGTTTTTTATGACTGGGAAAGAGACTATAGGAAGAGGGTTAAATCTTAGTCTGCAGAGGCAGAAATTAACTTTGTTGTTGTTGTTGTTCAGGGTTTTACTCTACCCCGGCTACTCTGGATCTCACTGTTTCTTTGTTTGTAGACAAGTGTCAAACTCCTGAATCAATCCTCTGCACTCAGCATGCTAAATGACAATATTGAAGGTGTGATTTATCACACCAAGATGTACCAAATTCTGAAGAGCTCTTGACATTGGGATTTCACTGTGCACATATACTATAATATAAAGAAGATGACTTAAAAGGGTAGACACTACTTCTCAGAAGATTTATGGTATTAACCTAGATGGCAAATACAAAGCCTGGACCAGGAAGAGTTGAGATATGGAGACATATCCAACCTAGACATCATCTGGAGGCTTTGAGGCATTTGTTGTAGCCTGCTACATCCTATATTTGCATGTGGTAAAAGTCTGACTCATGTGCCATGCCTTTAGGTAAGTGTCTGATACATTGGGATGGATAGGATGTTTGAATTCTCCTGGAATCACTTATCTATTTTGTATGTAAGACAAAGGTTTCTTGAAATCAAGTATTCATAAATGTAATGAGTTTAATTTAAAATATTTTATGAGTATTATGGTGTTTATGTGACTAACTAATTGGCCTACTCATCCTTTTTCTTCTTATTGCTATTTCTCATTACTCTATATTTATGTATTAAAACAATTATTCACTCTCCTTGGCTGAGAAAATTACACACTCATGGTGTAAAAGCCTTTCATCAAATATTTGTTGAGTATATCTCAATGTCTTGCTTTGTGATATGTGAGGTGAAGAAAGTAGCGACAAACAACAACAACAACAATATCTTCTGTAACTTACAATTTGGAAAGAAATAGAAAGTTTAATCAAATAATCATAGTTACATGAATCGCATAAGCTATGGACAAAATTGTCACTTGCTGTGAGATGAACCATGGATATTTCTCCTGAAGCTACTTGAGGTGAAATCTGATGTCCAAGTAGGACCCATTAGAAGTATGGGAGATTTGGGGCAGAATAACACATGGAAGGAGACTTCTGTGGAAATTTAACAAACAAATACAAAACTGCAGTTCACTGACTTGCAAGGCAGGAAGCACAAAAGCCAGTGGTTTAGTGTGCCAAGCTCTATAGCACTCAATGAAATGGCATCACCAGTGTCAGTAAAACAACAACAGCAAAACATTCTAGCCCACTCTTTTCCTTGGGACAGGTTAAATTGAATAAGAAAATTTAAGTTCTAAAAATGAAGAGAAAAAAAAAGAAAAAAGAGAGAAAAAGAGAGGTAGAAAGAGAAAAATAAAACAAATATCAAGAAAAATTATTCAATATATGCTAAGTCTCCCATTATAGGGGATTTAAAGAGAAAGTCAACTAGGTATAAATCCATGACTTTTGTGGAAATTACGTTAACTTAGAAAAGAAAAAGTTGACAGTTACTGTTTGGCTCCTTAATGTCTTCAAAAGGACCCTGTACTAATGTTCTGGTCACCACCTTGTGGTAGTATAGGGAAAGAATAGGCTCTTTGGAAACTGGGGCCTCTGTTAGATCACTTGAGGGGTGCCCTTGAAGAGGATATTTGAATATGAGTCATTTCCTCTTCCAGCTACCAAAGGGTCAACATTTTACTCCACCATGTTCTCCCACTATGCTATTCAATCTTGACAGGAACCACTGAAATCCACAAATAAAAAATAAACCAAGATATTAAATTAATTTTCATTGTTGAATGCATGTGAGAGAGAATGTGGTAGCATGTGTGGAGACTAGAAAACAATTTTCAGGAGTTAATTCTTACCTCCCTCAATGTAATCTGAAAAGGGAACTCAGGCCACTTAGGCTACAAACATTATTTGTGTCACAAATGCTTTTCTGTGCTTAGCCAGATCACTGGATTCATTCTTCCTTTAAAATTTACATCTTCAAGGATTTTGTCACATCGATGGAAATTTTATTAGTACAATGAAAGAGATAAACAAAATATACAATTTTCTGGACAACAATAAGTCCCATAAAAGAAAATTCAGAGGAAAGTGGACATAATTTCATTGAAAGGGGCTGATATTATATTGGGAAGCATAAAGAGGAAAAGTCCTATGCAAAGGTAGTCTACGAAGAGATGCTTAAAAGAACTGTTGGCACTATGTTGCCACTTGGCAAGTCAGAGGAGAAAGCGTGTTACAAAGAGAGAAGGGAGCAGGTGTTCAGAACTGAAGTCAGGAGGATACCTGGGATGCTGTAGGAAAGGAAAGGAGCAGAAGGAATTGTGTGAAGATGAGAAGACAGGTGAGTTGGCTGGCTACATCTGGCCAGAGATGATGCTAGAGGCTCTGGTGAAAACGAAGAAACAATTATTTATAGTAAACCTCTTTCTCAAGGATTAACTTTCAAGGTGATCATCAGGAACAACATGTAACTTTACCAGATTGTTTGGACAGCTTCCCCATCAGGCCCATTGGTTGTGCACTATGGTAGTTTAAATAATCAGTTTGGGATAAAAATCATGATTCCTAAAACATTTTATGATTTGGCAGATTAAGAAAAGAAGTGTTTCATCAAGTTGAGATTCTCCAAGCGCGCTTCAAGTCTGGAGACATCCAATATGTTCTTCTATAGAGAGCTCTTAAATCAGCTTCCAGATAGGTAGACATTGGACAACAGCCCTCCATTTTCCTGTTAAGCTAAATTTTCTTTCTTTCCTTCTTTCTTTCTTTCTTTCTTTCTTTCTTTCTTTCTTTCTTTCTTTCTTTCTTTCTTTCTTTCTTTCTTTCTTCTCTCTTTTGTTGATTTTTATCTTTTTTACAATTTATTCATTAAATATCCCAATTGAAGTTCCCTCCCTCAACTCCTCCCAGTCACACCTTCCCTTCCTCTTCCATCCTATCACTTTTTCCTAGTCTACTGATTGGGGGAGTTCTCCTCTTCCATCTGCCCATAGCTTGTCAAGTCTCATCAGAATGGCCTGGATCCCCTATTCTCTGTGGCCTGGCAAGACCACATCACCAGGAGCAAGTGATCAAAGAGCAGGCAACTGAGTTTATGACAGAGGCAGCCCCTGCTCCCTTTACTTGGGAACCCACCAGAGGAGACTGAGCTGCCAATCATTTACATCTGAGCAGGGGTCTAGGTCCTCTCCATGCATGGTCCTATGTTGGTGCATCAGTCTCTGCAAGACCGCCTGGGCTCAGATGTTTTTGCTTTATTGGTCTCCTTGTGGGGTTTCAAGCTGTCATCTTTGCCTTATCAGTTTGTCTTTCCATTTAGTTTGTCTGTTGTGCAATTAGTAGCTAGTCTTGCTGACTCACAAAAGCATTTGGAGAATGAGTGAATGGTGTAAATAAGAGATAAGTTATGTGAAGGGACCTGAAACCAGCCGAGAAAGCTAAGCTAGGTGAGATAAAGACTGTTTATTTCAACTATCACTCTATTGTTGACTTTTGAAAGTGGAGGTATCTTTTAGATGAGTTCTTGAACAGCAGTTGTCACCAGAGAATAGTAGACAATTCCATAAATCATTAACCTCAACCTTTTTGGGTTAGCTTGATCCAACTTAATATTGCTTTGATTTTGAAATGATAATGGGAACGTACTTCCTGATAAGGTATTAATCATGATGAGAAGGTGACAGAAAATAATTTGAAGGTTCAGAAAGGTCTGGCTTGGAAATCAGTGTCTGTTGAAGGGAGAATTCTAGAGAGCATCTTGCCTTAGTTCACTGAGTTAACTAAGTAATGATATCCTTGTGATTGTGCTTAGCAATCTTAATTCATTTAGCAAATACACTGCAATAGACCTGTGTATCACATTTGACTGCATGGGGTAGAAAGCCTCAAATGTTTTCTTTTTTTTGTTGGTTTTTTTTTGTTTTTTTTTGTTTGTTTTTTTGGTTTTGTTTTGTTTTGTTTTTGGTCCACATTTTAAATTACTTTGGAAATGATTAAAAGTAGAGAGTAAATCTGAACCCCAAAATTAAATTGAATTTTCAACATATGGAATTAAATTGAATTTTCAACATATCTCCTGAATTACGTATTATATAATGAAGTTTGGTGTAATTAAGGTTTCTTAATTCACAGATACATGTCACTTTTCACATCATTGAACACTCAAGGGTCTCTAAATGAGTTAAGACTGGAAGGTTGCTATTTTCCTTACAAGTGGATTTTGCATTGGCCTTTGTGGAGAAGCAAGTCTGCTGAGACATTAAAAGGACTCTTGCAAATGCTGAAACTGCTTACTGTTGATAAAGCAATTGCAAAAGCCATACTAAGCATATCACTGGAGCAGATAAAGAAAAGCCAGAGTATTAAATCAGTGATTAACAAAATTACCTGATAGTTCAGTTCATAAAGCCCATGACCCACATATTATGAGATAAAAGTAAGCACCAGAAAGTAAATGAGATAACCAAAATTTTAATCATTTATCAGTTGCTTAAAACATTGACATATGAATTTTAAATATCAAAATGCATGCTTCAAAAAATCACTTTTTAACAGTGTACTTTTACTTCTATGAATTTATAAATCACCTTTGTTTGCCCTTTTAATTACTTATTGTTTTTATATCAGCATGGGTGATTAAAAGCCACTTTGAAAAGTAAGGCAGTTCTATGATAAAAATGAAGGTGAAATAAAGAGATAAGTAAAAGTAATTTATCCTAAACATATAATTACACTTTTAAACATGATAATCCCTAATAAGTGACCACTGCATGGTCTGATAAAGATTTTGGTTCTCAAAGTTCCAAGCTAGCCTTGTTCAATATTAAAATTTGTGAGCATGTTAGAAAACTTTCTTGGTAATTTCCCAGTTGTCATAAAGAGAAGAATCATTGTAACTGTCCACAGAGTTCTTTCTTTGAAGACGAATATACAGAAATATTTCAAGTGTGTACATTTTCATCTGATAAAAGCTTTCAGGAGAATTTTTCACTGAACATCTACTTTTTACCAGATGGCAAAATGTACCAGTATACCACAGTAAATGTAACCAGGCTTCTCATAACCCTGTCCACCCTTCTTCTGCTGGATTTCAAAGATGTCTATATGACCTGTGATACCTCCCAGCCCCCTCCCCTCTATGGATTTCTCTTATTCTGATTTCAATCCAAACGCCATTTTTCCACCATCAAAGGCCCTGGGTATCCTGTTCTTCTCATAGCCCTGCTAATATGCCCTTTGCTGCAATTGTTCTTGGAACATGACTTTGTGTTTCTACGGACAGACCAATGGCTTACCACAGTCTCTCTAGTAATTTCTAAATATTAGTTTATTTGAGTCACATACTTCTCCCCCCTCCCTTGGATTTAGGTCTCCCCACCAGGAAAAAGTGATCAAGGAGCAGTCAAGTGAGTTCATGTCAGAGACTGCCTCTTCTCCATTACTAGGGGACCCACATGGAGACTGGGCTGTCTGTGGGCTACATCTAGGCAGGGCATCTACATCCTCTGCATGCATGGTCTTTGGTTGATGTATGAGTCTCTGTGGTCACCACTGGGCCCAGCTTTTTGGGGTGTTGTTGGTATCCTTGAGGGGCTCCTGTTCCCTCTGAGTCTTTCCATCTCCCCTTTCTTCCATAAGACTCCCTGAGCTCTGTCTAAAGTTTGGCTGTGAGTCTCTGCATCTGTTTCAGTCCCCTGCTGGGTGAAGCCTTTTAGAGGAGATCTGTGGTAACCTCCTGCCCTGTTCCATCTCTTCTTCTGCTGCCTATCCTGTTTTCCCTTCTGAATGAGAATTAACAAAAGGACAGCTTACACACTGGGAAAGATCATCACCAACCCTACCTCTGACAAAGGGTTAATATCCAGAATATATAAAGAAATCTAGAAATTAGATAGCAATAAATCAAATAATCCAATTAAAAATGGGGTACAAAGCTAAACAGAAAATTATCAACAGAGGAATATCAAATGATGGAGAGACACTTAAAGAAATATTCAACAGCCTTAGTCACCAGGGAAATGCAAATTGAAATGACTCTGAGATTCTACCTCACAACCATCAGAAAGGCAAAGACCAAAAACTCAAGTGACTACTCATGCTGGAGAGTATGTACAGAAAGGGAAACGCTCCTCAATTGCTGGTGGGAATGTAAACTTGAAAACAACCTAGATGTCCCTCAATGGAGGAGTGGATACAGAAATTGTGGTACATTTACACAACATACTACTACTCAGCTATTAAAAATAAGGAAATCATGAACTTTCTAGGCAAATGGATGGAACTAGAAAAGATCATCCTGAGTGAGGTATTACAGAAGCAGAAAGACCCATATGGTATATACTCACTGATAAGTGGATATTAGACATATAATATAGGATAAACACACCTAAATCTACAGATCTAAAGAAGCTAAACAACAAGGAGGACTCTAGGGAAGATGCTGAATTCTCATCCAGAAAGAGTCTCATATTTCTTTATCCAACCTTTTTCCTTAAGTACTGATGAGATTTGATAGCTATGGGCAGATGGTAGGAGAGGAGAACTCCAGCTTTCAGTGGCTTATGGGAAGGGATAAGGGGGAAGAGGGAGGGAGGACAGGGAAGGGATAAGTTGAGGGAGTGGTCTATAATCAGTATATAAAGTGAATACATTGCAAACAATAAAATAAAAAAAGAATTTCTTGAATGAATTTTTAAAGCTTATTAGTGAAGTAAAATTTCTAGGAAAAAAATAAATGTAGGCCTTCTCATATACAGTTGTACTTTAAAATGCACTTCAGTGTGTATGTTACAATCACTTACATAAGTATGACTGATATACATAATTTCCACATTGTTCTATCTAAGGCATTTTTCCTTAACCAAGTGGAAATCAAAATTCTACCAGACAGCCCTGATGAGCCCTTATAGGCTAGAGTGAGATAGTAGAGGAGGACCTCCCCAATCAGTGAATTAGGGAAGGGACATGGAGGGGAGAAGAAGGGTTGAACTGGCAGGAGGTGAGGAAGGGGACTACAGCAGGGATACAAAGTGAATAAATATAGTAACAATAATATTAATAATAATAAAGAAAAATTCTACTAGTTTAAGCTCTGTTTTCACGACACATTATACAAGTATCATTCTATTTTAATGTGTACATATCTACTGAAAACAGAAATTTAATTATGAACCATATACTTCTCACCATAATCCATGTGAGAGGCAAGACAGACAAGTTTAAAGAAAACAAACAGAAAGTTTCCATAGTTACTTACATAGGTGGACCTGCTTATCTAGTAACATTTGAAGTTCTGTTCCTATGCGAATCTTAATTGTAGGTAATAAATAAGTTTTATAAAAAAATAAAAATGATCAATAGCATGTAATTTTTGTAATAGGGTTCTAAGGTCATAAATAGCTATTTAGATAAACCCCAGAAGTCTTCCTAACTTATGATACAAGAATACTTTTCTTCTAATAAAATGGACAAGTGCACCTTCCCCTCAACCCTTAATTATGAGGATTATAATATTCTGGACACTCTGTTCTGCGTACTTTCTAGGGAGGTCTGTTTCTATTGAGATAGTGAGTCAAACACCTGGATGTTTGCAGCAGGAGCTTCGGACTCCAGGCATTTCAACACTCCAGCTTGCCTTCTTGTCCTGTTACTAATGGCAAGTTCATCCTTTGAAAATAAAGTTCAGATTACATCACATCTCTTTGTTTTTCCTCTCAATTATCCTGCGCAATGAATGAAATTCAGGGAGCCTCAAAGATGCTGTGGAACTAAATATTAATAATACACCACATTATCTACCACTCCTAGCATTTTGACACTTCAGCACTGCACCAAACCATAAAGTGCTGTGAAGCCCAAGCTCACTTTCTCTCTGCTCTCCTTAAGGTAGCTCCTCTCTCTGGTCAGACTCCACCTCTTTCAATGCTGCTTCCTAGCAGGTGTCATTCTTGGAGGCACTGTTACCTCGTGACTACTGCTGTTATTAACAGATGCCTGCAGAGCCAACAACGTGTTTTACAAGTTAAACAAACAAACAAACAAAATCTTGGCAATAATAGTAAATTTGATAAATTGGCTACTTTCACAGTTCATTTTTCAAGAGGGTAGCATCTTCAAAATGCCTAATACATGACAGTCACAGTGTTAGTCGCAGAAAATATTAGAATTCCTTAGAAACATTAGATGCCTTAGAAGCTGAGATGGAACAAAGTTTGTTACTATTCCCAAGAGCTCTTTGCACAATGTCTTACGGAGAATATGCTCTCTGCATAATTTGTCTAAGGAATAAAGAACCAAAGCAAACCAGCATATATTTCTTTGTTCAAAGAAATCAAATGAGCATCAATGCATAAAACCCTTGAAGAATAAATAAGCCATCTGAAATGATAATGTCAGACACATTACATTTTACAGTTTTTCACAATTTGCACATTCCAATTGATCCATGAAATAATTTAATTACATAGATTACTGCATTATGATATAGCTTCTTACTGCTTTTTTCCCAACATGTTTTCTGAGGGAGATAATTTATTTCTCAGAAAAGAAAAATAGAGCAGAAGAACCTAAATAAAGATGAAAGGATTTGCAGTCTAGTCTTCCATCCCCAGAATAGCACTAATAAATCTCTTCCAGCATCTTTCAATAAATTTGTCCAGATTTGCTTAAGTTAAGTGGTTGCTATCCAGTCACAGGGAACACTGGAGAAACTGAGATCTTTTAATAGAAAATTGTAATGGTTAACTTATTTTTAATACTATATTTGAGCAGGAAATTCAGAACCTTACAATGGCCCTCTGACACATTTCATATTTACTTTTGCACAGTGTCAGATTTTAGTATGCTTTTCCTATACCGTATGTATAATATCCACTTATAAGTGAGTATATACCATGTGTGTCTTTCTGCTTCTGGGATACCTCACTCAGGATCATCTTTTCTGCTTGCAAATTTCATGATTTTCTCATTTTTATTCAGAAAGGCAAACAGGATGGACATAGGAATAGAGAGAAAACAGGACAGGATCCTTCCACAAAGGGCCTCTGAAAAACTCTACCCAGCAGGGTATCAAAGAAGATGCTAAGACTCATAGCCAAACCTTGGGCAGAATGCAGGGAATCATATGAAAAAAGAGGGAGATAGGAAGACCTGGAAAGGAGCTCCACAAGGAGAGCAACAGAACCAAAGAATCTGGGCCCAGGGGTCTTTTCTGAGATTGATACTCCAACCAAGGACCATTCATGTGGATAACCTAGAGCCCTGTTCAGATATACCCCATGGCAGCTCACTATCCAAGTAGGTACCCTAGTGAGGGGAACAAGGGCTGTCTCTGACATGAACTCAGTGGCTGGTTCTATATCAACTCCCCTGTTGGGGGGAGCAGCCTTACAAGGCCAAAAAGGTAGACAGTACAGCTAGTCCTGATTAGACCTGATAGACTAGGATTAGATGAAAGAGGAGGAGGTCCTCCCCTATCAGTGAACTGGGAGAGGGGCATAGGAGGAGAAGAGGGAGGGAGGGTAGGATTTGGAGGAGATGAGGGAGGAGGCTACAGCTGGGATACAAAGTGAATAAATTATAATTAATAAAAAATAAGTATATATTTTTTAAAAAACAAATAACTGTTACTCCTGCATCAGCAGACTCCAATGCCTCTGACATCCATGTGCACCTTTGCTCATGAGATCATCCACAGGCATGCATGTGCTAATATTCATGCATGCTCACACACAGAATTAAAATTAAAATTTAAAAGAATCTGAATGAGGCATCCCAGAAGCAGAAAGACACAGTATACACTCACTTATAAGTGGATATTAGATATATAATATATGATAAATATACTAAAATCTGTACACCTAAAGAAGCTAAGCCAGAAGGATGACCCTGAGTAAGATGATCAATCCTCACTCAGAAAGACAAATGGGAAGGACACTGGAAGAAGGAGAAAACAGGAATCGGGACAGGAGCCTACCACAGAGGGCCTCTGAAAGACTCTACCCAGCACTGTATCAAAGCAGATACTGAGACTCACAAACAAACTTTGGGTAGAGTGCAGGGAATCTTGTGAAAGAAGGGGGAACTAGTAAGACCTGGAGAGGACAGGAGCTCCACAAGGAGAGCAACAGAAGGCCCAGGGGTCTTTTCTGAGACTGATACTCCAACCAAGGAGTTCATGGAGATAGGCTAGAGCCCCTGTTCAGATATAGCCCATGGTAGCTCAGTATCCAAATGGGTTCCCTATAAAAAATATTTTTTAAAAAAGAACATTGTCCAGTTCTTTTCCAAAAGTTCTATGAGATTATGAACAATCGAGCTAATAAAAATATCCAGAGGGGTTGTACTAGCTAAGACTGGTAAATAATATTATGATAAATAGTGACATCACAAAATTTTATAGCATTGTTTTCAGGTGTATACTGTTAATAATCTTCATTTACAAATGTAGAAAATTTTAAGGAATTTTAAGGAAGAATTACATCTGGCTTTGCCTTTACAGGTTGTAACTAGACTGTTTCTGAGATGTTCACCATTTATCTGTCTGTATAATTATTTATCTGTCTGTCTGTCTGTCTGGCTTATAGTTACCACACATTCATTGTATCTCATCACCATAGCTACAGTGAATTTGCTAAGAGAAGTCTACCCGAAACATGCCCAGCCAATTAATCATTTTGTTGTTTATTTTTGTGCTGTTATTTTGATTTATTTTATTCTTCGATGGAAGAAAAACTCTTTTTCATAAAAGGAACAAAATTTCATATTTATTTGTTATTTTGTTTATGCACATATCATAATTCTTTCAATGGCCCCTATTTTTATGCCATTAAGTATTGGCATTTCTGTTAACCAGCATATGAAAAAGAAGAAGGTAACACAGCCCCTATATATTTAGAACTCAACATCTATTCAGGAAATGGAGAGTTATAGTTTATGCTACTCCTAAAAATAAAGTAATATTTTATTTAAATAAAATATTTAAAGATTAAAATATTATGTCAGAAATATTTTTGTAAGTACAATTAATAAAACAAAAACCTGGACATTGTAAATCTGTTAAAATAATAAGTAAAATAGTAAAAAAAAAAGATCAAAATAACATTAGCAGTTTCATCACATGAAATGGCTACTGTGTGTGACACATTTGGAACAAACATGTGCACACACATGTGCACACACACACACACCCAGACTCACACACAAACCAAATTTAATTATAAAGTGAGCCTAAGGGCTGTTTAAGTGTGAAAAAAACTGCAAAGAACAATAATAAAAAGAATAATCTTATACACAATAGAAAAATAAAATGATACAAAAACCTTTAAAACATAAAGTTGAGGAAGAATAAAAAGATGGTTATATTTATACTCTCCTAACAGCAGCATAAATGTGAAACCAAAATATTTCATGTTTCAGGCACCAAGTCAGCCTTTTTACATATAATAATAGAAGATGATACTCTGCAAACAATTATATTTGAAGTAGAATAACTTTAAGTGCAAAAAAGAAAAAATATAAATGTATTTAAGTAATGTAAATTAAATCTTTGTTAATAGAGAATTAATTATATCTATGTAAAATAAATTTTTAGACAGAGACTTGTATTATATACATTTTAAATTAAAGCAGTGATTTACTTATCTGTTGAAATATTACAATACAAAACATGTTAAATAAAAATTATTTTAAAAGTCAATTGAGCCTTTTTTCTGGAGATGGGATCGTACGATATCTGATTATTACCTTCCACTCAGTATACAACAGTCTCTATCATTTGTTGTCATATTTCCAAATTACTTAAAACAATATTCTCTTCTTTCTCTTGTATCAATCCACCAATAGTATCTGGAATTCAATGTTAATATTTGTGATCTCCAACTAACATACATTGACACTGATCTCTCATCATAATCCTGATTTCATCATAGCTTTTTAATATGATATTGCAATGTCTCTACAATAGTTTTGATACTGTTTACCTATCTTAGAGCATTTTATCTCAGCATGAGATATTCCTTGATAATTGAATTGTTAAAGTAATAATATATAAACCATGAAAAATATTCTAGTAAGTTAAATGGGAAATGTATTATTTAATGTGTAAAACATCATGTAAAAATATTTTATGGTAAGTGCAGATTTCTAACAATTATCATTTATTCTAGTAATACAGTGCTTCTGAAACGGGGGAGTCATGGAGAAAGAAAGTGTCCTCTACATTCTGACACATGCTTTAAAATTCATGGCCATTTCTCATACCTTAAAAGGCATTTTGTGGGCTGTGTGAGGAAAAATTGGGGGATGGGAGACAGTCTCAATAGGTTCTGCATTAGCTCATTAAATACTAACACACCATTTCTATTTTACATAATTTAACATGACAAACTATAAAAAAGGTGAAACTGGCAACCCCTAGGCATGCGTTTTAAAACATCCTCATTTAGATGCTAATTTTGATTCTAAGTGTATGACTGGTTTTAAAAAAAAAAAAAGCCATTAACAAAGGACCAGATTACTTAAAAGGGATTATTAGGCAAAATGTGAGGTTATTCTGATACCAAGTGGCCCTTTATATGACCAAATACAACTACCTTAAATAAAACGGTATAAAGATATTTTCTTTAAAATGATAGAGAATACTCATACAACAGATTTGGAAAGAGTTTCAAGTAGTGAATAATCACTCTTAATACAATAATGTAACTGAAAACCAAGATCCTTTCTCAGGTGCTGTAGGAATATGAATTACTATGACAGCTCCATGTTTTAGAAAGCCAGAAATGGCTGCCTGGATAAAACTTCTTGTAATGGTAAAGTAAACTAAAACAATCTCTTCAACAATTTCATACCCTGACTTTCAGTTTAATAAAACCCACCAAAATAGAGCAGAGCAAACCAGCAAGAGGAATACTGTTATTCCAGCTGAGATGGAACTCATGAATGGCAAACGAATGCAGTAATGATATCATAATGAGGCCTGTCAAACAAAGTGCAGTTGATGAGTGTATGATCCTGTATTAAGTAGATAACTTAGTAAATATATTATTGCTCAGCACTGTTGTGCTGACTGTGAATGTGGTTATTGCTCCTTCATGTTTCTAAATCAAAGAACAAAGAGAGTCTGACCAGATGAGGTAAAACTCATGAACCTCTACAGAGCGTTGTATTTTACTTTTGAGCTTATTAGGTAATTGATGTCTTTGTCTTCATTGTCTTAACAGCTTTATATTCTTAAAGAGAACTTGCTAAATTTTCTTCCACATTCTGTTATACTTATTGTTTAATAGTTGTTTATTTTTGTCTGTGTGTACATACATATAATTTTTTAGAGAAAAATTATTTTCTCTCCTAGTTTTCTAGAGTTTAGTTCATGGTTTCTTGGCTCCAGGTGTTTTGGATATCATGGCAATGAAGGGACAAATAAAGAATTTTTTTCTTTTACCTCATTCTAGACAAGAAGCAGAGAAAGAGGAAATAAATAGAAATTAGGTATATTCTTTATTTTATTTTTTAATTATGTGAAGGTGTATTTGTCTATAGATCAGTATGTGTTCTTGAGTACAGGTTTATGTGGAGGCCAGAGGTGCCCAATTTTCTGGGACTGGAGTCACTGGCAGTTGTGAATTGCCTGATCTGAATATTCAGAGCTAAACTTAGGCCCTCTGAATGAGTAACAAGCCTTTTCACTCTTTCCTGCTGCCAAGCGTAACCATTGAAGGTTCCCTTCAATACCTTTACAGGTACTTCCTTTAGCATTTAGACTTCAGCTCCCATAGTTTCTACCACTTCCAAACTTAGTGCCATTACTTGAACACTATTTGTGAGAGTCAGTATCTGGTATGCAGGGCATCTGATATGTGACCTCCAAAGGGTTGCACAGTTTGAGAACTACTTCTTTAGACACTCTGGCCTGCTGAGCTTCTACCACAGTCATCCATTAATAAAAGCAGTCACATGATGATGGGATTGTATGAAAGAAGACCTTCTTCACCTAATGAATGGCAGAAGTACCAGTTATATAATATGTAATATTATATATTATTATAATATATACTATATTACTATATAATATATTTTTTCGAGAATGTCCTGATGAAATTCAACAAGCTATGGGCAGATGGCAATAGTGAAGAACTCTCCCTTTAAGTGGACTAGGGGAAGGGATGAGGGGAAGAGGGAGGGAGGGTGGGGCTGCAGGAGTTGAGGGAGGAGACTTCAATTAGGATATATAATGAATAAATTGTGAAGAAAAAATAAAAATTTTAGAAAGAATATGAAAAGTTGTTTTGAAGGGGAAAAATAATATTCTCTCTATTGTTTATAGTTTTTAGTTGAGATGGACTCTTATAACAAAACAGAACTATCAAGAAACAAACAAACTCTACAAGAAGACGAACAGAGCCAAAAAACCTGGACCCATGGGGACCTACAGAGACTGATATTCTAACGAAGGATCATGTATGGAAAGGACCTAGAGTCCCTGATCAAATGAAGCCCATAGGCTGCTCAGTTTCCAAGCGGGTTCCCTAGCAAGGGTATCAGGGGCTGTCTCTGACATGAACTCAATGGCTGGCTCTTTGTTCACCCTTGGGGGGTACAGCCTTGCCAGGCAAGAGAGGAAGATGATACAGCCAACCCTGATGAGACCTGATAGGCTAGAGTCAGATTGAAGGGGAGGAGGTCCTCCCTTATCAGAGGACTAGGGAAAGGGCCTAGGGGGAGAACAGGGAGGGTGACTGGAACTAGGAGGAGATAAGGAAGGGGGCTATATGCAAAGTGAATAAATTGAAATAAATAATAAATAAATAAGTGGATAAATAAATAAAACAACCAAGATTTAATATCATCTATACTTTATGCATACACAGATGACATTTGAAATTATGGAAATTTAGGCTTCAATGTAACCATTTAATTAAACCTAAAAGAAGGGCGTAAGAAAGGTCAGGAAGAGCAGGCCAGAATCAGCTCTTTCAGCAGGAAGAAGCAGCTTCATCTTGGTGTCTTTTCCACTGAGAATATATTTTATAAATATTTTTCTATAGCAAGCAGACATGCCTACAAATGGAGAATCCCCTTGTATATACAATTTTTAAACAAAAGAATGTTTGCTTTGTTATAAATTAATGATCCCACTGGCCTGCTCTAAGAGCATCAGTTTACATCATCACCCGGAAGTTCCAGCTATGACAGGGGCTTTGCCAAAACAAGCCCCAGCCATGGTGGATCTCTACTCTTCCTATCTCCTGTGTCTCCTTCAATCTCTTTCACCCCTCAACTGTTCCCTTGCTTCTCTGTCTGTCTTTTTTCTGTTCATTTGTCCCCCCACTTGTCTGCATGTCCGTCTATCTGTCACTATTTCATCCTCATGCCCCTACTGCAAGATGGCCTTTCACTCTCTCAAAAGGCCTTGATAATTGATGATGTTCAACAAACTCTGTGGAAAGGACAAGATGGCAGCACCAGGAGATCACTGCCTCTGAGGAGCAGTACAGCAATGTCGGTACAGCGACCAAGAGACTGAACTCTGGGCCCTAAAACAACAACTGTCATGTTTCCCAGGTGAGAGGAAACTTCACAGTGTGGGAATCAGTCGAGTCCACTCTCAGATCACCCAGCCAGAACCTGGAAGAGATCCTGGGTCACACAGGCACTTGGTAGCCAGCCCAGAGCCACATGTCTGCGTGTCCTGATCACTTTCCCAGGCTGAACGGTGAGCACAAAAGCACTAGAGACTGGGCTCCCAGTCGCGATAAAAACCCACAGGAAAGGTAGGAAACAGGACTGACCTCAGGTCAGGGACTGACTGGCAGGTGCACACAGCCAGCCCTGAGAAGGGCTCCAGCCGTGAGCACAGAGACCTGCTGTGCACCTGACTCTGTCACAGACAGAACTGTGTGACCCAGGGCATCAGATACTGGGTTTCCTTGTAGAGAAAAAAAAAAAAACCCACAGGGTCAGCAAATGGGGACTGACTTCAGGTCACACAGTCTATCCCTGGAAGAGGTCCCTCAGAACGGTGGGCACACGGCGCCAGTTAGAGACCTGCTCTGCCTCCAACTATCAGTAAAAGACAGAACTGTGTGCCCCAGGACATCAGAGACCAGGAGTTTTCTCTGTCAGGAGAAAAACACCACAGAAAAGGAAACACCTTAGAGCACTCAGCTGACCCCACAACCACCACTATGACCAGTATACATGGGAAAGTTCTCCGGAAAAGGTCTCAGGTTGCAGCCCAGTCACCAGCTTGTTGAATCCACCACTTTCCAGCTCCTGCGCACTCTAATAGCACCACCCCAAACACCACAGACTGGGCCTTCCTGTTGGGAGAAAACCCCATGGAGGGAGAAACATCTGGCCCTACCTCACAACACCTAGATTGGGAAAAGTTTCTGGCTATATACAGGCTCCTTATTCTAGCCTAGAGCTGCACACATGAGAGCGGAGTTCACCTGTTACTGACTATATCTTGGGATACTGGGGTACAGAGCCCCAACCTTAGACCTACAGTAGCCTGGGATCCCTGAGATCAACCCCCAGATACTGCTCCAAGGGGCAACCAGTTATCCCTAATTAAATTGACCAAATCATGGACACCCAGGTTACAGCAGCAGCTCACTAAATTTACAGCAAGAAATTCAGAAGTGGGGCAGGACTTCTCCAGGTGAGAGGAGAGCCCTCTTAACTAACAAGGACCAGGGTTACCGCTCAGGTCTGTGTGCCTGAGGTGAGCTGAGTCAATTTCTGAAAAACACCTGCCATTCAATGACCATGCCCAAAACAGCTGAAGAGGCTTCCTTCAGGAAAAATAATCTTCCTTCCAAGGGGATTCTCTCCACCACAGAATTCCAGGAACCCCCGAAAATAATACCCAACACCTAAGATAGCTCAATGGGTAGAGGCCAGTGTAAAAATGCAACCAACAAAAGACAGAACCCAGTTATCCAGGGGCAAGAAGCCCTGGACAGACCAGCATAATTCAAGAAGATTACTTAACATCTATGTTTATGAAGAGGATAATAGAAGAAACAAATAAAATGCATAAAGAACTAGAGGAAGAAAAAGTCAAACAGATTTTAGCCATCCGCAAAGAAATAGAGGGAGATAAAGACAAACAGATTATGGCCATCCGTAAAGAAATACAGGAAGTTGCAGCCAAATAATTTTTGGCCTTTACAGAGGAAATACTTAAATTACTGGAAAATTAAAAGAAATAGAGGATTGTTCAATCAAACAGCTGAACAAATTGAAGGAAAAACAAGAAAATACAGTCAGACTGGTTAAGGAAATCAACCAAAAGGTTCAAGATCTGAAGAAGAATTGGAAAAATTAAAGAAAACACAAATGGAGGAAATTGCAGAGAGAAGAAACATAGGGAAGAAAATAGGAACTACAGAGGTCAGCATAACCAATAGACTACAAGAGATGGAAGAAAGAATCTCAGGTGTGGAAGATACAATGGAAGAAATAGATGTATCCATCAAAGAAAATGTTAAATCTAAAAATATTCCTGGCAAGACCTTATAAGAAATCCAAGATAACATGAAAAGACAAAAACCTAGGAATAATAGGATTAGAAGAAAAAGAAGATTCCCTCCTGTAAGGCCCAGAAAATATTTTCAACAAAATCATTGAAGAAAATTTCCCCAACTTAAAGGAGAGGCCTATAAGAAAACAAGAGGCCTACAACAACGAATGAATTAGACCAGAAAAGAAAATCTTCCTGAAACATAATAATCAAAAGAGTAAGCATATAAAACAAAGAAAAAGTACTAAAAGCCGCAATGGAAAAAGGACAAGTAAAATATAATGGTATGCCCATCAGAATCACACCTGACTTCTCAACAGAGACTATGAAAGCCAGAATGGCCTGGGTGGATATCATGCAGATCCTGAGAGAACACAGATGTCACCCAGGCTACTATACCCAGCAAAACTATCAGTCTTCATAGACAGATAAAACAAGATATTCAACAACAAAAACACATTTCAACAATACCTACACACAAATCCAGCACTACAGAAGACACTAGAAGGAAAAATATAACCCAAGAAAACTAACTACTTACAAGAAAACACAGGAAATAATTAACCCACTACAGTAAAACAAAAAGTAACCAAGCAAAAAAACTTACTACCACAGCCAACATCAAAATCAAAAGATCGGACAGCCACTGGTCATTAATCTCTCTCAACATCAATGGAATTAATTCTCCAATAAAAAGATACAGACTAACAGGATGGATGCATAAACAAGACCCAACAATCTGTTGCATACAAGAAACACACCTAAGTCACAAAGATAGACACTACCTGAGGGTAAAGGGCTGGAAGACAGTTTTCCAAGAAAATGGACCCAAGAAGCAAGCAGGAGTAGCTATTCTAATATCTGATAAAATAGACATTCAACCAAAATTAATAAAAAGAGATGGGGAAGGACACTTCATATTCATAAAGGGAAAATTCCACCAGGAAGACATCAAAATCCTGATCACCTATGCCCCAAATACAAGGGCACCCACATTTGTAAAAGAAACATTAATAAAACTTAAAACACATAGATCTGCACACAATAATAGTGGAAGAATTCAAAACCCCACTCTCAACGAAGGACAGGTCAAAAAACAGAAATTAAACAAAGAAACAATATCTCTAAGAGGTCATGAATCAAATGGACATAACAGACATCTACAGAACCTTACACCCAAACACAAAAAAATTCACCATCTCAGCACTTCATGAACCTTCTCCAAAATAGACCATATGGTTGGTCACAAAGCAAGCCTCAACAGATACAAGAAAATTGAAATAATCCCTTGTATCCTATCTGATCACCATGGACTTAAGCTGGATCTCACCAACAACAGAAATAGCAAAAAGCCTATACACACATGGAAACTGAACAACTTGCTACTAAACGACAGCTGGGTTAGGGAAGAAAGAAAGAAAGAAATTAAAGTCTGCCTAGAATTCAATGAAAATGAAGACACAACATACCCAAACTTATGGGGCACAATGAAAGCAGTGCTAAGAGGAAAGTTCATAGCACTAAGTGCCTTCAAGAAGAAAATTGAGACATCTCATTCAAACAACTTAATGGCTCACCTAAAAGCCCTAGAAAAAAAAAAGAGGCAGACACATCAAAAAAGAGCAGAAGGCTAGAAATAATCAGTCAGGGCTGAAATCAATAAATTAGAAACAAATAAAATAATTCAAAGAATCAATGAAAGCAAGAGGTGGTTCTTTGAGAATAACAACAAGATAGAAAAACCCTTAGCCAAAATAACTAAAAGGCAAAGAGACATTATCCAAATTAACAAAATCAGAAATAAAAGGAGGACATAACAACAGACTCTGAGGAAATCCAAACAATCATTAGGACTTACTTCAAAAGTCTATATGACACAAAATTTGAAAATCTAAATGAAATGGACAATTTTCTTGATCGATTCCACTTACTGAAGCTGAATCATGACCAGGTAAATCAATTAAATAGTCCTATATCCCCTATGGAAATAAAAGCGGTCATCAAAAGTCTCCCATCCAAAAAAACCCAGGAACAGAAGGTTTCAGTGCAGAATTCTACCAGCCCTTCAAAGAAGGGCTAACTGTAGTTCTCTTCAAACTATTCCACAAAATAGAAACAGAAGGAACACTACCAAACTCATTTTATAAAGCCACAGTCACCTTGGTACCTAATCCTCACAAAGACCAAACAAGGAAAGAGAAATTCAGGACAATCTCCCTTGTGAACATTGATGCAAAAAACTCAACAAAATACTTGCAAACCGAATACAAGAAAACATCAAAGATATCATTCACTATGACCAAGTAGGCTTCATCCCAGGCATGCAGGGGTGGTTCAATATATGAGAATCCATCAATGTGATCCATCATATTAACAAACTGAAAGAAAAAAAAACCACATGATCTAAAATCTCCTTAGATGCTAACAAATTATTTGACAAAATCCAACATCCATTCATGTTTAAAGTCTTGGAGAGATTAGTGATACAAGGCACATAACTAAACTTAGTAAAGGCAAAATAGAGCAAGCCTATAGCCAACATCAAACTAAATGGTGAGAAACTTAAAGCATTCCTATTGAAATCAAGGACAAGGCACGGCTGCCCACTCTGACCATATCTCTTCAATATAGTTCTCAAAGACCTTGCTAGAGCAATAAGACAATTGAAGGAGATCAAGGGGATACAAATTGGAAAGGAAGAAGTCAAAGAATCACTATTTGCAGATGATATGATAGTATACCTGAGTGACCCCAAAAATTTTACCAGGGAACTCCTACAACTGATAAAGACCTTCAGCAAAGTGGCTGGACACAAAATTAACTCAAAAAAAAAATCAGTAGCCCTCCTGTATACAAAAGACAAAAGGGCTGAGAAAAAAATTAGGGAATCAACACCCTTCACAATTGCCACAAAGGACATAAAGTACCTTGGTGTGACCCGAACCAAGGAAGTCAAAGACTTGTATAAAAAAAATCAAGTCTCTGAAGAAAGAATTAGAAGAAGATATCAGAAGATGGAAAGATCTCCCATGCTCATGACTTGACAGGATTAATATAGTAAAAATGGCCATCTTACCAAAGGCAATCTACAGATTCAATGCAATTTCCAACAAATTATCAACACAATTGTTTACATACCTTAAAAGAAAAATTCTCAACTTCATATGGAATAATAAGAAACCCAGAATTGCTCAAACACTCCTCTACAATAAAGATCTTCTGGAGGTATCTCCGTCCCTGATCTCAAGCTGTACTATAGAGCAACATTAATAAAAACTGCATGGTACTGGTGTAGAAACAGAATAGTGGATCAATGGAACCAAATAGAAGACCCAGAAATAAACCCACACACTTATGGACACCTGATTTTTGACAAAGATGACAAAAGCATACAATGGAACAAAGATAGCATCTTCAACAAATGGTGCTGGTCTAACTGGATGTCTTCATGTAGAAAAATGCAAAGAAATCTATACTTATCACCCTGCACAAAAACTGAAGTCCAGGTGGAATAAATACCTCAATATGAAACCAGACATATTAAATTGGTTAGAAGAAAAAGTGGGGAAGAGCCTTGAACTCATTGGCACAGGAGACAACTTCCTCAACAGAACACCAACAGCATGGGCTCTAAGATCAACAATCAACAAATGGGACCTCATGAAACTGAAAAGCTTCTGTAAATTAAAGAACCCTGTAGTCAGAACAAAATGACAGCCTTGGGAAAGGGTATTCATGAACCTTTATGTGACAGGGCGCTAATATCATATATATATATAACCAAAGAAGTTGAAAAGCAAGAAATCAAGTAATCCAATTAAAAAATGAGGAACAGAGCTAAACAGAGAATTCTTGATAGAGAAATATAGAAGGGCAGAGAAACACTTAAAGAAATGTTCAACATCATTAGCCATCAGGGAAATGCAAATGAAAACGACCCTGAGATTTCACCTTACACCCATCAGAATGGCCAAGATCAAAACTCAAGTGACAACACATGCTGAAGAGATTGTCGAGAAAGGGGAACCCTCCTCCACTGCTGGTAGGAATGCAAACTTGTACAACCACTCTGGAAATCAGTCTGGGGCTTTCTCAGACAATTAGGAATAGTGCTTCCTCAAAATCCAGGAATACCACTCCTAGGCATATATCCAAAAGAGGCTCAAATACCCAATAAGGACATTTGCTCAAACGTGTTTGTAGCAGCTTTATTCGTAATAGCCAGAAGCTGGAAACAACCCAGATGCCCCTCAACTTAGGAATGGATACAGAAATTGTGGTTTATCTACACAATGTAATATTACTCAGCAATACAAAACAAGGACATCATGAAATTTGCAGGTAAATGTTGGGAACTGAAATCACCATGCTGAGTGAGCTTTCCAAGAAGCTGAAAGACACCCGTGGTATATACTCACTTGCATAGATATATAATATAGAATAAACCTACTAAAATCTGTACACCTAAAGATATTATTCAGGAGTGAGGACTCTGGCTAGAGTGCTCAATCCCCATCCAGAAAGGCAAAGAGGATGGACATCAGAAGATGGAGAAAACAGGGAACAAATTAGGAGTCTGCCACAGAGGGCCTCTGAAAGGTTCTGCCTTGCAGACTATCAAGCAGATGCTGAGACTTATGACCAACTGTTGGACAAAGTATAGGGAATCTTATGAAAGAAGTGGGAAACAGTAAGATCTGGAGAGGACAGGAACTCTACAAAGAAAGCAACAGAACCAAAAAATCTGAGCACAGGGGTCTTTCCTGAGACTGATACTCCAACCAAGTACCATGCATGGAGATAAACTAGAACCCCTGCACAGATACAGCCCATGGCAGTTCAGTGTCCAAATGGTTTCCACAGTAATGGGGACAATTACTGCCTGTGACATGAACTGATTGGCCTGCTCTTTGATCACCTCACCCTGAGGGGGGAGCAGCCTTACCAGGCCACAGAGGAAGACAATGCAGCTACTCCTGATGAGACCTAATAGACTAGGATCAGAAGGAAAGAAAAGAAGACCTCCCCAACAGTGGACTTTGGGAGGAGCATGTGTGGAGAAACAGAGGAAGGGAAGGATTGGGAGGGCAAGAAGGAGGGCACTACATGGGAAATACAAAGTGAATAAAGTGTAATTAATAAAAATTTTTAAAAAAACAAACTCTTGTTGCGTATATGTATATGGAAGTAGATGCATGGGTTGAAGGGTGGGTAAGTTTATGTCTTTCTTCACTGACCACTGAGCTCTAAAATAGTATTTCATCCTGTCTCTTTTATTCTGCTAACAGTCTTTTCTGTTTATCCAGCTAAGATAGATGACTCACTGTATCCTAGGCCCACCATTCCCTTGTTCATCTGTGGCCTTGGCTCTTGCTGTGAACCCTATCTGGAATATCGTTTCTACTTTTTTGTAGATCTGTTTATAAAAAGACAACCTGCATTGAAGTTCCATCATAAATGCCAACTTCTCATAAACTTTCTTCTTCAATGAATAAAATATCTTCTGTTCCATTATTCTTCAATTTTGTATTTGTTACAATGTTGTCTATAGTTTTATTGTATTGTGATATTTTAATTATAAACTCTCAAGTTGCTTATCATCCTCATTGTAATCTTTGTAATTTTATTTTGTCATATTTATTTTATTTAAGCATAAACTCCTTAAAGCAGAAAATATATTTAAAGTTATTATGTCTTCTCTAATATTGTTTTCTCAAGTACAGACTGAAAACACCAAGGGCTTTTAAGATTAATTTACTATACCAATCATTTTGTATAAAATAGATTAGAAGTAACTACAGATTGGAATACAGAAAGCTGTAAGGGTAAATATTGTTTCAAAAGTTTCACTTAAATCATGGAAATGTATTCTGCCTTCTATCATATAATATATTTTATGTTTATTTTAATAAAACCATACAAAATCTGACTATAGAATATTTAGCACAATTATTTGTGTATAATAATAATTGTAGTGATTAATTACTATGAATGAACATAACAACAGAAGAGCTAGAATTAGCAGTGTAGTTTTAAACTAAGACAGAAAAAAGGGTAAATATAAAGTAGATTTTACTTTTTAGAGACACTTTAATGCTCAGCAGTATTTGGATTTTTTTCTATTTAAATAATACTCCTATCAATAGTATTGGGGAGGGGCATGGGAGGAGATGAGGGAGGGAAGGTGGGGTTGGGAGGGAATGAGGGGAGGGTCTATAGCTGGGATACTAAGTGAATAAATTGTAATTAATAAAAAAGAAAAAAATGTTACAGAGAACATAAAAATATATATAAGTGAGATTCACAGATTGTCCACTGCTAACTCTGGCTTTCAGTCTGAAGAACAAGACTTATAACAAATTTCACACTCATAAAGACATGTGTAAGTTTTGCCAATTTGTTTTATGAAGAGAGAAAAACAGGTCTTGGAGTTGGGTGGCTAGGGGAAGGTGAGCAAGAGCTAGAAAGAACTGCAAAAGAGGAAAAGTGTGATCAAAAATATAATATGTGAAAAACATTGTTTCTCAATAAAAAGAAAAATTAAAATAAGAAAAAAACATAGTGTGGTCCATTTCTGTTCAATCCTAATACTTTCTTATCTTAATTCCAGTCTCATGAAAAGACTCTAAGCAATGTAGATTTCAATAAAAAGAGGCTAGACTTATTTATAATGAAGCATCCTAATAGTGCGAGATTGTTTACTAGCCAAATGAGACAGAAATGGTGGCTTTTCCAATAAATTCAGTGTGGGAGCTTGTTGCTGCAATTTGACTTTTTGTTATGCCAACAGAGCTGGAGGCAGATGGTGGAAGATTTTCAGAGGTGCCTGCACATGAATAATGGTAGACCAAGGGAGCCCAGCTCTGCAGGAGGGCTCTGGCTAGGCTACATTTAGGAAAGACTTGGAAATACCTTTTTTTGTGTTCAAAGTATTGTTACCTGTGAACAGGCTGGAGACCCCTGCTAAAAATCCAGAAATAGTCAGAGAGCAATGCACTTTGAAATGAAAGTGGTTGCTCTGCACATAAACACCTTACTCCTTAGCAGACTGCACATGAAGTATAAGTCTGTCTTTCCTTTTTGTTTGGGTTCACTGGAAACTCAAAGTCCCTTTTTCTTCTTATCTTTAGTGGTTATCCTAATTGGCTGTCACTACTATCAATTTTAATCTGTCTCTTCTGCTTAGAACACCTTTCTGTCTCTCTCTTTCTGAGTGTGTGTGTATATGTGTACATGTTTATGTGCCTGTGAGTTCTTGTACCTTGCCTATGTGTATGTACATATAATGTGGATGTTGCAGGGTATATCAAGAGTCTTCTTCAACCGTGTTGTTTCTTTCTTTCTTTTTTTTCAGACAGGGACTCTCACTGAACCTGATTAAGCTAGGTCGGCTGAACAGCAAGATCTAAAGATCCTCCTGACTCTACCTTCCCAGTTTATGGATTGCAAACATGCACTATTGTGTTGGGTGTTTTCCTGAGTGCTGATCATCATGATTACATACCAAACACTTTATCCTCTATTGCAGAGCAACTTCTCTCTTCCACCTTTCTTTTACTGAAGCATAAACTTATGTTCATCACTCTGTCTTGAAGGGCCTTTTCCACAGTGGGTGTGTGAAGTGAGAATTCACATGAGTAGCCTTTTTCTTCCTAAGACTGATCATTTGCCTTTAGCTCATTAATCAAGTCCATGTTTTCTTTTTCTTTTTTTAATTTTTAATTTTTATAGTAGTTACAGTTTATTCACGTTGTGTCCCAGCTGTAGCCCTCTCCCTCATTCCTTCCAAATCTCACTCTCTCTCACCTCCTTCCATGCCCCTTTCCAGGTCCACTGGATAGGGAAGGTCCTCCTCCTCTTCCATCTGATCCTAGCCTATCAAGTCTCACCAAGACTGTTTGCATCATCTTCCTCTGTGGCCTGGTAGTCTCCCCTCAGGGGGAGGTGATCAAAGAGCCAGCCCATTAGTGATTGTCAGAGAAAGTCCCTGTTCCCCTTACTAGTGTGCCCACTTCTTTTCAAGGCTAGTTCAACAACAGTCTGAAGTTGCTTCCAATATCAACAAATAGTCTTTTCCTAAGAAATCTCTCCCATTATTACGGAACCCACATGGTTACTAAACTGCCATGGGCTACATCTGTGCAGGAGTTCTAGGTTTTCCCCATGCATGGTACTTGGTTGGAGTATCAGTCTCAGGAAAGACCCCTGTGCTCAGATTTTTTGGTTCTGTTGCTCTCCTTGTGGAGCTCCTGTCCTCTCCCTATCTTACTATTTCCCACATCTTTCATAAGATTCCATGCACTCTTCCCAACAGTTGGCCATAAGTCTCAGCATCTGCTTTGAGATTCTGCAAGGCAGAGCCCTTCAGGGGCCCTCTGTGACATACTCCTAGCTTGTTTCCTGTTTTCTTCTTCTGATGTCAATCTGCTTTCCCTTTCTGTCTGAGGATTGAGTATTTTAGCCAGAGTCCTCCCTCTTGATTAGTTTCTTTAGGTTTACAGATTTTAGTAGGTTTATCCTATTTTATATGTCTATATGAGTGAGTATATACCATGTGTGTCTTTCTGCTTCTGGGATAGCTCACCCAGGATGATCCTTTCCAGTTCCCATTAGCCTGCTCTTTGACACCTCACCCAGATGGGGAAGCATCCTTACCAGGCCACAGAGGAAGACAATGCAACCACTCCTGATGAGAGCTGATAGACTAGGAGCAAAAGGAAGGAAAGGAAGACCTCCCCTATCAGTGGACTTGGAGAGGGGCATATGTGGAGAAGGGGGAAGGAAGGTGGGATTGGGAGGGGAGGAGGGGGGTCTTATGGGGGGATACAAAGTGAATAAAGTGTAATTAATAAAAATTTAGAAAAAGGAATCTCTCCTCTAATGCCACTTGAATGATTGGAAAATAATAGATGATATAAAGATGCATATATTTGATACTTGATGGTTCTGAAAGGAGTCAGGCTTTGACTGGAGAGTAATCAAAACAATTATTTATAGTCATTACTCAGGACTTGCACAAATTACTTAACAGTGGGAACACTAATAATTTGAGCTGGTTTTATAGTGCTAGAAATGAAGGATAGTATATTCTCCCTACTTTTGTCTTCATGGAAAAGGCTGTGCATTTTGAGCTTTTTTTAAATGTAATTCTTTATTTATTACAATTTATTCAATTTGTATCCCAGCTGTAGCCCCGCACTCCCTCCCTCTCAATTTGGCCCAGCTTCCATCATCTCTTCCCATGCCCCTTTCCCAGTCCAAGAATAGTGGAGGACCTCCTCCCTTTTATCTGACCCTAACCTATCAGGTCTCATTAGGACTCTCATTCAGACTCTTCCTCTGTGGCCTGGTCAGGCTGTTCTCCCTTCAGGGAGAGGTGATCAAAAAGCCAGCCACTGAGTTCCTGTTAAGGACAGCCTCTGATACCCTTATTGGGGTGGAGGGGTGAATTTGGAGCATTAGCTGCCATGGGCTACCTCTGTGCAGGAGGTCCTGATTATATCCATGAATGATCTTTGGACAGAGTATCAGTCTCAGAAAAGACACCTAGGGCCAGATTTTGTGGTTCTGTTGTTCTCCTTGTGGAATTCCAGACCCTTCCAGGTCTTTTTATATGCCCTGTCTTTTATAATCCCTACATCCTGCCCAAAGTTTGGCTATTAGTCCCAGCATCTGCTTTAAGACCCTGCTGTATAGATTCTTTCAGAGGTCATCTGTTATAGGTTCCTGTCTTGTTCCTTATTTTCGTCTTCTTTCGATGTCTATCCCTTTGTCTTTCTGAATGAGACTAGCATCTTATCCAGCATCCTCCTTCTTGCTTAGCATCTTTAGGTATACAGATTTTAATATGATTATCTGATATAATATGTGTAATATCCACTTATAAGTGAGTCTATACCATGTACTGTGTGTGTCTTTCTGCTTCTGAGATAGCTTACTCAGGATGATCTTTTCTAGTTCCCACCATTTCCCTGCAAATTTCACAATTTCCTTGTTTTTAATTGCTGAGTAGTATTCCATTGTGTAAGTGCTCCACAATTTCTGTATCCATTCCTCTGTTGAAGGACACCTGGATTGCTTCCAGATTCTGGCTACTATGAATAAAGCTGCTAGGAACATGGTTAAACAAATGTCCTTGTTGTGTACTTGGGCATATTTTGGATATATGCCTAGGAATGGTATAGCTGGATCTTGAGGAAGCACTTTTTTCCCCTCTTTTTTAATTAATTTTTTATTTTTTATATTAATTATAGTTTATCTACTTTGTATACCAGTGTAGTCTCCTCCCTCATTCTCTCATTCCCTTCCAACTCCACCCTTCCTCCCCCATCTCTTCCCTGGCCCTCTTTAAGTCCACTGATAGGGGAGGTCCTCCTTCCCTTCCATCTGACCTTAGCTTATCAGGTCTCTTCAGGACTAGCTGCAGTATCCTCCTCTGTGGCTAGCAAGAATGATCCTCCCTCGAGGGTGGGAAGTTTAAAGAACCAACCCCTGGGTTCAAGTCAGAGAGAGTTCCTGTTCTCCTTACTAGGGAACCAACTTGGATACTGAGCTGCTATGGGCTCCATCTGAGCAGGGGTTCTAGGTTATATCTATGCATGGACCTTGGTTAGAGAATCAATGTCAGAAAAGACCCCTGTGCACAGATATATTTGGTCTGTGTGGAGCTCCTGTCCTCTCCATAACTTACTAACTCCCCCTTCTTCCATATGATTCCCTACACTCTGGCCAAGGTTTGGTTCTGAGTCTCAGCACATGTCTTGATACCCTGCTGGGTAGAGTCTTTCAGAGGGCCTCTGTGGTAGGCTCCTGTCCTGTTACTTGTTTTCTCCTACTTCCAATGTCCATCCCATTTGTCTTCTAAGTGAGGATTGATTATCTTACCTTGGGTCCTCCTTCTTGTTTAGCTTCCTTAGGTGTACAGATTTTAGCATGTTTATCCTAACTTATAATTCTAGTATCCACTGATAAGTGAGTATATACCAGCATGTCTTTTAACTTCTGGGATACCTCACTCAGGATGATCATTTCTAGATCCCACCATTTGCCTGCAAATTTCATGATTTCCTTTTTTTTAATTATGGAGTAGTATTTCATTGAGTAAATGTACCACAATTTCTGTATCCATTCCATGGACACACTATTCTTGTCTGAGAAACCACCAGATTGATTTCCAAAGTGGTTGTTCAAATTTATGTTACCAGCAGCAATACAGAAGGGTTCCCCATTCTCCACATCCTCTCCAGCATGTGTTGTCATTTGAGTTCTTGATTTTAGCCATCCTGATGGGTGTAAGATAAAATCTCAGGGTGGTTTTGATTTGCATTTCCTTCATGACTAAAGTTGTTGTGCATTTCTTTAAGTGTTTCTCTGCCATTTCATATTCCTTTACTGATAATTCACTGTTTACCTCTGTACCCCATTTTTAAATTGGATTACTTGATTTGATGGTGTTCACCTTCTTCAGTTCTTTAAATATTTTGCATATTAGGTCTCTGTCATATATAGGGTTGGTGAAGATCGTTTCCCAATCTGTAGGCTGTTGTTTTGTTCTGACTACAGTGTCCTTTGCTTTACAGAAACTTTTCAATTTCATGAGTACCATTTATTGATTGTTGATGGTATAGCTTGTGCTGTTGGTTTTCTGTTCAGGAAATTGTCTCCTGTGCCAATGAGCTCAAAGCTCTACCCCACTTTTTCTTCTAACAGGTTGAGTGTGTCTGATTTTATGTTGAGGTTTTTGGACAACTTGGAATTTAGTTTTGTGCAGGGTGATAAGTATTGATCTATTTGCATTTTTCTACATGTAGACATCCAGTTAAAACAGCACCATTTGTTGAAGATGTTATCTTTGTTCCATTGTATGGTTTTGGCATCTTTGTCAAAAACTAGGTATCCATATGTTTGTGGGTTTATTTCTGGGTCTTCTCTTTGATTCCATTGATCCCCCATCCTGTTTCTATGCCATTACCATGCAGCTTTTTATTACTGTTGCTCTATAATACAGCTTGAGTTCAGGGATGGCGATACCTCCAGAAGATCTTTTATTGTAGAGGATTGTTTTAGCAATTCTGGGTTTCTTGTTTTTTCATATAAAGTTGAGAATTTTTCTTTCAATATCTGTAAAGAATTGTATTGGTAATTTGATGGAAATTGCATTGAATCTGTAGATTGCCTTTGGCAAGATGGCCATTTTTACTCTGTTAATCCTGCCAAGCCATAAGCATGGGAGATCTTTCCATCTTCTGATATCTTCTTCTATTTCTTTCTTCAGAGACTTGACTTGAAGGTTTTTTTTTTTTTCATAGTAGTCTTTGATTTGCTTGGTTAGAGTTATACCAAGGTACTTTATGTCCTTTGTGGCTATTGTGAAGGGTATTTTTCCTTAATTTCTTTTTCAGGTCAGTTGTCTTCTGTATACAGGAGGTCTACTGATTTTTTTTAATTAATTTTGTATCCAGACACATTGTTAAAGGTGTTCATCGGTTGTAGGAGTTTCCTGATAGAATTTTTGGGGTCACTCATCTAAACTATCATATCATCTGCAAATAGTGATACTTTGTCTTATTCCTTTCCAAATTCCCCTTGATACACTTAAATTGTTTTATTGCCCTAGAAAGGACTTCAAGAACTATGTTGAAGAGATATGGAGAAAGTGGGCAGCCTTGCCTTGTCTCTGATTTCAGTGGGATTGATTTAAGTTTCAGTTTGTTTGGATTAATGTTGGCTATAAGTCTGCTCTATATTGCCTTTATTATGTTTAGGTAAGTGCCTTGTATCCCTGATTTTTCCAGGACTTTAAAAATGAATGGGTATTGGATTGTGTCAAATGCTATTTCTGTATCTAAGGATATTATCAGGTTTTTTTTCCTTTTAGTTTGTTTATATGGTGAATTACGTTGATGGATTTCTGTATATTGAACTATACCTGCATACCTGGGATGAAGCCTACATGGTCATAGTGGATGATATCTTTAACGTGTTGTTGGATTCGGTTTGCAATTTTTTTTAAGTATTTTTGCATCAACGTTCTTAAGGGAGATTGGCTTGAAATTCTTTTTCTTTGTTGGGTCTTTGTGAGGTTTAGGTTCCAAGGTGACTATGGCTTAACAGAATGAAGTTGTTAATGTTCCTTCTGTTTCTATTTTGTGGAATAGTTTGAAGAGTATTGTTGTTAGCTCTTCTTTGAAATTCTGGTAGGCTTCCACACTGAAACCATCTTGTCTAGGCTTCTTTTTTTTTTTTTTTTTTTTTTTTTTTTTTGGTAGTGGTGGGGGGAAGTGATGACAGCTTCTCTTTCCTTATGGGGTATAGAAATATTTAATTCATTTATCTGGAATTGATTCAGCTTTGGTAAGTGGAAGTGATCCAGAAAATTGTCCATTTCCCCTACATTTTCAAATTTTGTGGTATATATGCTTTTGAAGTAAAACCTAATGATTGTTTGGATTTCAACAGTGCCTGTTGTTATGTCCCTTTCTGATTTCTGATTTTTTTGATTCGGATAGTCTCACTCTGCTTTTTAGTCAGTTTGGCTAAGGGTTTGTCTCTCTTGTTGATTTTCTCAAAGAACCAGCTTTCTGGTTTCAATTCTTTGAATTGTTTTATTTGTTTCTAATTGATTGATTTCAGCCCTGAGTTTGATTATTTCCAACCATTTACTCCTCTTGGGTGTGCCTGCTTCTTCCTCTCCTCTAGGACTTTCAAGTTAATTTTATGAGATTTTTTTTCAAATTTCTTCTTGAAGGTGCTTAGTGCTAAGTACTTTCTTCTTAGCACTGCTTTCATTGTGTTCCATAAGTTTGGGTATGTTTTTTCTTCATTTACATTGAATTCTAAGAAGTCTTTAATTTCTTTCTTTATTTCTTCCCTGACTCAGCTGTCACTGAGTAGCAAGTTGTTCTGTTTCCATATGTGTTTATGCTTTTTGCTATTTCTGTTGTTGTTGAGGTTCAGCTTTAGTCCATAGTGGTTAGATAGGGTACAGGTGATTATTTCAATTGCCTTGTTGAAGCTTACTTTGTTCCCAACTCTATGTTCTATCTTGTACAAGGTTTCATGTGGTGCTGACCAGAAGGCACTTTCTTTTGTGTATGGGTGAAAGGTTCTGTAGGAGTCTGTTAGGTCCATTTGATTCACGGTCTCTTTTAGAATCTTTGTTTCTTTGTTCAATTTCTGTTTTGTTTACTTGTCGTTTGTTAAGAGTGGGGTGATGAAGTTTCTCACTATTAATGTTTGGGAATCTATGTGTGTGTTGTTTAAGTTTTATTAATGGTTTTTTTTGTTTTGTTTTTTTACAAATATTGCTGCCATTGTATTTGGGGGCATAAACGTTCAGAATTGAGATGTCTTCTTGGTGGAAGTTTCCTTTGTTGAGTATGAAATGAACTTCCCCATCTCTTTTCATTAATTTTGTTTGAAAAATCTATTTTTTTAGATATTAGAATGGCTATACCTGCCTCCTTCTTGGATCCATTTGCTGGGAAAACCATCTTCTAGCCCTTTATTCCCAGGTAATGTCTATCTTTGTGACTTAGTTGTGTTTCTTGTATGCAACAGATTGTTGAGTCTTGTTTATGCATCCATACTGTCAGTCTGTGTCTTTTTATTGGAGAGTTGAGTTCGTTGATGTTGAGAGAGATTATTGAACAATGGCTGTTTGATCCTTTGATTTTGATGTTGGTTGCAGTAGTGTGTTTGTGTGCTTAGCTACTTTTCATTTTCATGCTGTAGTCATGTTATTTATTTCCTGTGTTTACCTGACTCTAGTTAGTTTTCCTGAGTTGTGCTTTTCCTTCTAGTATCTTCAGTAACAGTGTATTTGTGGGTAGGTCTTGTTTCAATTTGTTTGTGTCTTTGATTTGAATATCTTGTTTTCTCCATCTATTATGACTGAAATTTTTGACAGGTATAGTAGCCTGGGCTGACATCTGTTTTATCTTATGGTCTGTTTGATATCCATCCATGCCATTCTGGCTTCATAGTCTCTGTTGAGAAGTCAGGTGTGCTTCTGATGGGTCTGCCATTATATGTTACTTGGCCATTTTCCCTTGCAGCTTTTAGTATTTTTGTTTTGTTCTGTATACCTACTGTTGTGATTATTATGTGAGGGGAGGGATTTCTTTTATGGTCAAATTTATTAAGTGTTCTGTTAGCTTCTTGTATGCTTATAGGCCAACTTAAAGTTGGGGAAATTTTCTTCTATGATTTTGTTGAAAATATTTACTGGGCCTTGGAGATGTGAATCTTCTTTTTCCTCTATTCCTATTACTCCTAGGTTTTGTCTTTTCATGTTGTCTTGGATTTCATGGATGATTTGTGTTTGTAATTTTTTATATTTATCATTTTCTTTGATGGATACATCTATTTCTTCCATTGTAGCTTCCACACCTGAGATTCTTTCTTTCATCTATTGTAGTCTGTTGTTTATGCTTACCTCTGTAGTAGCTATTTTCTTCCCTAAGTTCTTCCTCTCCACAATTTCCTCTGTTTCTGTTTTCTTTAATTTTTCCAATTCTATCTTCAGATCTTGAACCTTTTTGTTGATTTCCTTCACCTGTCTGTATTTTCCTGTTTTTCCTTCAATTCCTTCACCTTTTTATTGAACAGTCCTCTGTTTCTTTTATTTCTTTCAGTGACTTAATTATTTCCTCTCTGCAGGCAACAAACTGGCTGCATCTTCCTATATTTCTTTATGGAAGGTCATATCTGTTTGACTTTATCTTCTTATATTTCTTTACAGATGGCCATAATCTTTTTTTACTTTTTCTTCCTCCTATTCTTTATGTATATTATTTGTTTCCTCCATTAACCTCTTCATAAGCATAGATATAAGGTCACTTATGAATTTCACTTATGATAAGGTGTTTAAGATTGCTTGCCCCTGCATAAGTGAGTTTTGGAGATGCTATATTTCTTTTGCTTTTGTTGGTTGTGCTTTAAAGCTGGCCTCTTCCCATCTGGCTGTCTCAGGTATTGGGTGTTAGTTTCTGGTACCTCCTGGAATCCTGTGGTGGGGAGAATCCCCTTGGCAGGAAGATGGTTGTTCCTGCAGGAGGCCTCCTCAGGTGTTTTGGTGTGGTCACTGAATGGCTAATGCTTCTCAGGAATTGCCATAGCTCACCTCAGGGGGTTGGACATGTGTGGTAACTGTGGTTGCTATTAGTCAGGGGCACTCTTCTCTCACCAGAAGTCCTGGAGAGAGCTGCTCTACCACTGGGTTCTTGTTCTGAATTTAGTGTATTGCTGCTGCTACTCTTACACTGTGTCTGCTGGGAGTAGTCCTCTCGAAGAGGCAGGGAACCCCACAGTTTGGTAAGTTTAGCTGTGGAGATAGGTTGTGACTTTTTGCAGTGTCTGGGGCTGAACCTGTGGATCCCAGGCTTCTGTAGGTCTATGCCCCAGGAGCCAAGCAGTAATCAGTGGGAGGTGAGCTTAGCAGTCATGCAGCAGGAGGCTGAAGTCTGTTGCCTGAAAGAGCACAGAAACTTTTCCAGAGCTGGGTGTTCTTAAGTCTGAACTGATATTTCCCCCACCATGGGATTTCCTTTTGACAAGGAGTCTCAGTCTGTGGTGTTTGGGGATCCACAGTTCAGTCTGGGATGGTGAGTAGAGCACTAAGGCTAATTGCTCTGTGCTGGTGGCTGGCGGCCTGTGGGAATCCAGGATCTTTTCCCAAGAACTTTTGGGGGGCAGATTTGGCTGAGTTCCTTGAGGTGACCTGATGTTTCCCTCACTGTTATATTTCTTCCTGACAGAGAAAATCAGTCACTGGTGCCCTGGGGTCCACAGTTCTGTCTGGGATGGTCATTCAGGCTTGCAGGTAGGTGTTTGGCTTGGTGTGAGGACCCCAGGTCCTTTTCCAGGGATTGTCTGGGTGACCTGAGGTTGATCCTGATTGCTTCCCCCAACATGGGGTTTTCTCTTGAATGGATCTCCCAGTATCTGGTGTTATGGGACCTACAGTTCAGTCTGGGACAGTTTTCAGAACATGCCGGCAAGTGGCTCTGGGATGGAGACCAAGTGCCTGCTGGGACCCAGAAACTCTTCTGAGGTTTAGCTATATGATTTGAGAATAGACCCGATTGCTTCCCACACTGTGGGATTTCCTCTCACCTGGGAAACACAATCGCTGGTGTTTTAAGGCCCAGAGTTCAGTCTGCTGGTCCCTGTGCAGTCACTGCTGTTCTGCTCCTCAGACACAGTGGCCTCCATATGCTGCCATTTTAGATAGATTTGAAAACATGGGTTTGGACAAATCTAAAATAGCAGCATGGGGAGAGAAAATCCCACAGTGTGGGAAGCAATCGGGTCCATTCTCAAATTTAGGATTCATCTGTGCTACAGAAAGAGACTCAGACTCAAAACATACAGTGGAAAGAAGAAAGCATAGAATTAATAATATCAACAATATAATACACATTTACTGAGTATTGTGTGTCCCGATAGCTATTGGAATCAGCAATTAGCCTAGTGTAAATAGGAATCATGCCCCAACTGCCTTGCACATGAAAAGAATGAGAAAACAAAACAAAACAAAACAAAACAAAGCAAACTGAAACAAGCCAAGAATGTTTAGGTTTGAGAGGGGAAAATCAGAATTTAGAATTAATTGAGAGAAAGCAGGAACCTGTGAATAAACCATTTGGAATTAGCTGAAAGAATTAAGATGTTGAGAAAGAAACAACAACAAAATTCATTAGTGAAGATGGATGTGATGGAAGTTTTTTTTTTTTTTTTTTTTTTTTAATGCTCCTGAGTTAAGAGTACTAGTAGACTCACAAGAAGCTACCATGCGGTTCTGTGCACTTGTAGAAACTTCCCAGAAACAGGAATCTCTGCTATCTGTAAAATGAATATAGCTTTGAAAATAAAGTAACTCATTTTTTGGTAAATTAGGTGGTTCAAATTACTTACAAATTAAGATTGGCTATATGCATATGTGCATAGGTGTGTATATTTTACACATCCATATGTGTCTCCATATGGATATTTGACAAAGCACCATCACATTCATGGAAACATCTACCTCTATGCTGGCTGAAGTGCCACCTTGCCAACCCTTTCTGATGCCCACCTTCTGGCACTGTGCAGGTTGCAAAGTGAAAATGAGATGTCTATGGTGCTTGTCAGACACTGAAGGATTCACTTGGATTGTAGCAGCTGTTACTCTCTGGCAGATACCAAATCATTTGGAATGCCAGGAAATTAGGCACTTGCTGTCAATCGGTGACACTTCTCCCAGGAAGCAGAGGCCTTTTTATTCCTGGTGCTGAATCTGCACCTCAAGTAATTCATTCATTTTTCCTTACTCAGCAATACCATTCACAACAGGAAAAGACCATTTACAGACTGTTTTGGCCCTACAGTACCTGTGGGGTATGAGTTTGTAGATGGAGACAAGATTGTGGATTGACTGTTTTTGAGGATTTTCCTATAATCTTCTGTTTAACTTCAGCTATGTACTTGGTCACAGAAATACATAGAAATATTAAACATAGAAATACATAGAAATATTAGTCTAAGCTAGAAGGACAAGAATACACGTGCATTTCACAATAAAATAAAAATGTTGTGATGGAGAAAGACAGACCAGAGTCAGAAAGAAGGCGCTGTGGGTCAAATAGTTTATGTCTCATAGTATTAAATGGCGACACTCTTCCACAATAAGTAATTGTTTTTCACCCTCCCCTCCCACAAGAAAGCAAGTTCTTCTTGGTGAAACAGAAATGTAAAAGAGAAAATGTGTTTCCTGGTAAGACACAGAGGGCTTTGTAAAATATGATATGGTCAGTCTTAGGTAAGGTTTTGTCTGTTCACATGATAGTTACATGTTTGTCTGTATACAGAAATTTGAAAAGCCAAGGCTCCACATAGGTAAAACCACCATAGCTCTGTTGTCGGCTTTCTTTCAATTGATTTATTAGTTTATATATACACATACATATTATTAATGTATATTTAAAATTTTGGTTCCAGTTAGCTTAAAGTTTAATCCTGCTCTTCACTTATTCACCGGAGTTAAGGCAATCCTAGAAAAATCAATTCCTCTTAATGTGTTTTCAAAAGTGTCTATGAAGCTGTTTCTAGAGTTTATTTAACCAAGGTCACCATAAAAGTAGTGGATTCTGTAACTCTATTCAGTTAAGTTAACTCTCTATTTGGTCATTTGTGTTTATGTTGCATTGATTTTTCTAATTAAAATTATTAATTAATTAATTAATGCTCTTTACATCCTGCTTATAGCCTTTTTCCTCTCCTTCTCCTGGTCTCTCCTTCCATTCTATGGTATTGGCTTCTTTGAAAAAAATCAAGTGTCCATAGGTGTGTGGGTTTATTTCTGGGTCTTCAATTAGAGTCCATTGATCAAATAGTCTGTTTCTATGCCAGTACAATGAAGCTTTTATTACTATTGGTTGAAATCAAGGATAGTGATATCTACAGAAGGTCTTCTATTGTTTAGGATTATCTTAGCTCTTTTTGGCTTTTTTTTTAATATGAAGTTGATAATGGTTCATTTGAGGTCTATAAAGTATTGTGTTGTTATTTTGATGGGGATTGCATTAAATCTGTACATTACTTTTGGCAAGATGGCTGTTTTTAATCCTATTGATCCATGAACGTGGGAGGTCTGTCTATCTTCTGATACTTTCCTCAATTTCTTTATTCAGGGTTAAAGTTCTTGTGTTACAGGTCTTTGACTTGCTTGGTTAGAGTTACACAAAAGTACTTTATATTATATATGGCTATTTTGAGGGATGTTGTGTCCTTAATTTCTTTCTCAGCCTGTTTGTTCTTTGTATACAGAAAGGCTGCTGATGTTTTTGAGTTAATTTTGTATCCAGCCACTTTGCTTGAAGGTGTTTTTCAAGTGAAGGAGTTTCCTGGTAGAATATTTGAGGTTACTTAGATACTTTCAAATCATCTGCAAATAGTGATGCTTTGGCTCCTTCCTTTCCAATTTGTGTCTCCGTGTTCTCATTTAGTTGTCTTATTGTTCTGGCTAGGACTTTAAGTACTATATTGAAGAGACAAGGGGAGAGTGAACAGCCTTGTCTTGTCCCTGATTTCAGTGGAATCAATTTAAATTTCTCTCCATTTAATTTGATGTTGACTTGTAGGTTTTTTTTTTTGCCTTTATTATGTTGAGGTTTGTGTCTTATATCCCTAATCATACCTAGGCTTTTATCATGAAGAGGTGTTGGATTTTGTTAAATGCTTTTTGATATCTAATGAGCTGATGATGTTGTGTTTTCCCCCATTCAGTTTGTTTATTTGGTAGATCACATTGATGGATTTCTGTATATTGAATCACCCCTGCACACCTGGCATGAGGCCTACTTGGTAGTCGTGGATGTCATTTTTGATGTGTTATTGGATTTGATTTGCAAGTATTTTATTGTTTTCACTTCAGTGGTCATAAAGAAAATTGACCTGAAATTAATTTTTTGGTTGTGTCTCTGTGTGGTTTTAGTTTCAGGGTGACTGGCCTCATAGAATGAATTTGGAAATGTTTCTTCTCTTTCTATTTCTCTTTCTATGATCATAGGAGTATTGGTATTAGATCTTCCATGAAAGTATGGTAGAATTTTGTGCTGAGACCATATAGTGCTGTTTTGTTGTTGTTGTTTGTTTGATTTTTGGATGGGAAACATCAAACAAACCTTGACCTTGATTTATCTTTGGTAAGTGGAATCTATCAGAATTGTACATTTAATTTAGATCATCCAATTTTGTAGAGTACAGACCTTTTGAAATAAGACCTAATGATTGTTTGGATTTGGTCAGTGTCTGTTTTTATGTTCCCTCTTTTCATTTCTGTTTTGTTACTTGCATTTTCTCTCTCTGTCTTTTAGTTAGTTTAGCTAAGGGTTTGTCTATCTTGTTGAGTTTCTCAAAGAACCAGTTCTTGGTTTCACTGATTCTTTGTAATGTTCTTTTTGTTTTTAATTTATTGATTTAAGCCCTGAGATTTGTTTGTTTGTTTCCTGCCATCTACTCCTCTTGTGTGTGCTTGCTTCCTTTTTCCCCCCTAGAGCTACCACATGAACTGTAAATTTGCTAGTATGAGCTCTCTCCAGGTTTCCTCTTAGCACTGCTCCATTGTGTCCTATAAGTTTTGATATGCTGTGTCTTAATTTTCATTGAATTTAGGAAGTCTTTCTTTATTTCATCACTAATTCAGTGGTCATTGAGTAAGGAATTGTTCTGTTTCCAGGAGTGTGTAGGGTTTTTGTCATTTCTTTTGTTGTTTAAGTCCAACTTTAGTCCATGGTGACCTGATAAGATACAATTATTAAGTTTCTTTTATCGATTGAAACTTACTTTGTGACTGACTGTATGGTTGATTTTGAAGAACGTTCCATGTCATGCTGAGAAGAAGGTATATTCTAATGTATTTGGGAGAAAATTTTTATAGATATCTATTAAGTCTATTTGGTTCAAGAATCTGTTAGTTTTACTATTTCCCTGTTTAGTTTCTGCTTTGATGATCTGTCCATTGATGATAGAGGGGTGTTGAAGTCTCCTACAATTATTATGTGGGGATGTTTTAAGCTTTAATAATGTTTCTTTTATGAATATGGGTGTCCTTAATTTGGAGCATAGATGTTCAGAATTGAGATATCCTCCTAGTGAATTTCTTCTTTGATGAGAATTATGTGATCTTCTCCATCTTTTTGATGTTGATATTGAGAGATATTAATGCCTAATGGTTGCTAGCTCCTGTTATTTTTATGTTGATGGGTGCAGGGTGTTTGCATGTTTCTCTTCTTTTGGTTTGTCTGCAGTGGCATTATTTATTTCCTGTGTTTTCTTACGTGTAGTTCACCTCTTCAGGTTGGAATTTTCCTTCTAATATCTTCTGAAGCACTGGATTTGTGCATAGATATTTTTTAAATTTGGCTTTGTCATGAATATCTTGTTTTCTCCATCTATAGTGATTGAAAGTTTTGCTGTGTATAGTAGTCTGGGTTGCCATCTGTGTTTTTTTAGGGTCTGTATTATATCTGTTCAGGCCCTTCTGGCTCTTATAGTCTCTGTTGAGAAGTCAGGTGTGATTCTGATCCACCTGCCATTATATGTTACTTGACCTTTTTCCCTGGCAGCTTTTAATATTTTCTCTTTGTTAATTTTTGATTATTATGAGGTGGAAGGAATTTTGTCTTTGGTCTAATCTATTTGGTGCTTTGTAAGCCTCTTGTATGTTTAAAGCCATTTCTTTCTTTAGGTTAGGAACAGTTTCTTCAATGATTTTGTTGAAAATATTTTATGGATCTTGGAGCCAGCAGTCTTCTCTTTCTTCTATGCCTCTTATTCTTTGGATTCTCTTTTCATCACGTCCTTGCTTTCTTGGACATTTTGTGTCAGCAGTTTTTCAGTTTAGTATTTTCTTTGACAGAAGTATTGATTTCTTCAATTGTATCATCTAAGCCTGAGAGCCTCTCTTCTTTTTTTATTGCTGATGCTTATCTCTGTATTTCCTCTTCTCTTCCCTAAGTTTTTCATCTCCAGGATTTTCTCTGTTTGTGTTTTCTTTATTTAGTCTATTTCCATTTTCAGGTCTTAAGCCATTTTATTGATTTCCTCCACCTGTCTGTGTTTTCTGTATGTCTTTGAAGACCTCTATTTGTTTGACTGTATTTTCCTGCATTTCTTTGAGGGGTTTATTTGGTTTCTATTAAATTCCTCTAATGTCTTCATAAGCATAGATTCAAAGTCATTTTCCTGGTTTTCTGCTACACTAGGATATCCATTGGTTGTTTTGGAATCCTGTGGACTCATATTTCCCTGGCTTTTGTTTATTATGTTCTAAGGCTGGCCTTTAGCTACCTGTTTCTTATTAGTGTTGGCTGGTTGTTTCTGGAGTCAGTCGATATTTTCAAGCACAGAAGTGAAACCCTTCCTGGATTGTGTGCTAGAGTGGGGTAGATCTCTGTGATATGCTTGCAGCTTTTCTCTTCTGGTTTTATCCTATGTGGACCTATAGGAAGGGGGGTTAGGGTGTTGGTTGTTGTTGTTGTTGTTGTTGTTGTTTTCTTGTGTGGACCTGGGATTCATCATAATAGTTCCAGGCAGCTGTTAGAGCTGTGAACCTTAGGCTGGATCTACACATCTCTAGAATCTGGAGTCATCCTTGGGTGGTGTGTTAGCTGGGACATCTGACACTGGATCCATGCCTGTCTGGGTGCCTGGTTCACCTCCTCTTTCTGGGAAGACATGCTGGTGTTTTGGAGTCAGCAGCATGGGGCATTTTTCCCTTGCAGTTCTTGTTCTCTGGAGAGATACTCAGATTCAGTGGGCACTGGGCTCTGCCATCTTGGGATCTGATTCTGTACACTAATATTGTCTGCCTGGTTCCCACAGGGAGACTGGTAGAACCATGAGCCAGAGGCTAAGGGTCTTGTCCCTAGTGTTCAGAGACTGTGCTGACTTTTGGGGAGTGGGAGGGATCCGGTGACTGGAGTCTGGAGCCATGAGTCCCTGGTATTCAGGAACTGTGTGCAGGCATGTGGAAGGTGCTGGGTAACCGTGTGACCCTTGGGTCCAAAAGTTGTCCACAGTGGTATGAGACTGTGTGTCCCTAGATCCTTCTGTGGGAAACACAGATGGAAGTGTTTTGTATTCCAAAGCTGGGCTACAGTGAACAGTCTCTGCTCACCTGTTTGTCATAAATATCCTAATCAGAAAGTAAACCAGTTAACATCTTTTTTTCATGGAAACCACTGTTAGATAAAAAGAAGTTATATAATATGATACTTAGAGAAATATGATGGCTTATTTTAAATAAAATTATGTACTGTGTTTCATATTTTATTCATATACAGATCATATACAATTTATATGCAATTCAAATCATTTTCATAGTCATACTACTTTTAGCCTCATAATATTCATTGTGGGAGGAAAGTAGCACATAGGTTCTAGCTTAAGGTTTTATGATCTCAGGGCTTAAAAGAAGAATGATAGAGAAAATATTATTGTTAATAATAATTATTGTTACAGTAAGAGTATTTAAAAGAAAGAATATTAATATTTACACAACTGTATTAGTCTGGGATGAAATCTGTAAAAGATACAAGAAATTTGAATTGAAGCTTTCTAATTGAATGTAAACTCTAATGATCTTTTCTAGAATAATTATGTTCCCCAAAAGCAAGTCAAAAAAACAACAATTATAAACATTAAGTTATTAGTTAGAGATGCTGGATAACAAAAGAGTTCTGTAATCACATCTAACTGAATTCTTAAATGTCAAGAAAAGTTCAGTAGTCAGGAAAGTTGGTTAAAGTTGTGTGAATGATCAGCTTTTTTGGCAGCACCTGAACATGTACATCTGTTAGATTCTAAAGCAATGTGACTCAGAGCATACCTTTGTCAAAGGACTTAATTGGCTTTACTATTTTAGACCAAATTAATGAATTAAAGTCAGAGGCCTACTGAATTTATGTCACTGTCCCTGGCTTGCTGTGTGATTTTAAGCTGGTAATTTTATCTCTGCTTTCAGCTTTCTCATTGATCATATGAAAATAATATATTAGTCCCATAGGAGTGATGTGATGATTAAAAGGAATTTTACAGCTTCTGTTAGCTTTCTCTAAACTGAATATAAGATTGCACATCTATAAAAACTCCTTGATATAAATAAAAACAAATTTCAACTTTGATTCATTATTCATGTGTAGATATCATATTTCATAGTTAATTGGCAGTGTTGATTAATTTTAAAAGTATGGATAATCTTCAAGCCAAAAAGCACATTCAAAGAATGATGCTTATATATACCACATCCTTGTACAAAATAAGAACAATTATCTGATGTGTATAATTTTCAAAACTGTTTTTAGGCAGATAGTATTTTATGATATTTTTGTTGTTTTTGTTGTTAAATTTCTGCCTTTAGATCCTTTAAGATCCCAGAATTTTAAGCAACATATGTAGTGGATACATTGTAAGGTCAACAGTGCCACAATATTTTGTTTTCCTTAAGGACGATGCATGAACTGGAACTAGGCACCCTACACAGATGTAGCAGAAGAACAGTTTAGGAAGTGGGGATGCATCAGACAATGACTCACTTACCAGAATTTTGATGACTTCCTCCTAGCTGGACTGCCTTCTCAGGCCACAGGGGAAGAGCACATGCTCAGTACTGATGCAGTTTCATGAAAAGGTGAGAAGGGGGAGAAGAAGGGAGTGTAGGACTGGGAGGGAAAGAGTGATGGGGCTACAACCAGGATGTAAAGTGAGTAAAACTAAATTATTTAAAAAATAAAATTATTAGAACAAATTTAACAAAACAAAATTAATTTTATAACAAAGGGAAAGCCACATGTATAAAACAAGGAAAATATGCATTTCAATGGATGATAGGTTGTTTAAATGTCACTAGTTTCTACTACTATAAAAAAAAAAAACATATTTGGTAAGGATTGAATTGACACACTCAAGGTGCAAAAACTGGTCCACCTGTGAAAGAGGGCAGTTTCCTTGAGCTGGAAAGGGGTATAGTAAACTGTGTCTGGGTAGGGCAGGATAATCTGGTGCCAGAAATGGCCATGAGATTTCAGTCATTGTTGTGATTATATATTATAGTTAGGAATGGTAAAAGAGAAAAGAGACCAAAGCAAGTAATGTCCTTTCCTCTTTGCTCAGCTGAGAGGCAGGGAGATTATTAGACACAGTGTTTTTCAGGTGTGCTAGCATTTTCAGGACAGTTTTCACCAACATGCTAGTTGAAGCTTCACAAAAAGTGAATGGTTAAGAAGTAAATGGTTAATAATGCTCCTCCGTTCACAGAGAGAGTAAACACAGAAGGTGGAAGTGATCAAGGTCATATAGCAGTGATGTCACATAAGTCCATTGCCTAGGTAGATAGATATAGAAATAGATATAGATATATTGCTGATATTCGTTTTTATTTGGGGTAATTAAATTTGTAACATTGTGAAAAATGTTTCAAGACTCACAGCCAGAATGTATATGTTAATGTAAAAGACTAAGCTTAAATGTAGAAGACTAAGGTCAAGTATCTTCATATTATGGAGCAGTTTTGTAAGAAGAAACAGAAAATCCTTGTTATGTTATCAGGTAAACAAAAAACTTCATGTTAAAGACAGAATTTCACAGACCTGGGGATGTGACTCAGTTTACTTAGCATGTATAAGGAAGGCCCTGGGCTTAATCTCTAGCACTGTAAAAAATAACAGCAATGGCAATATTTAAAATATGGTGATAAAATGACTCCTAATGGTACTCATTATACTCATAGAGCGGAGCTTTGTTCCGCTGTAATCAAAGAGGCACCCTCCTACAGCAGATGGGAACAAACACAGAGACCCCCTTCCAGACATGCAGAGAGTGAGAAACCTTGGAACATTAAAAAGGAGCTTTCCTCAGACTTCAGGGTACTCAAAGGAAGAGGGGGGAGAAAGAGTGTAAGAGTCAGAGGGAATGGAGGACACCAAGGAGACAGTGCCCTCTAAATCTACAAGAGTAAAGCTCATACGAATTTGCAAACACTGAAGCGTAATTCACAGAACTTGCCCAAGTCTGCAAACAGTCCTTCTGCAGATTTATTATTTCTTCAAGTTGTGTGGTTTTTATGGGATTTTTATAGGTAAATTAATGGTTCTCTTATTTTTGAACCTTCTTTTGGTCTCTTTTCCTTCTGTTTGTCTTGTCCAATTTTGGTGTGATGGGTTTTTTTTAATATTATATTTTAAAAATAAATGAATAAATAAAAATATATTCACTAGGGTCATGGTTAACAGCTGAAGTGCATACCTGATGGGAGAGGGAAAATGTGTTTTCTCCAATGGAGTGACACTGGATATATCTTCCACTCCAGGACAAGGCTCATGTTCAGGAGTGGTTAACCAACTACAATGGACTCCATAGATTTTGGTTGTATGAGGTTTTTGTTGTGTGTGCTTTTATTTGCTCATAGTTTGGCATCTTTTTTGTTTGTTTGTCTGTCTCTTTTCTTTGTGGATGTGGTTTTATTTTGTTTTCTTGGTTTTGATGTTCTGTTGGGTTTTTGTTTTCTGAGAAAGAATTTAAGGTTGGATGGGTAGGGATGTGTAGTGTATCTGGAAGGACTTGGGAGCAGTGAAGACTGTGATCAAAATGTACTTAAATTTAAACATTGTTTTATAAATAAAATTTTAAAAGAAAATATAATTTTTTTGAATATAGATTTCTGGTTCACTAAAATACATTGATTAACACTCTGTAGTACCATACTTATGAAGTACATTAATGTTTTACAAAATGCTGGTAGAATAATTCAGTAGTAGTGTGGATTCTTTCAGCTATGACTTCTTTTTTTTTAAAGATTTATTTATTATGTATACAATGTGTGTTTTGTATGTACACCTGCACGACAGAAGAGGGCACCAAATTTCACTTTAGATGGTTGTGAGCCACCATGTGGTTGCTGGGAATTGAACTCATGACCTCTGGAAGGGCAGCCAGTGCTCTTAACCTCTGAGCCATCTCTCCAGCCCAGCTCTGACTTCTTTTTGCATTCTGTAAAACACTATGAGCAAACTAGGTTAGCGTTTATCAAAGCACAATCCTGGAAAACATATCAGAGGCATTATCAGAAAAAAAGATTCCGTGGTAAACAATGTTTTATCAACAAATACAAATTGCATTATGAATATGTAACAATTACAGTATTCTATAATTTGGTAAAATTATTTCACAGTGGGATTTATTTTTCAGGATACTTTGAACAATGCACATTTTAGGAGAGTTAAACTTAGAAATATTAGTATCATTAGTCTACTTTGTCTTATAGCAGTTTTAGCCAGCAGCAATGTTTTATGAATCATAGCATGGCTAGAGCAATCATATTAGCTGTTGGATTGGCATGGTCTGTTTTTGGTATTGTCATCTCATCCAGTTCTAGCAATGATTCTCAGCACTGAGATACTGCTTAATCAGAGTTTCAGAAACCAACTGATGACACGGGTCTGAGTTAAGCAGAACCCACAAAAGCCAACGGCTTCACTGAATGGGATGCCTGCTTCATGAAGCAGGATCTGTAGGAGAAAAAAAAAGGCAATTCAGGGATTGATTGTGTAAAACCAGAGTCTAATAGAGAGAAGAAAATTATATGTGCTTGAGTTCTTGCAGAAGGAAGAGACCATTACATCTTTCATGTTGTTTGGGGATTAATAAAGGAAATATTTTCAAGTAAAAGTCAAAGGATTATTAAATATCAGCATTTGACTTTGCATGTTGACTACAAAAAGGGTTGAAAATATTTTAAATTTTCAATTGATTTGAAGAAACACATAAATATAGTCATTGGATTTTTACAAAAACTTCTTTCAAAATCCCCAAAGAAAATAGAAGTTATGTTTTTGAGTTGTTGGTCAGTAAGGTTCCAGAGATCTCCAAACATTATATGCTATTGTCAATGTTCTCGGTGACCCTTCAGATCTAAATGAGATAGCCTTATTGCTGAAGACACCACATAAGATATTGAGACTCAAGCTTGCATTGATGTGGAAATTTCATTTCTATTGGTTCTTCAGAATGACTAAGCAAGTCAGATTTCATATTTTTCTGGAATAAATTGTACAATGCTCATTGATATAGCATAACTCTATTCATTTGAGAATGAAGATATTGAGGTAAAAGAAGGGGAGGGAAGCACATTTGTTTTGCATGTTCTCATTCTCTCTTTTTCTCTCTCTGTCTCTCATACTCAGAAACACACACTTGGGCACACAAGTAAACAGAAAAATTAGTCTGCTTTGGCAGATTTAAAGGTGAACATTAGGTAAGATGCCATCAAGGACTTACAAAAACATATACAAATAGAAGTTGAAAAAAGCATGAAGTGAAAATTTAGAAACAGTATTGATTGTTTACATGTGAATTATTTGGGGAAAAACTGCTCTGATGGTTAATGTTCATTATCAATCAAACTGGGTTAAGAAATGCTTAGACAAATATTAACACACACTTCTGACTTTCTCTATGACCATTTGCAGAGACAGTCAGACCAGGAGTATTCTGGACTAATGAATGGATTAATCACTTGATGGATCAATCACATGATGTCATTATTCAGGAGCTGTGAATTGTATGGGACAATTAGTTGCTTGAGAAAGTAAGTCACAGGATGTGTGCTCTTGGTGAGTGTATCATGCCTTGTCTGCTTCCTTTATCTGTTTTTATCTTCCCTTGTCTTCTCTTAGTAAATAAATTTCCCTGTCACATAGTTCTTCTATGATGATCTGCCCAATTACACAATGCCAACCAAGAATGACCTCAACTCTCTGAAGCTATGGTTTAAATAAACATTTCTTTCTTTTAAGTTGTTTATGTTAGACATTCTAACACAGTGAACAGAAAGCAATGAAAACAATTTTCTGACAGTCCTGATTGCTAAAGGTTATGTTTATAAGGTACATTAGACTTCTGTGTTACCTCATTCTGGTTGATCTTTTCTGGTTCCATCCATATGCCTGAAAATTTCATGATTTCCTTGCTTTTAATTCCTGAGTAGTATTCCATTGTGTGAGTGTAGCACAATTTCTGTATGCATTCCTCAGTTGAGGGACAACTGAGTTGTTTCCAGATTCTGGCTATTACAAATAAAGCTGCTATGAACATGGTTGAACAAATGTCCTTGTTGTATAATTGAGCATCTTTTGTATATATGACTAAGAGTGGTCTAGCTGGATCTTGAGGTAGCACTATTCCTAATTTTCTGAGAAAGCACCAGATTGATTTCCAAAGTGGTTGTACAAGTTTACATTCCCACCAGCAATGGAGGAGGCTTCCTATTTCTCCACATCCTCTCCTGCATGTGTTGTCACTTAAGTTTTTGATCTTAGCCATTCTGATGAGTGTAAGGTCAAATCTCAGGGTTGTAATTATTTGCATTTCCCTGATGACTAAGGGCATTGAACATTTGTTTAAGTGTTTCTCTGCCATTAAATATTCCTCTATTGAGAATTCTCTGTTTAGCATTGTACCCATTTTTCTTTGTTTTTCTTTTTTTATTCTTATCATTATTACAATCTATTCAACTTGGATCCTGACTGTGACCCTTTACTCATCTCCTCCCAACCCCACCTTCCCCTCCTCTTCTTCCCCTATGCCCCTCTCCTAGTCCACTAATTGGGGAGGTCCTTCTCCCCTTCTATTTGACCCTAGACTATTAGCCCCATTTTTCAATTGTATTACTTCTTCAGTTGATGTTTAACTTCTTATGTTCTTTATGTATTCTGTATATTAGCCCTCTGTCACATACAGGGTTTGTGAAGATCCTTTCCCAATCTGTAGGCTGTCATTTTGTTCTATATAGTGTGTCCTTTGCTTTACAGAAAATTTTCAGTTCCATGAGGTCCCATCTATTGATTGGGACTTAGATTGGGATTGATTGATCTTAGAACTTGTGCTGTAGTAGACTTGGAAAGGGGCAGGAAGGAGATGAGGGAGGAAGGGTAGGATTGGGAGGGAAAGAAAGAGGAGGCTATGGCTGGAATACAAAGTAAATAACCTGTAATTAATATAAAAAACTAATAAAAAAGAACCCTCTGCCCAAAATAAAGTTTACTCTTTGTAAATGGTTAAAAAAAAAAAAAGAAACTGTGCTGTTGGTGTTCTATTCAGGAAGTTGTCTCCAGTGCCAATGAGTTCAAAGCTCTTCCCCTCTTCTTCTAACAGGATTAGTGTGTCTGACTTTATCTTGAGGTCTTTGCTCCACTTGGACTTTAATTTTGTGTAGGGTGATAAATATGGATCTATTTTTTGGTATGTAATCACTTAAGTGAATATTAGACATTTAATATTGAATAAACATATTAAAATCTTTACACCTAAAGAAGGTAAGCAAGAAAGAAGATCCTGGGTAATTTGCTCAATCCTCATTCAGAATGGCAAATGGGATAGACATCAGAAGAGCAAGGAAACAGGGAACAGGTCAGGAACCCAACACTGAGGGCCTCTGAAAGACTCTACCCTCCAGGGTATTAAAGCAGATGCTGAGACTCATAGCCAAACTTTGGGCAGAGTACGAGGAATCTTTTGAAAGAAGGTGGACATAGAAAGACCTGGAGCGGACAGGAGCTCCATAACAGAACAAAACCAAACAGAATGTAACAGAACACAACAAAACCAAAAAATCTGGGCCCAGGGATCTTTTCTGAGATGGATACTCCAACAAAGGACCATGCATGAGATATCTTACAACCCCTGCTCAGATGTAGCCCATGGCAGCTCAGTCTCCAAGTGAGCTCCCTAGTAACAGGCTGTCTCTGATATGAACTCAGTGGCTGGCTGTTTGATCAACTCCCCCTGGGGTTTGGGAGTGCAGCCTTACCAGTCCACAAAGGAAGACAATGCAGCCTGTCCTGATGAGACCTGACAGGCTAGTGTCAGATAGAAGGGGAGCAGGACCTCCCTTATCAATGGATCGGGGAAGGCACATAGAAGGAGAAGAGGGAGGGAGTGTGAGACTGGCAGGAATGTGGAAGGAGGCTATAGATGGGATACAAAGTGAATAGATTGTAATAATTAAATAAAAATAAGGCACACTATAAATGGTCAGGGTATAGAGTAATAAATAAAAGAATAGAAAGTTCAAGCCAGATTAGATTCCAGAATTTTCCCTATTAGAGTACCCTATACTGGAACGAACAGAATTAATACACATAGTTCTGGAGTCTAATGGGTATCCAAGCTATGGTACTAGACAATTCAACATCTCGTTACCATGTTTTGCTCACCTTTTGCTTCATAGGAAGCTTCTTCAGACAATGTCTTTGTATAGCAAAATATGCAAGGGACTTCTCTTGGATTTAATTCATAAGATACTAATAGTGTAAGATGATTTTACTCCAATGATCCAAACACCTTCCCTCTTTGCTATACTGAAAAGGTACCATCTCTTTGGAAAAGTGAGATAGGTCAACAGGTGAAGTAACTTGTTGCCAACCCTGATGACATGAGTTTGACATCAAGATGCAACATCATGAACGAAAAGAATTGACTCTTGCAATCAATTGTCTTTTCACTTCTATACATGCTCGATGCCATCCTGCATGCATATGCACATACAAACAACAAATAAATATATGTGAAAAAATTAATATTCCAACTCCTGTTTCTATCACCATGGAAGTTTGGACTTTGGCATGAGAATATAAAAGACACATAAACATTCAATCCATAACAGAATCTTTGAGCAATGTTTTTCCTCATCCCTTTAAGATCACTGAAGCATAGTATTCTCTTGAGAAATTAGTCCAGGTTTTGTCCCTTGCTCTTTATTTTAGCTATTAATTCCACTGTCTCTTCCATCCCAGCACAGTATATCATTTGTGTCTAAAAGAAAATTTCTATTTCTGCTTTGTCTGTTCAGTAAAAACATTCCCATTTAGCTGTTGCAATTGCTTTTCTCAGAGACCATTATGTGTTACACCACCTGTTGCTCTTAACTTTCATGCTTTTGCTTCTAAACATCCATATCACTAAGTTTTTCCAGGTTTGGCCTCCAGAGAGGTCTAATTAGACAAGATGAAGAAGATGAAAGTAAACCCAAGGTACAAAATAGAAACAGAAATGGCAGCTGTGTTCAAGAGGACTGTAGTCTTATTTTGTTCAGAAATTGGGATAAATAGAAATAGATTGAGAGAATTCTAGAAGACAGTTTAAAACCAGACTAAGTTTCTTATTTTGAGTGGTAAAATATATAATGTCTTTAATTAAGTAAGTATTATGCTATAGCTTTTTCATTGTGAAGTTTATTTGGTGACTATGAATAAAACAAATTGTATGAGAAGAGCCCCTTGTCATTAGAGTTAAAAGAGCTTGGTCTGAGGATGTGAAAATGGGAAGGCATATGGGAAGAGAATACAAGATTATGACTGCTTAAAAAGGAGAAGAGGATTTCTCCTTGTTTCCACAAAGTCTTAGCTTGATGAATTGAAATCCTAATGTCTTCTCAAGTTATCAGCTTATCCTTCTCTGGACATGTCTTCTTGATGGGTTTGTTATTTGTCTTCAGATGTTTCATTTGTCTGGTGGGTTCTGAATATCCTGGTCAGATGTATCAAATCAGGAGCCATCTGGGACTTTGTTCATTTTTGAAAAGACATACACAGAACTTCACCTCCTCCAAATGATACTATTATGTTTAATTACTGTACTGAATGTTAATTTTTGTCAATGCAGATTCTAAATGCCCTAATCTAAAAGACAAGCCTCTTGTAGAAAAGAGGGTGATATTGTTTTACTATGCTAAAGATTTTTTTTATAAATGTTTACATAGAATAGGTTGTATTACACCCATTCTGCTCACAGCAAAAATGTGAGCAGAAGCTAACTAAGAGATGGATAAATAAAGGATGGCTTTTGTGTTTCTTCAGTCCTAAAAAAAAAAAAAAAAAGAAGAGGAGAGGAGAGGCAGCAAGAATATAGTCTTCCTAGAAACTGGTTAGAAACAGAAAGCTCTGCATCTCAGTGGTTGGGATACAAAAAAGAGGGAATTTCAAGCTAAGAAGTATTTCTTTCCTAGAGGAGGTGCAATAGAGTGGTTTAAAGTAGACTCAACTGGAAATAAGCAGCCAAATACAAAACTGTATTAATGTGTGACAATCTCAAAAAATGTCTGTGGACTGGTTACAAGAATCCTGGGTAACAGTTATGGAATATTCTGCAAAAGTTGAAGTTATATACAAGTTTATTTATTTATTTATTTATTTATTTTTATTTATTATTTCTCTCTGGATGAAGGGACCTTCATCCTGCTTTGCTTTAAAACCCAGCAAATGCTAATAAAGCTCACAAGTTTCTTTGTTTTTGTTTTTGTTTTGTTTTGTTTTTTTGATAACTGGAACAAGTTGCTGTAGTCATTACCCTGAGTTGCATTCATAAGCAAAGAAAGGTGACTGATTAAAGGAAGAGGAAAAGCTGCACTAGTAATTTGACTTGTTCTCCTTTGACCTTTGGTATTCTAGTCATGGCTATTATTTATCAGTTTTTCTTAAAATGAGAATATTTTTGTTTGTTATATGTTTGATTCTTCAACAGATAGAAAACTACTTTAGAGCCTTGGTTGGATGACAGAATAGTTTCTACCTCATGAAGTTGTACTCCAATAAGTGTCCTTGCTCTCAGACAACTGTTGTGTGTTGTGAACAGATCAGAAGTATCTCAACATGTCTGTGCTACATCATAATGGCTACTGTAAGGACAGACAGCCTGAAATTGCACTGATTATGGAGGTCCACAGCAGTAGTGTTTGACTCACATAGGCTAAGCGCCATCTCAACTGCTTACAGCCTTGATTACCATGTAGTCTTTGAGTGGTCTCAGCAGGTTGTGAATGACTGAAAGTGAAGTTATTCAGACATATTCTTGGGAAGAGTTATTTGTAGTTTCTGTATGATCTTTACTTTAAACACATTGTTCCTTTTATGATTTACTTTTACCTATTCATTTTTAAAGAAAGTTGGTTTGGTGACATTTGACTCATCTCCTCTCTCTCCCTCCCTTTTACTCCTTCTGTTTATATTTTTTTCTCTTCCCTTTCTTTCTCCACCTGTTGGACAAATTCCAAGTATGACTGATCCCAGGAGAATATACTGAATATTTTAAGTCTGCAGCACTGGTACTTCAAAGTTGTTAGGGGTTGTTTTGAAGGGCAGAAATTGAACTATCACTCCACAATGTTTGAGCTCCTTTCTATTTTCTGGCGCTTTTTATCTAGCTTCTGAATTTTAGATCCTTTCACATCATTTTGCAAGAGTTGTATAAAGTCATCCCTTTGTAAAATTGCACTGCTTTGTTGAATGTCATGGAATTTTTATTTATTTTCAGTGCCTTCATCTTGGACAAATCTTAATTTACCTTATTTGATGTATCTTTTTATGTGTGAGCATTCTTTTCATTGTTTGCTCTATGTCTTCTGACAATTTCATATTCTAGACTTTGAGCAAAGATTTTTATCCTGAGAGCTCAGTGTCTTTTTAAAAACTTCTTACTTGAATAATTTTCTCTGAGGTTAAGAATTTAACAAAACAAAATGATTCCTAATTGCTTGCTCTTTCCTTGATAGGTACTACTGTGCAAAGTTCACAAAATTTGAGACAGTATTTATGTTCTGATTCAACAAACCATATCATGGATTTTAAATAGTAATGAGAATTAAACTATTTCACACATTTTTTAAAGCCTTAAGTTGTATATGCAAGACATTATGTCATTTTTGTTAACTACAAAGTGTTGCGCAGAAATAAAGGCTTACTTGTGATCATTTTTCTCCTGATGGGCCTTCTCTACAAGCCACAGAGGAAGAAAATAAATTCAGTCCTCAAGGGAATAGATGAACTGGGGGAGTTGGGGGTCTTCCTTATTCTGAGGAATAGAGGAGAGTGGATGCAGGAGGAAGGGTAGAACTGGGAGGAGAGGAGGGAGGGGCCTATGATGGAAGGTAAGTTGAATTAATTAATAATAGGAGAAGTAAAAGCTTACATTTATATATAAAACAGGAGGAAATGGAAAAATGTAGTGGTGAGTTGTGGTTAAATGTAAGCTTTTGAAATTACCAAAGACCATAGTAAAATAGCGGCACTTGATGGAACAAAAGGAAAGAATAGAAAGGATATATAAAACCTCAGAAAATTGCAGGAAAAAGGTAGACATACAATTACATACAACATGAGATAATGCAAAATGAAGTTGAAGAATGCAGCTTAGTTAAAATTTGGATTATTAGAAAGTTACAAAGTTCCCTAGTATTGTAATTCTGCACACTAGAACCTGTTAGCATTTAGGCAGCCTGCTTCTCAGTTGCCTAGTAACCTATGATGTCATCATTGTTTGCCACCCACAGGGGTATGGGATAAAAGAATCCCTGCCTCTTACCTCTGTCTCTTGTGCTTTCTTGCTCTTCCTCTGTCTTGATCTCTCCACTTTCTCTGTGAGGGCAACTCCTCTCCTATCATGTTTCTCTCTCTCCATTACTGTCTCTCACCTCTTTCATATAATATCTGTTGTGCAAATCATTTTTTAAAAAACATTAACACTACCTATAATAGATGGACAATTCTGTTACTAATCATTTAATTTTATTTTTTAAAAAAATCTCAACCACAGTGAAAGTGTTTGAATATAAAATCTTTGAGAATTTAAGAAGAACCCTTTCTTTAAAATATAGAAAAGCCTACATTATATGGTTAATATCCACTTATATTGAGTATACCATGTATGTCTTTCTGCTTCTGGGTTAGCTCACTCAGGATGATCTTTTCTAGTTCCACCCATTTCCCTGCAAATTTCATGATTTCCTTATTTTTTTAATAGCTGAGTGGTATTGAATTGTGTAAATGGACTACAATTCCTTTATCCATTCTTCAGTTGAGGTGAAGCTAGGTTGTTTCCATATTCTGGCTATTACGAATAAAGCTGTTCTGAACATAGTTGAACAAATTCCCTTTAGTATAACGGAGCATCTTTCAGGTATATATTCCCAGGAGTGGCATAGCTGCATCTTGAGGTAGCACTATTCCCAGTTTTCAAAGAAAGTGCCAGATTGATTTTCAAATTGTTTGTACAAGTTACATTCTCATCAGCAAGGGAGGAGAGTTCCCCTTTCTCCATATCCTCTCCAGCATGTGTTGTCACTTGAGTTTTTAGTCTTAGGCACCCTTGGGTATGAGATGAAATCTCAGAGACATTTTGATTTGCATTTTCCTGGTGAATAAGGACATTGAGCATTTCCTTAAGTGTTTCTCCAACATTCGATATTCCTTTATTGAGAATTCTCTGTTTAATTCTCTACCTCATTTTTTGATTAGGTTATTTGGTTTATTCTAAAAATCTATAGATCTAAAGAAGCTAAACAACAAGGAGAAACCTAGGAAAGATGCTTAATTCTCATTCAAAGTGGAAAAACAGGTTAGACAGCAGAAGCTGTAGAAGAGAGGGAACAGGATGGGAGCCTACCACAGATGTCCTCTAAAAGACTTCACCCATTAGAGGATCAAAGCAGATGCAGAGACTCACAGCCAAATGTAAGCAGAGCTCAGGGAACTTTGTGGAAGGGGTATATAGAAAGACAGGGGGCAGGAGCCCTACAAGGAGACCAAAAAATCCAAAAGGGGAGGGGAAACTACTGTGAAGACTGATGCATCAACCAAAGACCATAGAGAGGACCTAGCCCCCCTGCTCAGATGTAGCCTGTAGACAGCTCAGTTTCCATGTGGGTCTCCTAGTAAGGGGAGAAGAGACAGTCTCTGACATGAACTCAATTGCCTGTTTTCTGATCACTTCTTCCTGGTTGGGAGACCTAGCCAGCCCACAGAAGAAGAGGATCCAGGCAGTCCTGATGGGATTTGATAGACTAGGGTCAGGCAGTAGGGGAAAAGGACTGCCTCTAACAGTGGACTAGGGAAGAGGGATAGGGGAGGAAGAGGGAGGGAAGGTGAAATTGGGAGGAGATGAGGAAAGGGACTGAACTGGGATACAAAGTGAATAAAATTTAAACATAAAAATAATATAGTTAATCAAAACAATGAAGCAGACAGACTTATGCATGAAATAATGTAAGCGCTGCCTACCTAAAATTTACCACCAGTGTTAGCAGGATTTTTCCCAAGACTCAGGAATCAATGGTGATTCTACAATATTCAATTTGATTGTATAATTTGTAATGAAAAATACATATTGAAAAACTTATGTGTTATTTTAAGAGGTATTTATAAAGTAGATATTATAGAAGTGAGGAAGACAGATGAATCAGGTATGTATGGTTAAAGAATTAAAAACGGATTGGTAAAAACACACACATTTAGGAAAGAAAATAAGCTTTACCCAGAGGCAAAACTTCTTTCTAAAATTTCCATCATAATAATGGACTTATAGCATGCAGATGGCCATTATTTTTTAAGTGATATTCATTTTCCATTCTGTAGACATCACATTCTACCTGCATTTGAAAACCTAATGGATGAATGAAAAGTTATAAATGACTATTTCCCTCTAAAGATGGCATATTAAACAAAGGAGAAAAATGATAACCTTTATTAAATAAAGTATTGAATTTACATTCCAACTTTTCCATATAACAAGGATCATCAACACAGAGCTGTCTTGCTAACGGTTTTATATGAATATGACCTGGAGGTCTTCTCTAAGTGCACTTTTAGGTCAGTAGGTGTGTGGTGGACTTTGAGAGTACACCAGCTTTTAATGCCCTATTTTGCTGTGAACCACACACTGAAGAGCAAGATCCTGTTCTATGTAGTTTTATTCTACCATGTAGCTAACAAAAACAAGAATTCAGAGAAGTGTGCACATGTCTATTATATCAGCATTAAGTGATTGTAAACTTCCTCATCTTAGCCCAAAGCATAGATTTTCCTTGACAAAAATCAAAGTCAGAAGCATTATCCTTATCAATTGCATTCTAGTGTGTTAAAACTAAAAAATATAGTTATATATGTGACTCAGATATCAGACAAGAGAAAATTTTAGACTTTCATTCTCTGCAGTCAACATACATAAAATAATTTGACATTTAAAAATATTTTTGATGTTGGTACATTGTTCTAAAATTAAAATACAATTTCTATGGTATAAATTTCACCACTTGACTATTTTCAACTGTTCAGCTATCCCTATTGCCCGGGTGGTGAGAGGTGGTTGGCAGGAGGCATTTATGAGCCCCCACAACCTCAGAAGAGGCAGGACCAGCTCTCCTATGCTCACATACCCGAGGCCTACTCTCTCATTCCCCAGCTACCTCCCAAGTGTTGTAGCCAATGAGGGGCAGGTATAGCTCTGTACAGTCCCTGGATCAGGGATATAGGCATGGTCTTTAGCAATAATATGACCCAGGAGCATCAACACTGACCTCTACTGAGGCAAAGCCTTGGAGATATAGCCTTCAAGGACAAGATGGACTGGGACTCCTCTATGGTCTTTGATGGTGAAACAGGCCATACAAGACATGCCACTCCTCTCCACTCCTCACTTCTCCAGCTCTCTTCATGTTCTGCTTCTCTTTCTTTCTTATATGTCCACTTCATACTTGCACATCATAGTGGCTCCCAATGTGAGTAGGACACATTGGTAGGTGGGACTCTGCATGTCTCATTTTATCTATCTATCTGTCTATCTGTCTATCTATCTATCTATCTATCTATCTATCTATCTATCTATCTATCTATCTATCTATCTATCATCTATCTATCTGTGTAGGTTAGAATATATGAATAGAGTAACACTCTCTATTCAGTTATTTCGTTCAGCCTATTTCAGTGTCCCAAAGTTTAATTAACAGAACTGAAAGGCTACTTGCACTGAAGTCAACATGGTGGAGTCCAGTGGCTCTTATATGCTCACAGTTTTGTGTAAAAATTACTGCTCTCACCCTTTAAAACAGTGTTTTGCAACCTTTGAGTCATTATCCATTCAGGATTCAACAATCCTTTCAGATATCTGATATCCTGGTTAGCATATATTTACAGTTAATAACAGTAGAAAAATTACATTATGAAGTAGGATCAAAAATAATTTATGTTTGGGGGTCACCATAACATGAGGAACTGTATTAAAGGGTTGCAACATTAGGAAGATTGAGAACCACTACTCTAGAAAAACCTTCCAAAAATCAGCAATCACTGCTCATCAACTCTTATGTGCCTCCAGATCCGTTAACCTTTTCTCCATGTCTTTGTTCTGAATAATTCAAAAGAAAATTAGTTAGGGTAACCATGGCCTTATATATCTTGCTTTTTAAAAATACTATATATTTTTAATTTTTATTGAGAGATGGATTACTACCTTATTTCATGTTGAATAATATTCTTATTTGTGGTAACTGTATTTTCTTTTCCCATTCATCAGTTGATAGATATTTATAGATAATTTTTCACCTATTATGAAAAGTGCTATTACAACAATGGTGGACAATCATGTCTCAACATATGTTTTTACTTATCTTTGGGAATAAAATTTCTGTGTGATATTAAAATCATACCCTACTTTATTTTAAAGTCCTAGTAAAAATGTATGAACATTTTAATACTCCGTTTCCTCACTAGCATTTGTTTTGTTTTGTTTTGGTTTGTGTGTGCCTGCATGCATATATGTGCATGTTCATATGTGTGCAGGTATACATCTGTGTGTTTCTACCGCCATGTATGTGTCTGTTAACAAATGTATGCGTGTTCAACTGGGTTGTAGGTGCTTGTTTTTGTGTGTAGGGGTTTCTATTACAATTTATTCACTTTGTATCCCGGCTGTAGCCTCCTCTTTCATGGTCTCCCAATTCCGTCCTCCCTCCCTCTTCTCCTCCCATGCCCCTCCACTAGTTCACTGATAAAGGAGGTCCTCCTCCCCTTCCATCTGACCCCATCCTATCAATTCTCATCAGGGATGTCTGTATAGTCTTTCTCTGTGGCCTGGTAAGGCTGTTCCCCTTTCAGAGGGAAGTGATCAAAGAGCCAGCCAATGAGTTCATGTCAGAGAGAGCCCTTTGTTCCCCTTACTAGGGAAGCCAATAGGAAACTGAGCTGTCATGGCTTACATCTGTGCAAGGGTTGCAAGTTATGTCCATGAATGGTCTTTGGTTGGAGTACCAATCTCAGAGAAGACCCCTGTGCCCAGATATTTTGGTTCTATTGCTCTCTCCTTATAGAACCCCTGTTTCCTCCAGTTCTTTCTAAATCTCCCATCTTTTTCATAAGATTACATTCATTCTGCCCAAAGTTTGGCTCTAAGTCCCAGCATCTGCTTTAATACCCTCCTGGGTCTCATTATCTGCTTTTTTACAATGTTGGTTAGAATCTTTCAGAGGCCTTCTGTGGAAAGCTTCTGTCCTGTTTCCTCCTTCCTCCAAAGCCTGTCTTGTTTGCCTTTCTGAGTGAGGATTGATCATCTTACTCAGAGTCCTCCTTCTAGCTTGCTCTCTTTAGGTGTTCAGATTTTTGTAGGTTTATCCTATATTATATGTCTAGTATTCACTTATAAGTGAGTATAGACCGTGTATATCTTTCTCTTTCTGGGATACTTCACTCAGGATGATCTGTTCTAGATCCTACTATTTGCCTGCAAATTTCATGATTTCCTTGTTTTTAATTGCTGAGTAGTATTCCATTGTGAACATGTACCACAATTTCTGAATCTATTCATCCACTGAGTGAAATCTAGGTTTCCAGCTTCTGTCTATTATGATAAAGCTGTTATGAACATGGTTAGGCAAATGTCCTTGTTGTATACTTGAGCACATTTTGGACATCTGCCTAGGAATGGTATAGCTGGATCTTGAGGTAGTATTATTCTGAATCGTCTGAAAAAGTGCCAGATTGATTTCCAAAGTGGATGTACAAGTTTATATTCCCTCTAGCAATGGAGGAGGGTTTCCATTTCCCTGCATCTTTCCAGCATGTGTTGTCACATGAGTTCTTGATCTTAGCCATTCTGATGGGTAAAAGGTGAACTCTCAGAGTTGTTTTAATTTGCATCTCCCTGATGACTAAGGAAGTTAAACATTTCTTTACGTGTTTCTCTGCCATTCCATATTACTCTACGGAAAATTCTCTGTTTTGCTCTATACCCAATATCTTAATTGAATTACTTGGCTTGTTGGTGTTCACCTTCTTCAGTTCTTTCTTTATTCTGTATATTAGCCCTCTGTTTAATATAGGGTTGATGAAGATAATTTCCCAATCTGTAGGCTGTCATTTTGTTCTGATGACAGTATTCTTTGCTTTACAGAAGCTTTTTCAGTTTCATGAGGTCCCACTTATTGATTGTTGATTTTAGAGCGTGTGCTGTTGGTGTTCTCTTTAGGAAGTTGTTTCTGTGCCAGTGAGGTCAAGGCATTTCCCCACTATTTCTTCCAACAGGTTTAGTGTGTCTAATTTTATGTTAAGGTCTTTGGTCCACTTGGCCTTTAGTTTTCTGCAGGGTGAAATTCTCCTTTTTGTTGGATCTTTGTATAGTTTAGGTGTCAAAGATACTGTGTACTCATTGAATGAGTTTGCAATGTTCCTTCTGTTTCTATTTTATGGAATAGTTTGAAGAGAATTGGAGTTAACTCTCTTTGAAGGTCTGGTAGAAATTTGAGCTGAACATATTTAAAATCATTTTCCTGTGTATCCAATGAATTAAAATATCCATTGTTTTGGGGTTGCTGGTGAAGCCTTGATGTCATCATTTTAGTTGGATGTGTTCTTATGCCTGCCTCTAATCATCTGATGGACAGTAGTGTTTGCTGTTTCTTCCTGGAGTTGCTGACTGGGTCGTTCTGTACTTCTGGAATCTGGAGTATTCTTCAGGAATATGGGAGAGGTCCACAGGTTTGAGAGTGTGTGTTGGTGTTTCAGATGCAACTAAGGGATGAAAGTCTCAGGTGCAAGTACACAAGCACACTAGTATGAATGGAAATGTGCCTGCCTGGAAAGGTGAAGTATAAGGGAGGAATACAAGGGCAGGTTTTAGTGCAGGTAGCCTTTGCTGTTTGCAGGCACAGTGAGCATGCTCCGGTGCTCTGAATGGATCAGTGGCCCACAGGTCTGTCTTGGTATTTTGCTCCAACTGCTCACATCTGCCTGAGCTGCACCATCTTGGATCCAGGAATTGTTTGCCTGGACCCCACTGGGAGACCTACAAAACAGGGGATTCAATGTTGAGAAAACTGTCCCAGAGATTTGCTGTGTTTTCCACAGCAGGGGTGTGGGTGGGAGGGATCTACTGTCTGGAGGCTATAATAGAGGGACCCTGATCTGGGGCTCTGTATGCAGTCTCTTGCAGAAGCACTCACTAGCAGGTCTGTGTGGAAAGTGCAGAGTGCCCATGCACACTCACTTCCAAACACATGAGGAAAGCACCGAGGGCCGGAACTCACGTGCAGGCATATGAGACTATCTCAGAGAGCCCACAGTTCTCTACTCTCCGATTTGGGTCCCCTGTTTGGCGTTAGAGTACGGAGGCTCCCTATACCTGCGCTTATGCACTCCCTGCTGCTGCTGTGCCTCAGAGGCAAGGGGAACAAGTACAAGTACTGCTAAAAGTGCAGGGGGTCTATAGTTCCCCACTTTCGGGCCCCAGAGAAGTCCATGCGGGGCCTAGATCCAATCTGTTCCAAGTCAAGGGTTATCCCCTCTAGTCCAGGAAGCCGGTTTTTGATTTTCAGATCTGCTCTTTAGAAACAGTGCACAGTGGTTGTCGCCATCTTGGAGCTCTCTGGATGATGTGTTCTTGTATTAAGTTTGTGGGTATTTTATTGATTATTTTTGTGTCAATATTCATTCATAAGGGAAATTGGTCTGAAATTCATTTTCTTTGTTGAGTCTTTGTGTGGAATATGGATCAAGGTGACTGTGGCCTCATAGAATGAGTTTGGTAATGATCCTTCTGTTTCTATTTTGTGGATAGTTTGAAGTGTATTGGTGTTAGCTCTTCTTTGAAGGTCTGGTAGAATTCTGGCACTGTAATCATCTGGCTTTAGGCTTTTTTTTGTGTGTGGTTGGGAGATTTTAATGACTGATTCTTTTTCCTTTGTGTATATAGGACTATTTAATTTGTTTACCTGATCTTGATTCAGATTTGGTAAATGGAATCTAGTAAGAGTATTGTCAATTTCACTTAGGCTTTCAAATTTTGAATTAAGACCTAATACTTCTTTGGATTTCCTCAGTATTTTTTGTTATGTCTATCCCCTTTTGCATATTTTATTTTGTTGATTTGGGTAGTGTCTCTCTTCCTTTTAGTTAGTTTGGCTTAGGATTTGTCTATCTTTTTTATTTTCTCAAAGAAACAGCTCTTGGTTTTGTTGACTTTGTGACTTGTTCTATTTGTTTCTAATTTATTGATTTCTTCCCTGAGTTTGATGATTTCCAGCCATCTATTCCTCTTGGGTGTGTCTGCTTCCTTTTTTTTTTCCTAGGGCTTTTGGGTGTGCTGCTAAATTGCTTGTATGATATGCCTCCAATTTCTTTATGAAGGCACTTAATGATATAAAATTTCCTATTGGCATTGCTTTCATTGTGTCCCATAAGTTTGGGCATGTTGTGCTTTCATTTTCATTGAATTTTTGGAAGTCCTTAATTTCTTTCTTTCTTTCCTGACCCAGTTATTGAGTAGAGAGTTATTCAGTTTGTCTATGTGTGTAGGCTTTTAAAAAATTTCTTTTGTAGTTGTAGTCTCTAGCTTCAGTACAAGGTGGTCTGAAGAAGATACAAGGAATTATTTCAGTCTTTTTTATCTGTTGATGTTGCTTTGTGACTGACTATATGCAGAAAGTTCTGTCAGGTACTAAGACAGAGGTATATTCTTTTTTGTTTGGGTGAAATGTTCTGTAGATGTCTGTTAGGTCCATTTAATTCAAGGTATCTGTCATTGTCATTATTTCTCCGCTTAATTTCTGTTTCATTGAATTGTCCTTTGGTGAGTGTGGGGTGTTGAAATATCCCATTTATTAATATGAAGTTATTGATGTGTGGTTTAAGCTTTATCATTGTTGCTATTACAAGTGCAGGTGCCCTTGTATTTAGTGCATGCATAAGAGTTTTAAATTTTGACAGAGTATGATATCTCAAGAGTCTTTTTGTTTCTGCTTTTGTTTTCATCCTTTAAAATGGTTTCCAGAAACATGATTTGAATCAGTTTTCAGCCTGTGGGTCATGAACTCTTTGGGGGTTTGCCTACCCCTTGACAGGGGTCACATATCATATATCCAGTAAATCAGATATTTACATTGCAGTTCATAACAGTAGGAAAATTACACTTATGAAATTTCAATAATTTTTTTTTTATGGTTTGAGGTTACCACAACATCAGTAACTTATTAAATCATCACAGTTAGGAAGGTTGAGTGCCACTGTTTTATTTCTAGGTTTTTTTTTTTTTCTGGAGGGATTATGTTTTTGATTTTTGAATACATGCCTTTGATCTTTTAGAGTTAATATTTACACCTAGTTTATCATAATTATTAAAATTTTGCATGTACTTATTCAGTTTGTAAATTATCATGTTAGAAATGCTGTTTTATTTCCATTGTGTATTCTTGACATTCCTTGATAATTAATTACTAATTTATAAATGAAATTATATTTGCTCTTAATTCTGTTCACTCAGTACCCATTCTCATTTCTATACCACTCTGTTTTGATTCCTATGGCTTTTGTTAGTTTTGAAATTATAACATTTCAAACTATTAATATTCAAATAATATTTCACAATATTTTCTTCTTTTTTGCATTTTTATTTTATATTAATCACAGGATATATACTTTTTATCTCAGCCATAGCCCCCTCCCACATTCCCTCCCTATCCCTCCCAATCCTCCCTCATCTCCTTCCTGTCCCTTTCAAAGTTTGCTGATAGGGGAGGACCTCTTCCCCTTCCTTCTAACTCTAGCTTATCAGGTCTCCTCAGGACTAGCTGCAATGTCCTCTTCTGTGGCCTAGCAAGGCTGCTCCTCCCTTTGAGGGCAGGGGGGTCGAAGAGCCAGCCATTTAGTTCATGTCCAAAATAGTCCCTATTCCCCTTACTAGGGTACCCACTTGGATATTGAGCTACCATTTGCTACATACAAACAGGGGTTCTAGGACCATACATGGTCCTTGGTTGGAGAAACAGTTTCATAAAAGACCCCTGTGCCCTGATATATTTGGTCCTTGCGGAGCTCCTGTCCTCTCCAGGTCATGCTAACTCCCCCTTCTTTCATATGATTCCCTGCACTCTGCCAAAGTGTGGGTTATGTTTCTGAATATTTACTTTGTTACCCTGCTAGGTAGAGTCCTTCTGAGGCCCTCTATGGTAGGCTCTTGTTCTACTACTTGTTTACTCCTACATCTAATGTCCATCCCATTTGTCTTTCTAAGTGAGGATTAATCCTCTTAGCCCAGGTCCTCTTTCTTGTTTACCTTCTTTAGGTGTATAGATTTGAGTATGTTTATCCTATCTTATAGGTCTATATAAGTGAGTTTATACCATGTATGTCTTCATGCTTTTGGGATACCTCACTCAAGATGATCTTTTCCAGGTCCCACCATTTGCCTGCAAAATTTCATGATTTCCTTTTTTTAAATTGCTGAGTAGTATTCCATTGTGTAAAAGTACCACAATATCTGTATCCATTCTTCGACTGAGGGACATCTGGGTTGTTTCCAGGTCCTGGCTATTACCAATAAAGCAGCCATGAACATGTTTGAGCAAATGTTCTTGTTGTGTACTTGAACATGTTTTGGATATATGCCTAAGAGTGGTATAGCTGGGTTTTGAGGAATCACTATTCCTAATTGTCTAAGAAAGCGCCAAATTGATTTCCAGAGTGGTTGTACAAGTTTGCATTCCCACCAGCAATGGAGGAGGGTTCCTCTTTCTCTACAAACTCTCCAGCATGCGTCCTCACTAGAGTTTTTGATCTTAGCTATTCTGGAGGGTATAAGGTGAAATCTCTGAGTCGTTTTGATTTGCATCTCTCTGATGGCTAAGGACATTGAACATTTCTGTAAGTGTTTTTCTCCCATTCTATAATCCTCTACAGTCAGTTCTCTTTTTAGCTCCATACCCCATTTTTTAATTGGATTATTTGGTTTCTTGCTTTTTAACTTCTTGAGTTCTTTATATATACTGGATATTAGCCCTCTGTCAGAAGTGGGATTGGTAATGATTCTTTCCCAATCTGTTGGCTGTCATTTCCTTCGGATGACAGTGTCCTTTGCTTTACAAAAGATTTTCAGCTTCATGAGGTCCCACTTATTGATTGTTGATTTTAGAGCCTGTGCTGTTGGTGTTCTATTCAGGAAGTAGTCTCCTGTGCCAATGAGTTCTAGGGTCTTTCCCACTTTTTCTTCTAGACGGTTTAGTGTGTCTGGTTTTACGTTGAGGTCTTTGATCCACTTGGAGTTTAGCTATGTGCAAGGTGATAAATATGGATGTATTTTCATTTTTCTGCATAGAGATACCCAGTTGGACCAGCACCATTTGTTGAAGATGCTGTCTTTTTTCCACTGAATGGTTTTGGCTTCTTTGTCAAAAATCAAGTTTCCATAGGTGTGTGGGTTCATTTCTGGGTCTTCTATTCGGTTCCATTGATCCACT
>CM053750.1:24335401-24374107 GCA_028658305.1 Pachyuromys duprasi | reverse complement strand
TGTCCTGGAACCCCTGTGCAGGTGGGACCCAGGATAGCTTGGCGTAGGACTGGAGGGCCTAGTGAGGGAAGCAGGGACTGTTTCAGTCTTGAACTCGATGGCTGACTCTTTGACCCTCCCCCATACAAGCCGGGGAGTGACACAGTGGCTGGATCCCAGTGGAGGACATTGCAGCCAGCCCTGAGGAGACAGGATGAGCTGGGGTTGGATGGAGGGGAAGGAGGTCCTCCCCTGCTGGTGGACTTGGAGTGGGCCGGGAGGAGATGAGGGACGGTTGGGAAGGGTGGGAGGGAGTGGGCGGGCTGGGCATGGGATGCAAAGTACCTAACATGTGATTGATAACCAAAAAGAAAAAAAAAAGAAAAAAAATTTATTTTCATATTAATTATAGTTTATTCACTTTGTATCTCAGCTGTAGGCCCCTCCATTATTTCCTCCCCATCCCAGCCTCCCCCCATCATCTCCTACAATGCCCTTCTCCAAGTCCACTGATAGGAGACAGAGGTACTCCCCCTTTCCATTTGACCCAAATTCATCAGGTCTCAAAAGGACTGACTACATTTTCCTCCTCTGTGGCCTGACAAGGCTGCTCACTCCTCAGGGGGAGGTGGTCAAAGAGCTAGCCACTCAGTTCAAGTCAGAGACAGCTCCTGTTCCCCTTCCTAGGGATCCCATTTAGAGACTTTGCTGCCAGGGGCTACATCTGAGAAGGGGTTCTAGGTTATATTCATGGTCCTTGGTTGGAGAATCAGTGTCAGAAAAGACCCCTGTGCCCAGAGGTTTTGGTTCTGTTGCAGTCCTTGTTGAGCTCCTGTTTTCTGCAGGTCTTAATAGCTCCCCTTTCTTTCATAACATTCCCTGCATGCTGTCCAAAATTTAGTTTTGAGTCTCAGCATCTGCTGTAATACACTGCTGGGTAGAGACTTTTAGAGGGCCTCTAAGGGTAGGCTCCTGTATTGTTCCTTGTTTACACACTCTTCTGATATCTATCTGATATCTATCGCATTTGCCTTTTTGAATGAGGATTGAGCATTTTACCCAGGGTACTCCTTCTTGATTAGCTTCTTTAGGTGTACAGATTTTAGTGTATTTATCCTATATTATGTCTAATATCCACTTATAAGTGAGTATATCCCACGTGTGTCTTTTTGCTTCTGGGATATCTCACTCAGGATGATCTTTTCTAGATCCCACCATTTGCCTGCAATTAATGATTTCCTTGTTTTTAATTGCTGAGTACTATTCCGTTGTGTAAATGTACCACAATTTCTGTATCCATTCCTCCACTGAGGGACAACTGGGTTGTTTCCAGATTCTGGCTGTTATGAATAAAGCTGATACAAACATGGTTGATCAAATGTCTTTATGTACATGAGCATATTTTAGATAAATGCCTAGGACTGGTATAGCTGAATCATGAGGAAGTGCCATTCCTGATTTTGTGAGAAAGTGCCAGATTGATTTCCAAAGTGGTTTAAAAGTTTTCATTCCTACCAGCAATGGAGGAGAGTTCCTGTGGGATCATTCTTATTCACATCACTGCACCCCCAGAAGTAGATAATTGACCTAGTCATATCTACAGTTCATGGGAATGAAACAAACAAATAACAAAGTCAACTGCAAAATACAACTGACTTCAATGAATATTTCAAGAAATGCAGTTAGAAAACTGTAAATTGGGAGAGCTCAATTATTATAAATACTTATAAGAGAAGAAATCTGTGAATACAGGTAGAATATAATTTACAGAATTGGCCAACCTGGTGTATTTGGAGGTTCACTCATCCCTGTGACAAATATACCTCTTTTGACTGTCTCAGATTTCTTCCTGGAAAAGTTCATATTTCAGAACGCCTGAAGGAAAATCTCCTTCAAGAGCAGAAAGCAACAATTTAATGGATTAATCCCAGTCTGCTTGTAATTCTTTATTTTCTAATAGTTAATGAAGTTTCTTAAAGGAACATGCATATAATTTAATGAAAATAATGAAATATTGGTTCTTCTGTTATGAATTATTGTACTCCTGGTCTTATGATCTGGACCATAGTATTTTAGGGAGAAAATTCTCGCACATGAAGGGGAATGTAAAATGACAGGAATGGCTCTCTCATTAAAATCAAACTAAAACGCGGTTTGCATTCAGAATTAGCCAAGTCTTTTTTATATTTCTTAGTTTTATGATGTTGGTCACTGCAAATCTATGAGTAAAAGCCTCTTTCTGTCACTAAGAATTTTAATAATCTTTCCTTACACATTTTAAATAAGTAACACAATTACCTGTTTTTAAATGCAGAATAAACACAGAATTCTTAACGAGGCTACAGAATTCTCTGTTATTACTTTATCCATATAGATTCAGTTAGGGAAAAAATATGAAAACGGAGAAAGATCTATTGCATGCTTCTAATTACAGGGTGGATGTATAGTTAAAGCAATGTACTGCATTTTAATAACATTAGCCTGGTTATCTATAAGAAATTTGCTGCAGTTCCACACTGTATTTCTTTCAAAGAAGATAGTTTTGGTTAAAGGCTTAAAGCACAGCAAACCAAATGGTATATGCACTTAAAAGGCAGACTCTGAATGCATATTGATTATGCTTTTCCCTGTTTATTGCTTTGTGTGGAGAGAAACACTTCTCTTTGAACAGAAAGATTTTTCTTCCTTTGCCTTTCTTTGCTACAAACATCCAAGCTTTTTAAATATCAAAAGAAGCCGGAACTATACCTGAAATAAAAACTGTTTCCCTTCATGTAATTATCAAGTGGCTTTTAGAGGATATTTCCCCAGTGATTACAGGCTATCCCCACAGAGGCTGTCATTTTAAGGTGAAAAATTTGCAAGGACAGTCACACCATCTGTCATCAACTGGGTTCTCTGACACCCAGAGTTGCTCTGAAATGGCCAGAGGCTTCATGCATAACAAAGACCTTGCCCTTTGGCTTTGTTTATTGCTTGACCTGTGCAGAGTCCTTCAAAGGGGGCTTTACTGAACCATTTCAGGCCTGCCTTTCAGGGGCAGTGTATTGTAACGAAAAAATAATTCATGCATATAGGAAATTTGAAATGCTTAGGTCTTAAATCTCAACTAGTTGAAAAACATCCTGGAAGAATTTTGTTCATAACATTATACCAGTAATCTTTAAATACTAACCTCCTTAGGATTATGTTTTAACTTTCTATTATTGATATTTTCTTTAAGTTAAAATTTAGAAGTTAAACAATCCATATATAAAGCCCAAAATACGTAGATTACATGTTAATTTTCACTGAATCACAATGACTATTCCATAATCAAATAATACTTCCTTAACCAACAAAATCCTTATGCCTTTCACTCTGGAAGTAACAGGTAAGCTTTTCTTACTCTGTCAAGTACAATTTTGGGGCTTAAAAATTAAAATGTTAATGGCTCACTTGTGCCCTAATTAGAATTAGGGCTGCATTTCACAGTGTCCATGAAAAAACCTCCAAAAAATATTAAACATTGTGAAACATATCTACTGAGTATATATACTTACATGCCTGACATGTAAAGCCACACCACACCAACTTATTCAGTTTTCCATGTCTAGAAAACTTTACAAAATCTTAGAAAAGCGTCTTGGAAGAAAAGGAGTTTGAAAATTTGGAGGTTCATTGTTGGGAGATACTGCAGCCATTTCTAAGAATAAATGAATAAAAACAAATGTATACTCCCTCTCTCAATATAATTAATGTTAAAACTTCATAAGCTTCATTTAGTCTCCAAGTCATATACAATACTTGAGTGTATGTTTAAATGTACATTTTATAAATATGTAAAAGTCACATCATTAAATCTTTCACATGTCTGTGCTCATAACACACAAAGCTGTTTTTAAATTATTTAAAGATCTATTCTCTCTTCCATATACATTAATACTAATAAGAGTTGCTGTCAACATCAAAGGGAAGATAGACTTCTAATTAGGGTTCCAGTCTGCCCTGAAAGTTTCATTGCAGAGAATACAAATATAGAATGAGTTGAGCATTAAAGAAAGAAGTCGTAAATGCACATTCTCTACTTTTGAGTATTGCAAAGATCTAATGACTCATTAACAATAAAAATAAACTTGTTTTATAACATTACTGTGATTGTAAACTTATTCAAACAAGAGATCATAAAACAGAGATAGCTTCTATGCCTTCATATGCTAAGATATGAACGGAAACATCAAGTCATTGTATGTAATCCTAGATTTCAGAACTTTCAATACTTCCCGACTTTCTTTTCTTGGAACCATTTTCATTATCAGTTTGACTAAATGCTTGTTGTGTTTCAAATGGCTAATTCATGCCTATAAGCTTTTCAGGATAAAACCAGCACTGAAAATGTCTATCTTAAAGCAAGTAGCTGGGAAGAATTCACTATGGGCCATAAAGTTTGCTAGATGCTGACATTTGTTTGAAGTTATTTCACTCATGTTCCTAGCTTGTTAAGAAGGAAAAAAACACAATAGGCATATTGTTAAACTTAGCATAAGCTAGTTTTAATATGAAAGTGATACATACAAATGTTTAAGGAACTCAGATATATACATTAGTACTTTGATTGCTATTTTAACTTCCTTGCACTTCATAGTTTCTCAAAATTAACATTATGACATATATATGACAAAATATATATGACATATATTAGATATATGGCAGATTAATAAGATAGATAAATATTCATTTAGCACTTTCTCTTGTCACCAATTCATGAAAATGGTTTTGAGCCTCAGCCCTTTCTACTTATTGTTTTAAAAATTTGTTTTTGTTTTCCTTCTTTTTTATTTTTATTTTTCCTTCACAATTTATTCATTATATATCCCGATGGAACCCCCGACCCTCAACTTCCCCATCTTCTTCCTCTCCCTCTTCTCATCTCCTTCTGCTAGTCAACTGAAAGGGTGAGTTCTCCACTATTGCCATCTGCTTGTAGCTTGATAAGTCTCATCAGGACTGCTTGGATCTTCTTCCTGCATTGCCTGAAAAGGCTGCATCATCAGGGGCGAGTGGTCAGAGACCAGTCAATTGAGTTTATGATAGAGTCAGCCCCTGATCCCCTCCCTCAGAGATCCACATGGAGACTGAGCTGCCAATAGGTCACATCTGAACATGAGTTCTAGGTTCTCTCCATCCGTGGTCCTCAGTTGGTGCATCAGTCTCTGCAGATATTTTAGTTTTGTTGGTCTCCTTGTGAGGCTTCTGTCACCTCCATGTCCCTATTATCCCATCCCTCTCTTTCTCCATAAGACTCCCTCTGCTCTACCCAAAGTTTGGCCTTGAGTCTCAGCATTTGATTTGATGCCCTGCTGGGTGAATGCTTTCAAAGGACCCTCCACAGTAGCATCGCACCCTGATTCTTTTCTTCAACTGCTTCTTGTGTCTATCCTGTTTGCCATTCTGAATGAGATTTAAACATCCTCCCTAGAGTCCTCCTTAGTTTAGCTTCTTTAGGTCTGTAGCTGGCTGTCCTATATTATTAGGCTAATATCCGCTTATTAGTGAGTGTATACCATACCTGATCCTATAAATTATTTGCCATTTTAAATATTTTTGTAATTAGTTATATTTTGTTAACTCTGTATCCCAGCTGTATCCTGCTCCCTCATTTCCTCCCAATCCCACCCTCTATCCATCATCTCCTCCCTGCCCCTTTCCAAGTCCACTGATAGCGGAGGACCTCCTCCCCTTTCATATGACCCCGTTTTATCAGGTATCTTCAGGACTGGCTGCAAAGTTCTCCTCTGTGGCCTAGCAGGGCTAATCCTCCCATGGGGGGGGGGGTGGAGAGGTTAAAGAGCCAGCCATTGAGTTCATGTTGGAAATAGTCCCTATTCCCCTTACTAGGGAAACCTACTTAGTTACTGAGCTACCACAGAATACATCCGAGCAGAGGTTCTAGGTTATATCCATACATGGTTCTTGGTTGGAGAAACAGTCACATATAAGACCCCTGTGCCCAGATATATTTTTAAAGAATAAAAACTTCTAAAGAATAGTGAATGCTGATTCTTTCCAAAATAGTCTAAAAATGGAAAGGAGACATGGTTTTAATTCATACAGGGAGGCCAGCATTATTATCTAGATAAGATTATAACAATGAAATTGTGTACCAATAGTCCATGAACCTTCATGAGAATCTTCAACAAGTAAACCTAATTCAATACCACATCAACAAAGTCACATGTCATAATCAAGCTAGTTTCATACTGGAGGTAGAAAGAGGATTCATCCCTTCCAAATCAATAAATACTACACAACACATGAGCAAAATGAAGAAAAAATGTGAGAAAATGTCAGAAGTCATTTACAAAACAAGTTCACATATTGCTAATAGGAGACAGGCCATGAAATCTTGATAAATGTTTATGTTCTTTATTTCCTTTTATTAAAACCTCTTTACATTTATTACATAAAGACCCTGAAGACCTTTATTCTATAGTTTCTTTATTCTATAGTTTAATTTTTTTAACTGTAACCTTGTGGTCATTTCAGAAATTGTTGACTATACAAATTATCAACAGAATTAAGTAATAAGTAAAAAATGCTCAGTTATATCTTTTCTTTCTTTCATAAAATATTTGATTACATAAATTTCTTTTCTGTAGGAGAATAGAGTTAATAAATACAAAATTTAACAATTATAAAAACAAATTAGCAAAACTTGTATTACATTTATGCATTTAAGTTAAAGTCATTAATGGCTTTTTGTGGGGGATTAATGGGGAACTTTTAATGGATGGATAAGGTTGGCACCTGAACCCACTCATTACTATTTAACATCACCCAGCCTGAAGAAGAGAAATCCTATGCCTGGGACATTATGCAAGGAATTATGCAGAATTATCTACAAACTGTTTCAGCCAATAAATAATTAACAAGATTCAATCACATCATTTCACATGAGATGTAGTAAATATCAGAGTATATTAACATTATACACATGCCACCATCTTTAAAAAAATGGAAAATGTTAAAGAAAACAAAATTTAGTATATTCAGCAAGTAAAGACTCTGATTACTGAGGAAAAAGACACTCTATTAAAAATATATATATTTAAAGATGTCAGACCAATTAGTTAGTGGTAAAACAGCCTCCTGAACAAGCATGTGGATATAAGTTTATATCTCAATACCAGTATGAAAATCAGAATTACAAGGTTCTTGATTGCACTCAAAAACTTTAGAGTAAGTCCCTATTGTTGGAGCCCAAGCACATTTGACAATTAAAACATGAATAAACCAAGCTATTGCACACATAGAAATTTTACCACTAATGGGTAGCTCTTATGATGCCTCAAATTGTTATGCATATTAGCAGTGGAGAAAAGTAATTACTTATTTGACCCAGCTATGACTGGAAAGACATGCATTAGTGGAATAGTGGCATGACTATTATGGAAGTAACCAGCTACTTTTTAATTAGAGTTAAGGCCTGCTCCACAAAATTGAATTTTCATATCTGATACCAATAATTGGACCATGAACCTGTGTGTAGACAGATTATAAGCTCTAGAAAAGAGAACCTCCTGCTATTTCTCTAAATGGACAGAGCTTTAAATCAACTCCTAATGAGTTAAAATTATAATGTCATCAAAATTTTGCTTCCAATTGATGGAAACTAGGACAAAGACCCAGAACTGGTCAGGGTACAGAGAAGAAGAGACTACAGAATGCTTAATCCTAATTTGGATATGTATGTATACATATCACATACTCCGAAAGCTCAGTGTGGAAGAGAAGGAATAAAAATTGTAAATCCAGAAGTAATGGATAATAATTAGAGCAGTGTCTCTCCCATTCCTGTCTGTGCTGTGGATTTAGATGTAGAACTCTCAGCTACCTCTCTAGCACCATGTCTGCTACATGCTATCATGCTCCCTGCCATGAGAATATACTAAACCACTGAAATGGTAAACAGTACCAATGAAATGATTTCTTTTATAAGAGTTGTCTTGGTCCTAGTGTCTCTTCATAGCATTAGAACACTGACTAAGGCAAGTGTGTACAGATGAAATCATTTAAGAGGATTTCTATTTAAGATGTGATAGTAATGCAATAAAGTGTAGCTATTGTAAGAAAAAGATAAAACAAGAATTCCAATAATTTTCAAAGTTGTCTGATAAAATATTGGATGAGCTGTATATTTAAACATTTCATACTAAAAGATAGGAATTTTCCAACTAGAGAATTTTCTGATAGCCTACAAGTAACTATATTTTACTTATTTATTTTTTAATTTAACTTAATTTTTTTAGAAATACAAAAGTACTATATTTACATCATTTCTACCCATTCCTTTTTCCCCTCCAGCTTCTCCTGTGCCCCACACCAATTTATATTCAAATCCAGGTCCCTTCTTAATTAATCGTTATTAAGTTGTGCATGTGTATGTGCACATACATACAGCGTGCTGAATTCATAGATGCTACTCTACCCTAAAACAAAATGTGTGAGTTTACTCCTTAGGTTTCTGTTCCTGAAACCATTTATTTTTGGAAAACCTCTCATTGTTGGTGTTTGGAAAGCCGGGCTCATGACAAAATTCAGTTACTTCCAACACCTGAGAAATTTTCAAATTCTATATCTTATATTGTTTCTTCTCCCTGTAGTACAGATACTATACTGCGCCACAGTTACTTCCAATTCAATGAATTCATAATTCCACACATTATCATCTTTACTAAATTTTCCTAATGTGAACATTAAATATTACTTAGCAGTAGCATCAACTAGCAGTCACAGTAGTCTGAAAACTAAAAGCCATCATGAAATCACATATTCCATCTACAATTCAAATTATAAGCATCTTTTACACTGATTACTTAATTCACCTCTGTGATAGTCAATTCTGCTAAAAGTTACTGTCACAGCTGACTTAGACATTAATATAAAAGTTGTTTTGGGATGCAATTAACGTTTAAGCCAACATATTATGGATAAAAAAAGATTAATATCCACTGAGCTTCATTGAGACAGAAGATCTACATAAACTTTCCTAATATGAGGGAATTCTCCAGCAAGTATCTATATTTCATCTGTGCCATTTGTTTGGCTACTTGTTGTAATTTCTAGATTCCAAGCCTGCCACATATACACAAGACATTAATTGCTATATTCTATAGTCATGTGAACCCATTATAAATCTCTACCTACCCCCCCCTTGAATAACTGAATAAAAAGTTTACACTTTGATAAGTAGGTTATTTTTAAATATTATCATAGGGGTTGAGGATTTAGCTCAGTGGTAAAGTCTTTGCCTTGAAAGTGCAAGGACCTGGGTTCAGTCCTCAGCTCTGGAAAAGAAAAGATAAATATTACCATAACATGAACATCACTTATTCTCACAGCTGTGACACCACAAGACAGGTTACTCTATGACATCCTCACAATACAAGTAGTCAATACACAATACATCTTGTTTTTCATGCTGTGGCATGCCACATGGACATCAGTATGCACATCCAATTTGTTTTGTTTCTTGGCAAAGCCCTACATAATGTAAATTTTGGAATAAGAATGGTAATACTGCCATAATCTTTAGAGTGTGGAAGTTAATTTAGAAGTAGATAAGGAAGAGAGGATAAAAATTCTGAGGCTTGTTTGTCCCTGATGGAAATCTTGATTACATTTATGCTAAGCATGATGCTAATGGGTTTTTAGGAATGAGCAACAAACTGGAAGAACCCTAATCATAAAGTGTCAATGTATCTGACCCATGTAACTTTATTTTTTATTTATTTTGATTTTAAATTTGTGTGGGGTACTAAGGTTAAAAATGGATAAAATGGATAAGTGGGGATATTTGGTTGAGAAGATTTTTAAGAAAAGTGTTCAAGAAGTAACACAGTTCTACTTGTGAATATTAAAATATAGTAGACAAGTTGTGTCTCAATGAATAAAAAAGTGATATTTGGAGAACTTTCATATTAATGACAATGGATAAAGAACATATGTGTTTTATAGTGTGGCTTTGTCTCTAGCCAGATAATCAAAGGGATCATATGTGGACTTTCTGAGAGTTTGGGATTATTATAGAAGAGGATTTTTTTCAAATTTGAAACAGTGAAACGGGAAAAATTAGACTTCTGGGATTTTACAGAACAGAACGATAAAGCTAAAGTCTAAAGCAATTAACCTTGGAACCACAACCCCCACTTCCGTTAAGGTTTTCTTTTGTGATAGGAAAATGTGGTTTTAATACCTGCCTCACCATTCTATATTAAAAATATGTAACTATTGTTTTTTTCACAGATTCATAAGGGAGAAAAATTCCATCCAAAGATGAACCTGCTGTCTTAGATGCTGTTTAGGTGGCCTTCTAAACATAGAATTGATGAAATGAGTAAAACTTTGGAGGCTTTTTTTGAGATGGAGCAAGTGCATTTTCCAGGTAAGAAGGACATAGGTTTGAGTGACACTCCAAGCAGATTGCTACAGAACTTTGTGTCTCCTACAAATTCATGAATTGAATCTCTAACCTCTCCTGTGATTATATTTTGAGATATGACCTTCAGAGGTAAAATGTTTAAGAGGATATTTTAGAGTGAAGCCCTAATACAGTAAAATTGGTTTCCATGTATAAGGATAAGATCAGAGTCATATATCCCCAGAAAATAAAGTTAAATAAGAAGACTGTGAGAAGGCAGCTGCCTCATGCAAAGAAAAGAAGTTTACAAAAAAAAATATTAATCCCACTCATACTTTGCCTAGCTTCAAAGAATGTGATTACTTTGTGTTTTGTACTGTTTTGTTTTATAACTCCTTAGTCTATAATACTCTGCTGTTTCATTCTCAACATATTAACACAAATCCCAAAATGTCTGTTTTTGTTTTTATCTTACCTGTTTATTTATTCACAGGGCTTATATACTAACCTGAATAGTAGAATAACGTTTCCTCTGAACTCAAAACTCATGCTGTCTCAAAGCCCTTGCTGACTACTAGGTAACTTTCAAAGTAACTGGTTTGGCACTTAGCTGTTTTTGTTTTCTGTTTTGTTTTGTTTGTTTTTATTTTTTTCATCTTGCCAGTGTACTTTCTTGTCAAATATACAGTGACATGGGCTAACAAGCCCAGTCCTATTCTATGATGAGTCATAGGACAAACGGTTGCTTTTCCAAAGACAGACCTCTGCCTTCTGCAACCAGCAAACTCATACTAATCCCCTGATAACCCATAAAAGATTTTTCTCCTTAGCTAAATATTTAACCTCCTTGAGCTACACTCAATATACATTTTCTATGTTATTCATAGATATGCTTCACTTATCTTTCATTCTTCATTCCCTTTTTTTTTTCTTTTTCTTATTTTGGTTTTTTGAGACTTTTTTTCTGTGTAGCATTGCCTGTCCTGAACTCATTTTGTAGACCAGGCTGGCCTCACTCTCATGGAGATCTGCCTGCCTCTACCTTCCCAGTGCTAGGCACTTACATTTCTATAACAGCATTTTAATTGCATGTTTAAAACTACTTTTTTTGGAGATTAATGGATACTTGAGTAACATATTGTCCTTAATGAAGTACATTGAATTTCTCTCACAACAAAATTAATTGCTGAGGACCCCAGCAGCAAACAGAGGTGAAACATGGAACTTTAATGGAAATTTAGCTGCACTGGTCCCATCGAGTAATGCCAAGGTTGGGTTATGGACAGGGCTTTGGTGACACTACCAGTAGGTCTAAATTGAAAACTGCTTGATTCTTCCAGACCTGGAGGATATATACCAGACCAGGGGACAAAACATGAAGGTTCAGCAAATTCAGGCCACGAAAGAGAGTGCACATGGTTATCAGGAATATTTATAAGGGAATCTGATGTGGATCATTTAAGTTTCAGGTGAATGTCTGTCTCAGTTAGGGTTGCTTTTGCTTTGATGAAACACCTTGACTGAAAGGAAGTTGGGGAAGAAAGAGTTTATTTGTCTTACACTTCCACATTGTAGTATATCATTAAAGAGAGCCAAATACAGGAACTCAAATGGGGCAGAACATGGAGAGAAAAGCTGATGCAGAGGTCCCTGATAGGTGGTACTTTACTGGCTAGTTAATCATACCTGGCTCAGCCTGTTCTCTGACAGAGTGCAGGACCACCAGCCTAGGAAAAGCAGCACCCACAACGCTGGGACCTAGCACATCAATATTAAGACAATATTCTACATCTGGATCTTTTGTAGGCATTTTCTTGAGGGTCTCTGTTCTGAAATGACCTAGCTTGTGTCATGTTGATGTAATATTAGCAGCACAATGCTTCAACAGCCACGCTAAGGGAAGTACTAGAAAAGGAGGAGTAAGTTGATCAATCTGTTGGGCATGAGATCTTCCACTTGGGTTTACTCTGACCACTTAGAACTGGAAGCAGAGTCAATGAGTGTTAATCTTTTGTTGTATGATGAAACAACAGCAACAAGTTCTGCATTCAGGAACAGATTCCAAGAAAGTATGAATATAAGCATTCACTGTACATATTTGATCCAGATGCTCGTAGTTTTTCACATAGGATATTCAACACTTAACTGGGACATAAAGAGGAAAGGAAGGTGGAAATATGAAAAAAAGTACTGTCACCAAATTGGAAAAAGTATTCTAAAACAATGGGATAATGTTAAGGCTTACATGGAATGAGTAGCAAAGAAAACACAGAAGAAATTACAAATTGTTTACAAGTCCAGAGATCTTTCTGGACTCTCAGTTTCTATATTATTTACAGCAGCAAAACTGAATCTACACTACAGTTCAATTTGTCCTATCCTTCATTTCCTTATATGTTATTGTATCAGATATGTTGCTGATTCTAAACCGATGAGTCAGTGGAAAAGCACTGAATTGGCAGGCAGAATTCATGAGTTTTTACCCTGAGATTTGGAGTGAGTCACAATTCCTTGGGTGCCAGTTTTTTTTACCTACAAAGTGAAATTTCTATAACTAACCAGCTGATTTCAAATAGGATGATATAAAATGGATTTGTAGACTAACACTCAGTCAAGAGTCTTAATGAGTAGACAATAATTTTTTTATATCTCCAATAATACTCTCTAGTGGACTAAGCTCACTTTTGCTCTTCCAAGTGGACGAAAGTAAATAATTCATTTAAACTTTTTAAAAGTTAGTCTCTACATATATAGAAATAACATATACAATAAATTAATCCAAAAACAAAACAGAAATCTGGAATATTTTATATTTTCTAGCATACCACATAATTTAAATAAATGTTATTTTGCTAGTCATATGATGTTGGGTAACCATACAACTATTTACATTACTTTCTTCTCGTATTAAGTGAAACTATAATAGATTTGAGAATTAGCAAAATTTTGAAATTATTTACTTTAGCACAGGTTTGTTAGTAATACAAACTACAAGAACTATATATATATATATGAGTATATAATATTATGATATTTCTGCTATTCATAATTCCTTAAAAGGCAAATCTGCAAAGTTTTCAGATCTAGCTTAAATACTTGTATCAATTCACTTACTTAATATTGGTTTAATTTCAATAGATGAAACATGTCTTTAGAAATTTTATTCCATAAAATAGTGTTCACAATATTTATTATATATGGTATCCTCTTCAGTATTCTCATCTGTTTTGTTTGTTTTAGATTTGTTCCCTAAGTCAATTATTCAGGATTATAGACTCAGTATTCTTAGCACAGTACTTCTACATTTTTGATAATACAAACTTTAAAATGTGTTCTTACACACATGGAGACATACAGCAAGGGAGACAGAGACACTTCATGTATATAAACACCAATACACCTATTAAAAAGACTGTCTTGGTCCATCCAGCTTCCTATGACCCAGATAACTAGGAAAGAAACAAAATCAACTGGGGGGAAAAAGGATCAATGAAGTGGTTCCTAAGGACATTCAGCTATATATAGGTACCTAACTCAAGCATCAGAGAGACTTTCTCTGGAATTTAATGGGAGCAGAAGCAGAGACCCACAGCCAAACATTATGTGGAGCATGTGGAACTAACAGGAGAAGTGGAGAAAGGATTATAGAAGCCAGAAGGGTTGAGGACACAAGGAGAGCACAGCCTAGAGAGTGAACGAAGCAAGTCACATAAAGGGGCACACAAAGAAGCAGCAGTCAAGGAGCATGTACAGGTCTGTGTTTGGTTCTCTGAATATATGTTATGTTTGTTTAGCTTGGGGTTTTGTGGAACAGCTAAGAGTTGGAATAGGCGTATCTTTGTCTTTTTTATTTGCTCATGAGACTCTTTTGCTCCTACTGGGTTGCCTCATCCAGCCTTAATATGCAGGTTTCAGACTAGTTTTATTGCATCTTCTTATGCCATGTTTAGTTGATATCCTGGGAAGCCTGGTCTTTTCAGAGGGAAAACAGAGGAACAGTGGATCTGGGGGGAAAAAGATAAATGCTAGGGAACTGGGAGAAATGGAAGAGGGGAGGTTGCCTTCATGATGTATGGTAGAGAGAAGAATAAATAAGCCAAAAACAAAAGCAGTTATGAATATTAATTTTAAAATATAAACATATTTGAAGATAATATTTCAAAGAACATATAAGCCCTAATGTATAAATATATAAGCTATATGGTTACCACTATATACTACACAGAGCTATTTGTTTAATTAGTTCAGAAGAAATATAGTGAAAGTATGAGGATGTGAGTTTGAATCCTCAGAATTTATATAAAACCCATATATATGACAGCATACACTCTAAGTCCAGTACTCCTATAGCAAGATAGAACAACAGAAATGAGAATCTCAGAGGCTTGTGAGCAAGGAAACACAGTGGATGTGCCGACCCTGCCTCAAGTGTGGTGAAAAGCAAGGATCTCTGTCCTCAAGTATTCCTCTGACCTTAGCATAGGAGCCCTGGAATATGCAGGCCTGTTTGCATGTATGCGCACACATGCGCACACGCACAGACACCACTTTCATATGAACAAAGATGGAAAGAAGGATTCTGTCTGAAAGGCATAACCAAACTTAGTTACTTTAAGTGCAAACATGAATTATATTAAACTGTGGCTTTAAATGCATATGTGTACAATATTCAACCTGATATGGATAAACCAATAACACCTACCTATATTCTTTTAAAATGTTATTCACATTGATGAATCTTCATGAAGGTGGCTAGGACAAGTTTTCTGTAGACAAATTTTCAGAGAATAGTCTGTTCATTTAATAGACATATCAGGTCTAATTTCCCAAATTATTTAGAGCAATTTACTCCTAATTAAAACTCACATGTGGGTTCTTTCTGAAAAAAGAATAAAAAGAAATACTCTGAAGAGTCAAGATGCCTTTGAGACTTTCTTTTTTTAACAATTTTATTTTATATTAATCACAGGTTATTTACTTTGTATCCCAGCTGTAGCCCCCTCTCTTATTCCCTCCCAATCCCACCATCTCTCCCTCATCTCCTCCCCTTTCCAAGTCCACTGATAGGGGAGGACCTCCTCCCCTTCCATCTAATTCTAGCTTATCGGGTGTCTTCAGGAATGGCTCCAATGTCTTCTGTGGCCTACCAAGGCTGCTCCTCCCTCGGGGGATGGGGAGGTCAAAGAGCCAGCCATTGAGTTCATGTCCAAAATAGTCCCTGTTACCCTTACTAGTGTTCCCACTTGGATATTGAGCTACCATTTGCTACATACAAGCAGGGGTTCTAGGTTATATCCATACATGGTCCTTGGTTGGAGAGACAGTCTCATAAAAGACCCCTGTGCCCTGCTTTATTTGGTTCTTGCAGAGCTCCTGTCCTCTCCAGGTCATACTAAATCCTCCTTCTTTCATATGATTCCCTGCACTCTGCCAATGGGTTGGTTATGTTTCTTAATATTTGCTTTGATACACTGCTAGGTATAGTTTTTCTGAGGCCTTCTGTGGTAGGCTCTTGCCCTGCTACTTCCTTTCTCCTACGTCCAATGTCCATTCTATTTGATTTTCTAAGTGAGGATTAATGCTCTTACCCCAGGTCCTCTTTCTTGTTTATCTTCTTTAGGTGTATAGATTACAGTATGTTTATCCTATCTTATAGGTCTATATAAGTGAGTATGTACCATTTTCATCTTTCTGCTTTTGGGATACCTCACTCAGGACACAGTAAAGGCAATATACAGCAAGCCTATAGCTAACATCAAACTCAATGGAGAGAAGCTTAAATCAATCCCACTGAAATCAGGGACTAGGTAAGGCTGCCCATTGTCTCCATATCTCTTCAACATAATACTTAAAGTCCTAGCTAGAGCAATAAGATAACTAAAGGAGATCAAGGGGATACAAACTGCAATGGAAGAGGTCAAGGTTTCACTATTTGCAGATGATATGTTAGTATACATGAGAGACCCCAAAAATTCAACCAGAGGACTCCTTCAACTGATAAACACCTTCAGCAAAGTGGCTGGATACAAAATCAACTCAAAAAAATCAGAAGCCTTCCTGTACTCTAAAGACAAAAGGGCTAAGAAAGAAATTAGGGAAACAACGCCCTTCGCAATAGCCACCAATAACATAAAGTACCTTGGAATGACTCTAACCAAGCAACTGAAAGATCTGTTTGAGAAAAACTTCAAGCCTTTGAGACTTTCAATGAAAGTGTGCTATGTGGGATTCTGAGGGCAGGAAATGCCTTTAGTCATGATGTATCACTGTTGAAATATGTAAAGATCCCCTTTTTATTAAAAAAAAAAAACAAAGAAGCATGTCAGGTACCACTGTTCATACAACCTATTATGGTTATAAAAATTTAGTGGAAATTTTTTTCAATTCATAAGTAGCAAATAGTATAAAGACAGTATAGATGGCAGCTGTCAACATTCTCTGTAAGGAAGCCTGTATTTTCTTAAACAAATAATTTACACCATAACAAAATGATTAAAAAGACATTTATGCTGCTACTAAGGTTTTTGTGTGAGGTATCATTCCTTAATAGAACAGGGTATGAAAATGATGGGGCATTTCACTGCTAGTAAAATAAAACATTACTAAGACAAGCACGAGAACGGATATACTTTTAAAAAGCCAGGATATTCTTCTCAGTTGATGACCAGAACTGTGCTTCTAATGCCCCATTAAAATTTGCAGGGGACCCAATGTTTGCATGTAAAATTAGATGAGAGAGATTCATTAACCCTTCTGCTACTTTTCTGATGACAACAGATTTGCTCTCATTCTTTTAAATGAAATGTTTGTACAATTCTCTTGTCCTCTTTGTGCTTTTCATTGTCAGAACACAAATCATTTGTAGCTAGAAGATAAAAGCAAAGCCAGGCAGCAGAGAAAATATTTGACACCGTTCCCGTAATGAAAAAAGTCCTGAAATAAATGCTATCTATTATTATTATTATTATTATTGATGTTATTATTGAGAAATTATACTTTCTAGGAAAAATTATTCTTTTAATTATTGAGTAAAGTATGAATACTACATTACTAAACAGCTCTAAATTTTAAATAATTTAAGGTTTCTGAGATACTTGAAAGCAAAATGAACACCATTGTCTATCAAAGGGTGTCGATATATGTTCTTGTGGAATATATACAATTGACCGTTGTTCATTCAAATGTTATTTTATATATCCCACTATTTGGTTTCAACCCAGACATTGCATTAGGTGCTTACTGGAAGCGTCATCTGCATCTAGTTTGTGTAAACATGGCACCATTTGTCCTTTGTATTGTCAATAAAACAACCAGCAACAATGCTGAACAACAGAAAGAATAGGGTGTGACATACTGGTCTGGAGGGGAACAGAAGGAAGCAAGTGGGAGGATCAGGAGAGCATATCAGGAGGAGAGGTCTTGGAACCTTGAGGAGAGATGAACCAGACCTAAGACTTCAACAATCCATTCTCACCAGGGGACAGGTCATCTAGACAGAGATTAAATAGGGAAATAATGGGACTTACAGAGACCCTAATTCAAATGGACCTAATAGATGTCTACAGAACATTTCACCCAAACTCAAAAGAGTTTACCTTCTTTCCAGCACCCCCAAAATTGACCATATAATTGGGCATAAAGCAAGCCTCAACAGATAAAAGAATATTGAAATAATCCCTTGTAGCCTGTCAGACCACCATGGCCTAAAACCAGACTTCAACAACAACAAAAATAGCAGAAAGCCTACATATGCATGGAAACTAAACAACTCTTTACTCAATGAGAGTTTGGTCATGGAAGAAATGAAAAAAAAAAATTAGAGACTTCCTAAAATTCAATGAAAACAAATCCACAACTTACCTAAACTTATGGGACACAATGGAAGCAGTTCTAAGAGGAAAGGTCAAAGCACTAAGTGCTTCCAGAAAGATATTGGAACATCTAATGCAAGCAACTTAATGGCACACCTAAAAGCTCCAGGGGGAAAAAAAAAGAAGCATACATACCAGGAGAAGCAGACAATTGGCAATAATCAAACTCAGAGATGAAATCAATGACTTAAAAAATAAGAGAGCAATACAAAAAAATCAATGAGACCAAGAGCTCGTTCTTCGAGAAAATCAGGAAGATAGACAAACCCTTAGCCAAACTAACTATAAGGCAGAGAGAAACTATCCAAATCAGCAAAATAAAAAATGAAAAGGGAGATCTAACAAAAGACACTGAGGAAATTCAATCATTATATCTTACTACCAAAGCCTATATGCCACAAAATTTGAAAATCTAAACAAAATGGACAATTTTCTTGATATATTCCATTTACCAAAATTAAATCAAGATCAGGTAAGTAGATTTAATAGTCCTATATTCCCCAAGGATATTGAAACAGTCATCAAAAGTCTCCCTTCCCAGAAAAGCCTGGGTCAAGACAGTTTTAACACAGAATTGTACCATTTTTCAAAGAAGAGCTAACTCCAATTCTCTTCAAATTATTCCACAAAATAGAAACAGAAAGAACATTACCAAACTCATTTTATGAAGCCACAGTCACTTTGATACCTAAACCACACACAGACCCAACAACAAAAAATAGAATTTCAGACCTATCTCTTTTAGGAACATTGATGCAAAAATACTCAATAAAATACTGGCAAACTAAATCCTAGAACATATAAAAGATATCATCCACCATGACCAAGTAGGCTTCTTCCCAGTCATGCAAGTGTGGTTCAGTATATTGAAATCGCTCAATGCAATCCATCATATAAACAAATTGAAGGAGAAAAACCACATGAGCATCTCCTAAATGCCAAAAAAAGCATTTGACAAAATCCAACACCCATTCATGTTTGAAATCTTGGAGAGATCAGGGATGAAAGGCACACACCTAAACATAGTAAATACAATAGAAAGCAAGCCTATAGCCAACATCGAACTAAACAGAGAGAAACTTAAATCAATCCCACTGACATCAGGGACAAGGCAAGGCTGCCCACTCCCTCCCTATCTCTTTAATGCAGTGCTTGAAGTCCTAGCTAGAGGAGTAAGACAACTAAAGAGAATCTAGGGAATATAAATCGGAAAGGAAGAAGTGGTGAAATTATAATAGGGGCTGCATTGAATCTATACGTTATTTTATTAAAAGATCAATTTTACTATATTAATCCAACAAATCCATGAGAATTGGAGATTTTTCTTTCATCTGATATCTACTTCAGTGTCTTGAAATTTTTATCATATAAGTCTTTCACTTGCTGGTTTAGAAATACCTCAAGATTCTTTACACTATTCATGTCTATTTTGGAAGATGCATTTACCTGATTTCTTTCTCAGACCATTTGTCATCTGTATATAGGAGGAATACTGATTTTTTAAGTTAGTTTTGAATACAGCTACTTTGATGAAAATGTTTATCAGCTATAGGAGTTTCCTCCTGAAATTTTAAGCATAGCATTTTGTATGTATTCTATCATATCATTTGCCGATAAAAATATTTTACTTTTTTCTTTCCTATTTGTATCTCTAAGATATCTTTCAGTTGTTTTATAGCTGTTTCTAAAGCTATAAGCACTGTATTGAACACTTATGGAGTGGGTAACCTTATTTTGTTCTAATTTTAAGGAATGCTTTGTGTTTCTCTCCATTTAAGTTGATATCGGTACATGAACTTGTTTTAAAGTGCCTTTATTATATTGAGATATGTACCTTGTATTCCTAATCTATCCAGAACTTTTATTATGAAGGGGTATTGGATTTTGTCAAAGGACTTTTCTACATCTAATGAGATGATCATCTTATTTTTATCCTTTAGTTTGTTTATATGGTCAATTACATTTATCCATTTACTTATGTTGAACCACAGCATCTCTGGGATGAAGCCTACCATAGTGGATGACATTTTTGATGTGTTCTTGAATTCAATTTGCAGGTATTTTACTGAGAAATTTTACATCTGTATTCATAAGGAAAAGTCTTCTCTAATTCTTTTTCATTTGTTGTCTCTGCCCACCTGTCAGAGGTGCTATGGCAACTGTGGCACAAAACTTGTGGAAATCACCAATCAATATCTGATTTGACATAAGGCCCACTTCACCAGAAGGATCACATGCTGGACAGTGCTTGGGTGATCAAGAACTAGAGACTAGATAGCCCAGGGACCTAAGATAAAACCAAATAATACTTTTCAAAAAATGTAGCAACAAAATTACTCCTAATGACATTCTGATATGCTTATAGTTCAGTGCCTTGCTCAATCACCTTCAGAGATGCTTCCTCATGCAGCAAACACCCTCATTATGTAAAGAATGAGAGTCCTTGAAAAATTCAGCCCTGTATGGTATCTCTCTATTAACTCCCTCCCCTCAGGGCTCAGAAAATCCTGTAGAAAAAGAAGCAGAAAGAAGTTAAAAGCCACAGGAATAGAGGACACCTCTAAATCAATATAAGCAAATCTCATAGAAATTCACAGAGATTTAGACAGTATATACAGGGCTTTCATGGGTTTGTAACACGTCCTACATAGTACGGTTTCCAGTTTAGTGTAGGTCTATGAATCTTGTGCCTTTCTAGGGAATTTTTATTTCTTCTTCTTTTTTTTTTCTCTTCCCTGATATGTTAGCATTTGTTTTATCTTATATTTTATTATTAAAACAAATTTTTGAAAGATTAAAAATAAAAACCATGAACATCAAAACAATAAAAAAGAAATCTAGTTGGAATCTACTTAAATATTCTGACTTTTAAAAAGAACTGTATTCACCACATTATTTCCTAAAATATCTTTTAAGTTTCAAAATAACAGTCAAAGTGATTGTTAGCTTTTGATTTCTTCACTGATGTTGGCATGGATAATGTAACCAAGCACTAAAATTTCTTAAGTTTCCTACTGGCATTTTATAGGACATCAAGGTCCATTTTATACATAAAGTTATAGATATTCATGCTTTCTTATAGATGCAGCAACATTTTATGATTCTGCATTATTACAGAGGTTTATGGCTTATTTATGATCACCTTTATGACATATATGTAAAACCTATTATTTATTTGGTGCTGAGTACTTCATTTGTGATAAAACTCTACTTATATCATTCTTGTAAGAAAATATTATTACCTAATTGAAATGCATTTTACAACACTGCTTCATGACATATTTCACAAGGTGGAAAGGTATATGTGTCTATTTGGGATGGACCAAATCAAGGCAAAAATCAGATTCTACAATACTAGTCCTACTAACAGAATTATTTCACAAATACTTGGCAACTCAGAACTAAGAAGCCTTTTATAAATAACTCATGATCAGGCAGAGTTTTGTCATATTAAATGGTTTCATGATGTGATGTTCTTTTCTTGCCAATCCCTACCCATCCTTTCCATCACCAGTACCTTCAAGATAAACATAATCTTCCTTTCTAAAGATACTTTAAAAATAAAAACTTAAAATATAAAAACTCGACATTTAGGGGGAAAGATGTTATTTTCTCAATTACAGTCTTATAAATTCCATAGTGTACCCTCTTAGTCATGTCATTTTTTTTTTAATCTGTGCCTGGAATACAGATCATTGGGAGTGTTGTGATTTCATGACCTTGAGTTCTTCTCCTCTTCTTGTTTAGGTATATAAGCAGCTGAAAGCCAGAATGAATAACAGTGTAGAAAAAGGTGGAAAGAACTTAAGGGCTTCTAAGGGAAAGGAGAGGGATTAGAAATATATAAGCAAAGATAAAATAGTACAAATAGTTTAGTTAGTTAAATTCATGTTAGTAAATTTATTAAGCAACTTTTCACGTGCACTGTTATATTGGGCAGAAGGCTAATGGCCAAATTTGTGGTAAGTAAAGGACACTATGGATTGTGTGAAAGAAATACACAGTGAGTTAGAGTTAGAGCTGAGGGAACTGACTTTCACATCCTCTTCCCCAGTTCCCACCACTCTTTAATTACAAAATCCTATGAATTTTGATGCTCATTTGCTAATTTCCTATCAGGTAGAGGCATCTGTTTCATTAATCCTTTAATATAAATAAAACACCTGATAAAGTTTTGTGATGCTTTTCCAAAGAAATGTTTAGTCTGGAAACTTACTGCTAAAACAGCTATACTGATCTGGTCATTTTTGCTACATAATGGCAAAGTAATTGTCTTGATCTCTGGGAAGATGGCCATTGTACAAACTATAAAGCCTTTTTATTACTTCTTGTTAAATCTCTATAAAATGGATAATGTCTAATCAACACATGTTTAATTCACTCAACAAGAATTTATTAAGTATATTTAAAATGTAGCAAGAAGTGGCTGATGCATTTCTGTGAGAATAGGGATGCAAATTGGGTGCATAAAGAAAAGTTTATTATATTTTCAACAATATAATATAATTTTCAGCAACTTTATGCTATGAGTGTTAAGAACAGCACATGTTGTATTCTTTTTTAGGTTTATTAAATAAGGCTAAGTTTTTAAAAGTTCTGGCTAGTATGAGTATATTTCTAACATTTCTAATTTCTTAATATGTTTAAAATAACAGAGTAGTAAAAAGCTGATGCTTACACCACTTAAAGCTAAATTTAAGTGTTTTCGACGTGTATAAAAGTCTAGCTTTTATACTCAGAAAAATACCTAATCTGAAGTGAATTAATTGTTAAATTTTAGATTTTAGCAGCAGTGCTTATAAGGTAATTCTAATGAATATTGACGAGGCTCCAACATTTTAGATTTCCCACTTAATGACTTAGAAGCTGACATATTATACACAAAACCTGAATACTAATAAGAAACTATTATAATATTAAATAAAAGGCTGTGTTTACTACTTGAAAATCAAGATGTTATATATATTCACAACATTGTATTTATGTTTATTAGACAGTAGTAATTATTAGGACTTGAAAGAACATTTTATTTTAATGAGTTAGCTAGACTTTGGTTATCCTATTATCTTTGTACAACCCTGTATTTATTGTTTTTAATCCAAATTTCTTATATTTATGACTATAGTTATGATTATCTTCATGTAAAATACTAAAAGAGAAGCAATTGTTTAAAGTGTTTTAGATATTTAAAATATGTTTCACATTGCTTCTTCAGAGACAACGAGGGAAATTTATGCTGAAGAAAGCTCTTCAATACCCTTTTAACAAATTCAACTCTCCAAGGTGGTATAATCAGACCTCAGCACCCTGGTCAACTTGCTAAACACAAGCTGGATTAATATATGTTACTTTACAGCATTATCATGTTAAGGAGATTTGAGATTACAAAATTCAGAAGTATGCTATCTAAGTTACTACATTTTAATCAGTCTAAACCATGAGACTTAACATGGATTTAAAGTGATAGAGAACTGAAATGTTGTCTGCATGAAATGAATTTTTGAAGTACACAATTAGCCTTTGATCCTGAAGTGGAATATGACTAGCTTTCCAAAGCAGAGGAAGTCGGGAGTCATGCTTATTTGTATCACACGTGGAATATAACATCAAAACCTTTATACATGTGTGTGCCTATGTATGTATGTATGTATGTACGTGTAAGTGTGGGATCACCTTTCTTCAAGAGGGAAGATCTATTTTTCAGTTAAGCTCTGGTTTAGCAATTTATTCTTCCCACAAAATGATTGGATTGAAAAAATTCCTTTTATCAAGCAGAGTGGTACAAGCCTTTAATCCCAGTACTCCAGAGGCAGAGGCAGGCAGAGCTATATGAGTTTGAAACCATCCTGATGCACATAGTGAGTTACAGGACAGCCAGAGATACATACTGAGACCCTGTCACCATCTCACAGGGGGTTCCAATCAGATGGAAGTAAAGACAATGCAGAGTAAATTAAAGCTTCAAGGTCAGAAATATATAAACAGAAGCCATGCCTTAAGAACAAGCACAAGATTTTAAAGAGTAGAATAGTAGAATAGTTCAATAACATTTTGAACTGTGTTAGATTTTATAGAATTCCACAATTAATTAGAAAGCAAGAACACATTCAATGATGAAAGGAAGGAAAATGACCAATTTAGAATGGCTAGGCAGAATGGTCCAGAACATAAACTTAAAAAAAGAAGTTTGTAGAACAAGCATATAACTCATAGCTATGCTTAACTGAGGAATATTTCATATAAACTTGCAATGAAAGAAACTGAAAATGACCTCAAAATTCTCATATACCATTTATGAGTTGGTATATAGTGCATTTAAATCAACTCTATATCTAGTTGTTATTCTAGACAGTGACTCACGCCTTCAAACCTAATTATTTTGTAATATTCAAAGCTAAGAATTCCTCTGGGTAAGATTTTAAATAGATTGCTTCAGTGGAAAGTTTGATACCTCATTTGAGTACACCAAATGAGGCAACCAAGCCATCTTGGCAACATTACCTACTACACCTGACATTTTATGAATTCTTTCAAAACAATGACCTGGAAGAAGGTACACTCCTCTGGACATAACACAGGGGAAGTGCTTTTAGAGTATCCTAGTGACACTTTCGGTTTGTGAATGGGCTGTGTGTGTGTGTGTGTTTTAGACTAAATTAAATTGGAAAAGATAATAACTAACTGGTATTCTGAACCAAACTCAGTTAACAAATATAATCACCCAAAGAAAAGCACAACTTTTAAGTAGGTAAGGTCTATGGTGCACAGGGAGAAAAAAAGTCATATCACTTTGAAGAAACAATTGATTACAGCAGAAAGGGAGGAAATCCAGGGAGGGAGAGCTAACACTAAAGACCTCTTGAGGTATCATACAGAAACCTACTAGAGTAAAAGTGTCTTAAAATAAATACATATATGGAAGAAATCTAAATGGAATCACTAAACAGGGGAGACAAAGCCTCAAATGGGTCTTTCCCAATTAAAAGCAAAGCAAAACAACAACAAAAACCCCAAGCTGTTGTCAAGGCTATTGCTGCTTCCCACAAACTTATGGTAAAGTCCTATTTTGACGAAAACATTTCCATATCTCACTCAACATGGAGAACGGGGGCTTGTGCTGGTACAACCGTGGCACAAAAGTTGTGGGAGTAACCAACTCCTGTTTGGAATAAGGATCAGTTGGAAGCCATGCATATCACTGCTCAGCTGCCCCCAAACAGGAGACCAGATACGTTATGAAACTAGAAGAAAACCATATATTATTGTTATGCTAAAGGAACACATCAATACAATATCTCCTAACAATATTCTGCTGTACCCATAGATCAGTATCTTAATCAGCCATCATCAGAAATTCTTCCTTCTGTGGAAGAATTTGTACAACTGAACGGTGTACTGAGTGAAAGCACTTAGAACACTCAGTCTGAAATAGAGTATCTTCATCAAAGACCCCTCCCCCCCTCATTGCTCAGAGTACTATGTGGAAGAAGAGGCAGAACACTTTTAAAAGTCAATGGTGAGGAAAGACACCAAGAAGAGAGTGCCTTCCAGAAATAAGACTGATGAACGTAAAAACTCAAAAAGACTTTGGTAGCACCCGCACTGCTCACACAGCTGCAAGGTAGATGGGGGTCTCAGAACAGAAAGACAAAATATACAGGAATCTCATCCTTAACCTAAAAACTATCTGCAATTAAAAACTATCACAAAATTAAATATTAGTCTTCTCCAATGGTGTCTTACTGGATATACAAAACCACACTTAAGAGAGACCATAACCAGAAGTAGACAGCCAATACAAAACAAATTCAACAGTATGTTTGGTGTCATAATGCTTTGTTTGAACATGTTTTTACCTTACTTTTCTTTTGTTTAGCTATTACGGTTTTCCTATTTTGTGCATTTCTGGGGTGTGTGTGTTCGTGTGTTTGTGTGTATGTGTGTGTGTATGTACATGCATTTATTGTGCTTTTTCTTTGGATTTTCCTTTCTTTTTCTTTACTCTGCTTTATTTTATTCTGTTCCTTTTTCTAACCATTTGTTTTCTAAAGAGAGAAAAATGGCAACTTACGTAGGTGAGGAGGTGAGGAGAATCTTAGAGGAAACAAGAGAGGTGAAACCATGATCTGAATACACTGTATGAAAAAAAATCTTTAATAATTTTTTTAAAAAACAGAATGAAACACATTCTTTTTCATATATGACCTGATACTTAGTAATCACCTAGTAATTTTGTTAATGAATATAGCATATATAGATTAATTTCATTTTTCTTTGGTAATAATGCTTTAATTTTGTTAAAATTCAAAGTATTGCCATTGAAGTAAACTTTTTTAAAAATTAGTTTTAACTTCAAACCTCACTAAATATAGCATACACTTTGGGGAAGATGGATAAAGATATATTCAAAGTTTGATCAGTAGTTGCTTAGTAGCCATCTTAGAAATGATTGCACTATTCGGTATAAGTTTTATTAATTCTTTTCTTGAGTGCTCCATGCAATGTTTTGATCATATTCATTCCATTCCCCAAAACATAAATAAGGACTTCTGAACTTCAAGAATTTAATATACTTTTGTCATATTAAATCATAAGATTGAGGGATTTTTTATTACAGAAACAATAGAATAGTAATACATAGTGCCTCATAAAACTTATTATCAGTATTTATTTTAGATACAGTTGCAAAGGAGATTTTTAGAAAAATCAATTCTCCAATGTTAATAAGTGGTCAGATTAGGTAAAATTCAAAGATGATAAATTTAAAACCATAAGTTTGAGTATTATTTTGTACATATATTTTCCTTAGTTGTACAGATAGAAAACATTCAAATTTCCCATCAATATTGCATTACCCTGACAAGTTACAATTTATTGTTCTTTGAGAATATTCATCTAGTTCTTTGTGTAAAACAGTGTGTAAACAGCTGCATCGATAAACATACCTGAATGTGTGAAACTTTTAGCATCAAGAAGAGATTTGAAGACTCAAATTAGCAACTTCTGTTGCACTAGGTATTCAATGCATGCATGAATGTGTTGCCATTTATACACCAAAATGTATGCTTCCAGAACACAGAAGATTGTGTGAGTAAAATTACTCAGGATCTCACTAAGCTAGACTGATTTAGATATATCTAGTTTCAACCTTTCCTTTCAGAACTTGTACTGAAGCTTAGTATCTTCTATCTTGTGATTTACACAGCTGAAAACATATAAATTGCAATTTGTGGCATTTTGTATGTCTTTGTAAAAAAAATGCTTACAAGTCCTGTATGCAAGTAGCCAAGCAATGCTGGAGAATTCAATGACCTGAAGAGAACTTTGAAATATTTAAATGCCTCTTAAGTAAACTGCACAGCTTGGATCCACAAAGCAGAATTCAAAGCAGAAATTAGCAATTCATGTAAATGTAATTCCATCTCTCAAAGAGCAATAAAATTGAAAAAAGTAGACCACACCTCCAATATATTTAAAGATAATTGAATCAGCAAAATGGTTCTGTATCTTCTCAAAATAAAACTAGGAGCCTTTCACAGTAAAAATTATGTAAACCACTGTAAACAACTAGGAAGCAGAATGAAGATAAAAATCACAGTTTTCACTTTTCACAAAGCAGCTGAAGAATATTATGCTGCTATTTCAATAAGTTTAACACCACATTGATAACAGACACTATTCAAAATTTATTAAAGCATTACACTCTTAATCAAAACATGACTGTGAGGTTTGGACTCTGACTGGAAAGCAGAATAATACGAACAAAAGAGAAATGGAACTGTGCCTGCATATCAATGCTACAGTATGAATTACATCTTGGTACATGTGCAGCAATTAAAGGTAGGAACTGAAAGGCAGTTCTTAGTTTACCAGTGTCAAACTACTTTCCAAGGAAAAGTTAGAACCACAAAATCAGCGAAGTATTGAGAATGTAATCAGCAGTGTTCTGACACATATAGGAACATGCTGGAGAGCACATGGAGAAAGGGGAACCCTCCACCATTGCTGGTGGGAATGTAAACTTGTACATCCACCTTGGAAATCAATCTGGTGCTTTTTTTTTTTTTTTTAGATAATTACGAATAGTGTTTTCTCAAGGTGCAGCTATACCATTCCTAGGCATATATCCAAAATATGCTCAAGTACACAACAAGGACATTTGCTCAATCATGATCTTACCAGCTTTATTCATAATAGCCAGAACTTGGAAACAACCCAGATGTCCCTCAACATCTGAGGGATGGATAAAGAAATTGTGGTATATTTACACAATAGAATACTACTCAGTAACTTAAAACAAGGAAATCATGAAATTTTCAGGCAAATGGTGGGATCTAGAAAAGATCATCCTGAGTAAGGTATCTCAAAAACAGAAAGACATAGATGGTATATACTCACTTATAAGTGGATATCAGGCATATAATATAGGATAAACATACTAAAATCTGTACACCTAAAGAAGTTAAGCAAGAAATAGGTTGCTGGGTAAGATGTTCAATCCTCGTACAGAAAGGCAAATGGAATGTTCATTAGAAGAGGGAAAAACAGGAAACAGGTCAAGAGCCTACTACAGAGAACCTCTGAAAGACTCGTAGTAGGGTATCAAAGCAGATTCGGAGGCTCATAACCAAAGTTTCGGCAGAGTGCAGGGAATCACATGAAAGAAGGTGGAGATAGAAAGACCTGGAGGGACAGGAGCCTGGCAAGGAAAACAACAGAACCAAAAAATCTGGGCCCAGGGGTCTTTTCTGAGACTGATTCTTCAACCAAGAACCATGCATGGAGATAACCTGGAACCCCTGCTCAAATGTAGCCCTTGGCAGCTCAGTATCCACATGGATACTCTATTAAGGGGAACAGGGACTATTTTCTGACATGAACTCAGAGGCTGGCTCTTTGATCACCTCCCCCTGAGAAGGGAGCAGCCTTACCAGATCTTAGAGGAAGAGAACACAGCCAGTCCTGATGAGACCTGATAGGCTAGGGTCAGAGGAAAGGGGAAGGTGGACCTTCCCTATCAGTGGACTTGGGGAGAGGCATGGGAGGACATGAGGGAGGAAGTGTGGGATTGGGGAGGAATGAGGGAAGAGCTACAGCTGGGATGCAAAGTGAATAAAATGTAATATAAAAAATTAAAATTAAACTTAAAAATGAACATGAGCATTCTTTTACTTGTGGTGATTCTGCATAAACTTTTGACTGAAGTACATGGCTATACATTTATGTTTAAGATAGAAGCAAGGATTCTCATAATTTAGAGAAAATAAGCTTTTTATTTAAAATTGTACATGAAGTGTCTAGCTACCAAAAGTTTTCTTCTGACTGAGCATATGTTACAGTCAAAGAAATGTCTTGGTCTCAGAATACATCTCTTTCCTTATGATAGCGACTTTGATCAGAGTGAGAAGATTAAAGTTTCCTCTTGGTAAAATTAAGATAGTAACAGTAGATACCCACTGAGTTTTAAGATTTTAATGAGGTATTGGTTTGAAGTGATAAGTTAGCTATTTTTTTTTTCAGAAAATAAGTTGAAAAGATGGAGAAGTCAAATCTGGCTGACAAAATTTTTATTCCATTCATGAAGATATTATGGGAGCCACCAAAACTGTATTTGTTTAATTTAATTCATTCCAATTACTGAATAAACCTACATCTTTAGAATCAGTTAACTAACTATGGGCAAGGAGGGGGACTATATTTATATGTATATGCCTTGTACACACGTTAGCATGGAAGCTGGAAGTCTTCTAAAAGTATTTACATTATTCTCCTTGCCTCCCTCCCCCAATATAGAGAGGATGTCCTCCCTCTGCCCCAAGAATGTTGGAATTAAATATGTGTTAATGTACAGGACTATTTCTGTCTTGTTTTATGTACAAGATTTCTCAGTGAACCTAGACATCATTTTTGAGCTAAACTAGTTTCTGGGAAGCTCCAGGGACCCTCATGACTCCACTTCCCCTTACTGAAACTCTAGGCAGGTGCCATACTATAGGGGTTTTTCTATGGGTGCTAAGGATCCTCAAACTTGTGAATCAAGTACCATACTTATTGAGTCATCCCTGCAGCCTCTCAATCAAGTTCTAATGGTACCTTTATAATATCTGTACAATATGGTTTTGGTTGCACAAGATGATTTTCACATTCTATTTATTAGTTCATATCAGCATTAAGATCAGAAATCTATATCTCCCAAATAAATAGGAGCAGTGTGGAGTTAGCATGCTCAGTGCAGATGTAGCATCAAATGCACCCTCTTCGTTCTGCCATCATTGTTTGGATCTTTAAATTTTATTCCCTTTAATTTCTCACCATTCTCTTAAGCTGGAGGTGTACTGGTTAAAGGTGGTGTGAGTTTCCTTCATATAGCCATTCCTTAGGGTTTGGGAAAAGACCAAACTTTTCAGTGAATTTAACCTTACTGAAACATTGGATCTTTGCATTAAAAAACATTTTTTAATACAAAATGGTTTGAAATTCCTTGGTTTCAATTTAACATGTAGGGTTTGTGTGGCATGTGGAGCTGTGGCACATCGAATTTAATCAAGGTTCTGATTATTTCATCCCTTGCACAAGAATAAAATATGTAAAAGTACTACAATTTCTGTACCCACTCCTTCATTGATGGACATCTGGGTTGTTTCCAGGTTCTGGCTATTATGAATAAAGCTGCTACAAACATGGTTGAGCAAATGTCCTTGTTGTGTACTTGGGCTTCTTTTGGATATATGCCTAGGAGTGGTATAGCTAGATCTTGAGGAAGCACTATTCCTAATTGTCTGAGAAAGGGCCAGATTAATTTCCAAAGTAGTTGTACAAGTTTACATTCCCACCAGCAATGGAGGAGGGTTCCCAATTCTCCATAACCTCTCTAGCATGTGTTGTCACTTGAGGTTTTAACCTTTGCCATTCTGATGGGTGTAAGGTGAAATCTCAGGGTCATTTTGAGTTGCTTCTCTCTGATGGCTAAGGACTTTGAGCATTTCCTTAAGTGTTTCTTTGCCAGTCTATATTCCTCTACAGATCAGCAATTAAAATCAAGAAAATCATGAAATTTGCAGGAAAGTGGTAAGATCTAGAAAAGACCATCCTGAGTGAGGTATCCCAGGGAGCAGAAAGGCACACATGATACATACCCATTTATATAGACCTATAAGATAGTATAAACATTCTAAAATATGTGAACCTAAAGAAGATAAACATGAAAGAGGACCCGGGTTAAGATGATCAATCCTCACTTAGAAAATCAAATGGGATGGACATGGGAAGTAGGAGAAAACAAGTAACAGGATAGGAGCCTACTGCAGAGGACCTCTGAAAGACTCCACATAGCAGTGTATCAAAGCAGATGTGGAGACTCAAAACCAAACCTTTGGTAGAGTGCAAGAATCATACTATAAAAAGGGGAGGTAATATGACCAGGAGAGGACAGGAGCTCCACGGGGTCCTCTTTGAGACTATTTCTCCAACCAACGACCATGTATGGATATAATCTAGATCCCTTACACAGATGTAGCCAATGGCAGCTCAGTATCCAAGTGGATACCCTAGTAAGAGGAAGAGGAACTGTTTCTGACATGAACTCAATGACTGGCTCCTTTATCCCCTCCTCCCCCATGGGAGGAACAGCCTTGTTAGGTCACAGAGGAGGACATGGCAGCCAGTCCTGAAAATACCTGATAAGCTGGGGTCAGATGGAAGGAGGAGGAAGTCCTCCCCTATCAGTGGACTTGGAAAGGGGCATGGAGGAGATGAGGGAGGGAAGGTGGTTTGGGGAGGAAGGGAAGGAGGGGCCTACAGCTGGGATACAAAGTAAATAACCTATGATTAATATAAAAAATAAAAATTAATAATAAAAAGAATTAAGTATGGCATGACACGAGGAATGTGATAGGTAATGTACCTCAAATGAAAGATGTGCCCATATTATATAGTCATGAAGAAAAACACTTTGAGACTCTTGTTTCCTCTTCCTTACAAATTCTGGTAGTATGATTACTTCAAACACTGTGATCTTCTGAGAAGATGACTATGTTTACAACTCCAGTTGCAATCATTCAACTTCTTATTTGTAATTCGTAACATTATTCTTTTTTTTTCACTTTTCTTCTCATACAAACTTTGTGAGCATCTTCAAGTCCCTGTAACTTCATGATCCCTATTAGACTACTAGATCCCTATAACCTCACTGTTTTTTTTTCTATGGAGGGTTTAATTACAGTTTAGATCTTGAATGTAGCCCAAAGACCTGTCTTTTGAAAGCTTGAGCACCAGGGAGACAGTACTGGGAAGTTGTAAAACACTCAAATTATCAGGCCTACTGAGAAATCTTTATGTCACAGGGGAACGTGTGCTCCAAGTAATCCTGGAAGACCATCTCTTTCCCTTTTTCTTTCCTTACTACTTGACTATGTGTGACGGTCTTACTTCATATCATGCTTCTTCTTCATGGGCCTTGAACAATGAGAACAATAAATCTCAGAGCTTAGGATAAAATATGCCATTTCTCTTTTAAGTGGATTACCTGTGGTACTTGTTAGCTGTGGGAACCTGACTATCATAGAAGATTTACTTGGAGTTTGATTTTGAGATGATTCCTCCAATAAGATACCCATCACTCAGCCCCTAATTAAGCATACATTCATTTAGTAACCTGACCTTGATGCTTTGGGGCAGTAATATTTCTGAGTGCTGATGCCTGCTGCCATGTGGCTGCTCTCCAGTGACAGGACCTTAGAATGGAGAGAACCTAAGCCTTCTGCAACTTTGGATGCATTAGGGGGTCTCATCTGAAGGGTATAGTTATACATACATATACTATATGCAAGGTTCAGTCTGGTAGCTTGAAATATAGAAAAGAACTTCCTCAAACTCTGCTGGTGATAAACTCAGACCATGACGCCAACAAGCCTGAATTGTGCATAGTTTCTCTTCTGCATAGTTTCTCTCTTACAAGTGACATTATCAGCACTGTGTTTCCACGTTGCCATCTATGAATGCACTCACCTTGATCTTCTTAAAGGAATACCAGTCTGCTTGGCTTAAGGACCAACTTAGTAATTTTATTAACCTAATTGCCTCTTTAAATATCCTATTTCTGAATATCACTGATAAGAATTGAATCTAATATTTTTAAATGTCTATGTAGAAATCTAATTCATGACATTATATATGTAGACATCTAATGCCTGATTGTTAAATAGCTGTCCCCATCCCTTATGTGAGGTAGATGTGTTACAAGACCCTTAATGTACCTGAAGCTCACAGACATACATAATGCCAAGCATTGTGGCATGTTTTTTTTCTGTGTTTTCATTGCATACCTTATCACTCACTATAACTGTATGTGGTATAAGGTGTGACCACCAAAGCAGCAGCACTAACTCCTTCTTTATAATCTGTCACGGTTACAAGATTCATTGTTGTTAGCGGTTCTTTTTAAAATTTTACTTTTAGTGCTGGTAATTAAGCCTAGGCTCTCACACATGCTAAGTGGGTCTTTTACCAGTGATTTGCCATCCTCACTTCTTATCACAGATTTGACAATCTGAGAAAGGTTTTGTCCCTTTGTACATCAAGAATTTTCACTTAAAATGGCTTTTTCTTGGAATTTCTGAATTGCTACTATCGTTATTCTCATACATTGGGAGCATTATAAAGAAAAATTAAAATAGTTGAACACAAGCGTCATGACCCCATCTAGTGCTCTGAAGACCTGGAAAAAACTACAATGTGACTATCAGGCAGAAATCACACCCAGTGCAGATACATTAGAGGATACTCTATACTTTCAAAGTAGGATAGAGTACCATGACCTAAGAGTTCATGACACAGCTCAGAACAATTTGTAATTTCACATGTATTTATTATTGGTTAATAAATAATAAATCATAGAATTTTTCATAAAATATATTCACATTTCCATTGATGGAAGTAAAAGAAGAAAAAGAAAATTAAATTGTGAATTCAGAATTGTTGCTGAACTTTTATGAGGATAATTGAGATTTAAAGAGAAGAACCAAAGTGGATTAAAAAATGGGCAGGATAAAAACTATGCTAAGACACAGCAAGAAGGAATATTTCTACAGAAGGATGCGAGGGCAAGGTTATGAATCTTACAGCTCATCTTTTGATTTCCATTTTCAGAACAATGAAAAAGATCACTTCTGTTGTTTAAAACACAAAGAAGGTGACATGTTGTTATGGCAGAATTTTACAGCCATTCAATGCAGTAATGAAGAACTGATGTACTGAGTAATAATTTTGCGTAAGAATTTGTGAGGCACACAATTCAACAGAGAAGAGGTTATAAGAAGCCAAGACCAATGAAGAGGCAAATCCAATCTGCTAAAAAATTATATAGAAAGTGTCCTATGATCAGTGTTGTCAGAACAGAGTAAGTCACAGGAAAAGTGATAGGTCACAGGGTCAAAAATGCTAGACAAGACTGGATAATGTGGAACTATGCAGGACGATGCAAGGAGTTCCAAACTCAGTGAGCTGGTGACAGCCTTGGACTGCTTTGAATGTACACATTTAAAATTACCTTCTTTCCTTAGAACATACATTATAAAAGGGCTATACTAAGAGTGTTGAGAATAGGGAGGGAATCAAAGAATCAAAATGTCAGATAATGAGCTCCAAGAAAGTGATGGAAATGGAAAGATGCAGCTAGATTAAAAGTGGTCCTCCCATATCAGTGGACTTAGAAAGGGGCAGGGAGGAGATGAGGGAGGGAAGGGGGGATAGGAAGGGAATGCGAGAGAGGACTATGGCTGGGCTACAAAGTACATAACCTGTGATTAATATAAAATAAAAATGTTAAAAAAGTGTCTTTTGATAGAAGAGATCAGAAAAATTTCTGATAGGTAGGATATTGGAGATAAAAAACAATGTCAAGAAATTATAAAGGCTTTCATCTTGAGATGTCCAATGTTAAGAAATCAATTGATATGGAGAATGGAAGTTGAACATCAGTTTATCTAGATAAAAACAATAGTATAAATGTTCCTTATTTAGTTGGATGACTAAAGCATGTGAGTTATGTTGACTTTGATTTTAGCAAACAACTAATTTTTGAATGAAGGCTCTTGTTATAAGTGACAATTTGATCAGGAGTATTCAGTTTAAACTTAATTTTAATTCTATTTCATGGTTCATTTTTATTCTCACAATATGCACAGCTTTCTGTAGTTCTCCTAAAATAAAATTCCCATAAGTAGTATAGTCCTATGAAAAAGTCAATGTGGAATAACATGGCTCAAAGGCCTAATCAAGAGAGTAATCAGATTTGTTTACATAATATAGTGTATACATACCTTATTTTATATATATATACATATATATATATATATACAGTTATCTATCTTCAGAACACATAACGATTTAATATGTTCTATGCAAATTAGTCACTGGAGAATTATAAAGCTTCTATGGTTTGTATCTGTTAAGGTGCAATAGAACTTAAAACTGGATGGTAGTTGCTCATATACATTACTTTCACTAATAACACCATCTTCCAATTGCCACTTGAGTATTTAAATATCTAAATTGAAGGAGACTGGCTGTCAGCACACTAGAAAAATAAAATAGCTGTTTAAACAGTAGTAGACAGAGTTACTGAATGTCCTAACAGGGGAGTGATTAGGGCCCAATTCTATTTTACATAAACTTCTTGCAGCCCCAGAAGGATGTAGGGACCACATTAAGACCTACTAGTAGCAGAGATATCAATGAGCAAATTTCCCTAAACTTGTGGTGTGTAATAGTTTGTAATAGTCTTGGTTCCCCAGTGGATAGCTGTTTGGTGGAAGGGAGATTAGAAGATGTGGCATTGCTTGAGGGGGTATATTGCTAGAGGCAGGCTTCGAGGTTTCAAAAGAGACACCATTTCAAACTAGCTGTTTCTGTTTTCTGTTTGTAGGCTGAGAAGTGAGCCTGCTGTTGCTACTCCAGTGTCATGCCTGCCTGATGCCATGATCCCCACCATAATAGTGATGGAATTATATTCATCAGGAGCCACAAACCCAGAATAAACCCTTCATTCTCTGAGTGGCCCTGGTCATGGGGTTTTATCACAACTCTAGAAATGTAACTAAGACATAATATTAGAAAACATTACATATATATATATATATATATATATATATATATATATATATATATATATATGAAGCTGGGCAACAGGTGGTAAATTTTGGTAGGGAGAAGGAGAACATGGAAAACAAATATTTTTCTTGAATAAAATTAAAAGTGACAGTGGCCCATTGTCAAGTCTCTAATTTAAGTGGTAGGATATAAGAAAGTATCACCAATTAATGTAGAAAATAAAATAAATAAGAATGTGACTGAAAGAAATATTTTTAAAAATAGATTATAATTTGAAATATTTGTGGCTACCCAATGATGTTAGAATCTTGTAGAAGAAGTAAGGGCTAAAAGTATGCTTTGGAATCTGCTGCATCTGGTTGGGAGATCCATCTTTAAAGATATGAGGTTGCTGGAAGATCAATTTCAAGTACAGAGATAGACTCTTGGAAACTAAGACAGAGGTGGAAAATAGACCAAAATGTTCTACAGGTTATTTTGACACAAACATTATCTATATGGAATTCAATTAAAATATTTTCCAGCATGGGGTAAAAGGACTTGACAATGCAAAAGTATGACTTTACAATGCAAAAATCATTGTCATTCTCATGAATATTCCACTTTATCTTGCCTCTAATGTCAATCAAAATATGAAAAAGAGTATGTTATAAGTTGGCAAAAGGCAAAAATCATTCACACACACACACACACACACACACACAAGTCAAGAGAACAACCAACCATCTAAGAGCACAATAGAACAAAAGAAACTTTTTTTCAAAATATTTTTGTTATTTTTGAAGTTAAAATATAAATACATAATTTCCTCCCTTCTCTTTTCCCCCTCCAAAGTTTTTCACATATTTTCTTGCTTTCCCTCAAATTTATGCCCTCATTTTCTTCAACAATTTTATATATACATATATACACATATCAACATTTATTAATATTTCCATATATACATATATTTATATGTACATAAAACCTGTTCAGTCCATATAATAATGCATAAAAATATGATTTCAGGACTGTAGACAGGATACTGGGGAAGTGACAAATCACATGGGGTCACAACACTAAAGAAAAATATAAGGCCTCTAAGGAATGTTGAAATGGTGAATCTTCTGCAGGGATGAGTCCCTGAATTATTTGTGCAAAATGTCCTTTAAAAGAAGAAAATATTCCATATTTATCACCCTGCACAAAACTAAAGTCCAAGTGGATCAAAGACCTCAACATAACACCAGACACATTAAATCGGTTAGAAGAAAAAGTGGGAAAGACCGTAGAACTCATTGGCACAAGAGACTACTTTCTGAACAGAACACCAACAGCACAGGCTCTAAGAGCAACAATCAATAAATGGGATCTCATGAAACTGAAAAGCTTCTGTAAAGCAAAAGACATTGTCATGAAAACAAAATGACAGACTACAGACTGGGAAAGGATCTCCACCAACCCTATATCTGAGAGAGGGCTAATATCCAATATATATAAAGAACTCAAGAAGTTAAAAAGCAACAAATCAAGTAATCCAATTAAAAAATGGGGTATGGGGAGAGGAATCCAAGATGGCTGCCATGAGAGAATACTGTGTCTGAGGAGTAGGAGAGCAGAAACAATGCAGCGACCAGGAAACTGAACTCTGGGACCTAAAACGCCAGCATTTGTGATTGCCAGGTGAGCGGAACTCCTACGGTGAGAAAATCAAGTGGGAAAACCCTAGGGACACCCAGTTATTACCTGGAAAAATCTCCCAGTGATCAGCAGCACACAGCTCTGATCTGAACCAGCTGCACTGGGCGCCCACACCCGCCATTATAGACTGGATCACACAGTCTCACAGGCAGTCTCAGGAAGAACCAGGCACCATTTTCACTGAACTGCACACTGCGAGCTCACACTGCACCTGGGTTCTGCTTATACCCTCGGGTGTGCTGCAGGCTCACACCGATCACCAGCACCACCCCAGACTCAGTGGGTTGGGGGATCATTTTGACCAGTCTGCACATTGCAGGCACCACCCTCACACTTCCACCAGCAAAAACTCAGTCAGTATGTGAGTCCAACGGCGGGCCTGAGAGGAACCCGAGTTCTGCCTCAACCCACGGGTGTGTGGCAGGTGCACACCATCGCCAGAACCACCACAGACTGAGAGGATCTGGGGACCGTCTTGACCAGACTGCACACTGAGGGCTAAAGCTACACATACACACCAGCAAAAACCTCAGTTCGGGTGTCTGTCCACGGGCCAGACAGAGAAGGCCTCGGGAACCATTTCAGACAGGCCTGCATACAGCGGATGCACACCAACCCAAACCCACTGTGTGTCCCCCAAATATCATCTCAGACCTTGGTGCACAGCTC
>CM053750.1:24265794-24334901 GCA_028658305.1 Pachyuromys duprasi | reverse complement strand
TGTTGGAATCGATGTGTGATTTCAGCTTTAATAATGTTTAATTTACTAACACAGATGCTCTTGTATTTGGGGTATAGATATCCATAATTGTGATGTCCTCCTGGTGGATTTTTCCTTCTAATAGAGCGAAGTGTCCTTCCTTATCTTTTTTGCCGAATTTTAGTTGAAAGCCTATTTTATTAGATATTAGGATAGCTATGGAGCTTCTTTTCTATGTTTGCTTGAAAAACCTTTTTCCAGCACTTTCTTCTGAGATAAGGTCCATCTTTGTTGCTTAGATGGGTGTCTTGGATGCAGCAGAATTTTGGATCCTGTTTCTGCAACCATTCTATTAGTCTTTTTATTGGCGGGTTGAGTTTGTTTAATGTTGCTAGATAATAGTGAGCAATAAGTGTAACTTCCTTTTGTTGTGGAGTTGGTGGTTTTACTTTGTTTCTATGCTTGTTTACTTTTAATTCTTTGTTGTGAAGTTATCTATATTGTGTGTTTTCTTGGATAGAGTTGATTTTGTTAGATCAGGGATTTCCTTCTGGTGTCTTCTGTAGGGCTGGGTTGTTGTGTAGATATTGTTTAAGTTTAGTTTTGTCATAGAAATTTTTTGTTTTCTCAAACTATGTTGATTGAAATCTTTGCTTGGTATAGTAGTCTAGGTTGGCATGTGTGGTCTATTAGAATCTGCCCAGTCCCTTCTGTCTTTTACACTGTTTGGTGTGATTCTGATAGGTGTACCATTATATACTAGTTGGCCTTTTTCCCTTGCTGCTTTTTTATATTTTTTTCTTTGTTCTATAGATTTAGTGTTTTGACTATTATGTGACATGAGGAGTTTCTTTCCTGGTGTAGTCTTTTTGGTGCTCTGTAGGCCTCTTGTATGTTTATGGACATCTCTTTCTGTAAGTTGGGAAATTTTTCTTTTTTTATAAGTAATTTATTTATTTTTACATTAATCAACAGGTTAAATACTTTGTATCCCAGCCGTAGCCCCCTCCCTCATTCCCTCCCACTTTCCCCATCTCTCCCTCATCTTCTCCCTGCCCCCTCCAAGTCCACTGATAGGGGAGGACCTCCCCCCCTTCCATCTGGAAATTTTTCTTGTATGATAATCTTGATGATATTTTCTGGACCTTTGATCCTGTCATCTTATTTTTCATCTATTTCTATTATTCTTTGGTTTCATCTTTTCATGGCATCCTTTATATCTTGGATGTTTTGTATTTGTGGCTATTCAGATTTTATTTTTTCTTTGAGAGATGTGTCAATTTTTTCAATGGTATCTATAGCACCTGAGATTCTCTCTTCTATCTCTTACCTTCTCTTGATGATGATTACCTTTGTGCTTCCTGATCTTTTCTCTATGTTCTTCACCTCCAAGGTTTTCTCTGCTTGTGTTTTCTTTATTGATTTTAATTCTGTCTTCATGTCTTGCAACATTTCCTTCATCTGTTTGAATGTGGGTTCCTGTCTTTCCATGATGGCCTCTATTTTTTTGTTTGTTTCCTTTCTGTATGCCTCTAATATACCTCTGTTTGTTTGCTTGTATTTGCCTGTATTTTTTTTGAAACTTATTTTCATTTCCTCTTTATGTGCCTCTAATAACTGGATAAGCATAGATTTGAGATCATTTTCCTGTGTTTCCTAGGAATTAGAATATCCATTGCTTTTGGGGGTTGCTGGAGAAGCCATAATGTCCTGATTTTGGTTGGATGTGTTCTTACCCCGACCTCTAGCCATCTGCCTATTCAAAAACTTCACTGTTTGTTCCTGGAGTCTGGACATCATACTGGTTCTGTCTATCTCTGGTGTCTGGAGTATTCTTCAGGAACATGGGAGAGGTCCCCTGCTTTGAGAGTAGATGTTGTTGTTTCAGCTGTAGCTAAGGGAGGATGGTCACAGGTACAGGTATGCAAGAGTGGTCATGTGTGTGGAAGTGTGCCTTGAAGAACTAGGTGCTAGAGCATGCAGATGCCTGGAAGGGCATAGCTTAAGTGCAAAATAGGCGCTGGCCTTGTTTGTAGGCACAATGTTCATGCACAGGTGCCCTGAATACTTCAGTGGCCCACAGGCCTGTTGCACTCTCATTCTGATATTCAGATCTGTCTGGGCTCCAGGAATTATTTCCTTGGGCTCCACTGGTAGACCCACAGAACAGGGGCTTCAATGTTGAGAATGCTGTCTCAAGGATCCCTATGTCACTCATAGTTGTGGGTGTGGGCAGGACAGATTTGATCTCTGGCTGCTGGCTTAGAGGGACCCTGGACATGGGACTCTGCTTGCACTCATTTTAAGGTGCACTCACTTGCAGGCCTAATTGGAAAGCACAGGTGTTCCCCTGTTCTCTACTCTCTGACTTGTTTCCACAGATGCAAATAAAAGTTTGGAAATCCATCAGCTCTGTGCTGTCCACTCTTTGGCCACCTGGTAGGGGGACCTGTACTGTGGTAGCCACCTCTGCTGCATCAGTCCAGGAGCACAAAGGCTCTTGCTTGGTCTAGCTACTCACCCTCCGCCCTGCAGCCTCAGACCTGGGAGGCCTCTACTACCATTGTCTCAGTCACCTAGCACTGAGGTTTGTGCTTTGGGCAACCACTGCTGCCTCAGCAGAGCAGGGAGGCCTTTGCTTGGGGAAAGGGGAAGTGCAGGGGTGGTAGAGTTGAATATTCACCACTCACAGTCCCTGAGATATCCATCTATGACCAGGATCCAAACTGTCTCAGCTCCCGGGTTGTCCACTCTCACCCAGGAAGCTTCAGTCTCTCTGTTCTGGGTTCAGGTGCCACTCCAGTCACCAGTTTCAGAGTTTGGGATCCTCTGCCTGTCAGACAGGGTGTGCAGTGGTTGCTGCCTTCTTGACTGCATTTCACCATTCTTCCCTACAACACCCTGTTCTCTGACCAATGTTTGGATGTGATCTTAGCATCTGCTTTGATCTCCTGCTGGGTGGAGTCTTTCAGAGGACAGCAAAGTTCTCCTTTGTGGTCTAGCAGGGTTGCTCCTCCCTTGGGGGATAAGGAGGTCAAGGAGCCCACCATTAAGTTCATGTCAGAAATAGTCCCTGTTCCCCTTACTAGGGACCACACTTGGATACTGAGCTACCATGGGCTACATCCTAGCAGAGGTCCTAGGATAGATCCATACATGGTCCTTGGTTGGAGAAACAGTCTCATGTAAGACCCCCAAGATTGTTTTAGCTATTCTGTGTTTTTCAGTTTTCCATGAATAATTGAGAATTATTCTTTCAAACTCTGTAAAGAATTGTGTTGGTATTTGATGGGGATTGTATTGAATCTGAAAACTGCTTTTGGTAAATGGCCATTTTTACTATGTTGATCCTACCGGTCCATGAGCATGGGAGATCTTTCCATATTCTGATATCTTCTTCAATTTCTTTCTTAAAAGACTTGAAGGTTTTATTTTTTTTTTCATACAAGCCTTTCATTTTCTTGGTTAGGGTTATATCAAAATACTTTTTGTTTTCTGTGGATATTGTGAATGGTGTTATTTCCCTAATTTCTTTCTCAGCCCTTTTGTTTCTTATATACAGGTGACTTACTGATTTTTTTAAACTTAATTTGGTATCCAGGCACTTTGTTGAAGATTTTCATCAGCTGTAGGAGTTCCTTGGTAGAATTTTTGGCTTTATGTATGTATAATATCATATCACCTGCAGGTAGTGATACTTTGACTTCTTCCTTTCCAATTTATCTTTTCTTGATCTCTTTCATTTGTGTTATTGCTTTGGCTGGGTCTTCCAGTACTTATTTCACCCATAAGGAGAGAGGGCGCAGCCTTTTCTTTCCCCCAATTTCAGTGGAATTTATTTAAATTTCTCTCCATATAGTGTGATGCTGCCTATAGGCTTACTATATATTGTCTTTACTATGATTTGGTATGTGCCTTGTATCCCTGAACCTTCCAAGATTTTAAATATGAGCAAATGTTGGGTTTTGTCAAATGCTTTTTCGATATCTAAAGAGATAATCATGTGTTGTTGGTGGTGTTTTCCTTTCAGTTTGTTTATATGGTAGATTACATTGAACCACCCCGCATGTGTGGGATGAAGCCTACTTGGTCATGGTGGATGATATCTTTGATGTGTTTTTGGACTCGGGTTTTGAGTACTTTATTGAGCATTTTTGCATCAATGTAAACAACAGAAATTGGTCTGAAATTTTCATTTTTTGTTAGGTCTTTGTGTGGTTTAAGTATCAAGGTAAATGTGGCCTCAAAGAATGAGTTTGGTAATATTCCTGCTGTTTCTATTTTGTGGAATAGTTTGAAGAGTATTGGTTTCAGCTATTCTTTGAAGGTCTGGTAAAATTCTGCACTGCACCCATTTGGTCCTGAGCTTCTTTTCGTTGATGACTATTTCTATTTCTTTGGGAGACATAGTACTATTTAATTTGTTTATCTGGTTTTGATTAAACTTTGTTAAGTGGAATCTATCAAGAAAATTGTCCATGTCACTTAAATTTTCATTTTTTTTGGTGTACACCTAATTATTCTTTGGATTTTTGTCAGTGTCTTGTTCTATCTCCACTTTCATTCCTGATTTTGTCGATTTAGATAATGTCTGTCTGCCTTTTACTTAGTATGGAAAAGGGATTGTCTATCTTGATTTTCTCAGAGAACCAGCATTTGGTTTTGTGATTCTTTGAACTTTTATCTTTGTTTCTAATTTATTGAGTTAAGCTCGGAGTTTTATTATTTCCAGCCATCTACTCCTCTTGGGTGTATCTGATCCCTTTTTCTCTAAGACTTTCTGGTGTTCCATTAACTTGCTTTTATGGGATATCTCCAATCTCTTTCTGAAGGCACTTTTTGTGCTATAAACTTTCCTCTTAGCACTGCTTTCATTGTGTCCCATAAATTAAGATATGTTGTGCCTTCATTTTTATTGAAGTTTCAGAAATCCTCAATTTCTTTCTTTATATCTTCATTGACCCAGTTGTCATCAAGTTGGGAGTGTTCAATTTCCAAATGTGTGTAAGCTTTTTGCTATTTCTGTTGTTGAGTTCCAGCTTTAGTCTATCCTGGTCTAATAGGTTACAAGACATTATTTCACTCTTCTTGTATATGTTGAGATGTGCTTTGTGACCTGCTATATGATCAATTTTAAAGAAGGTTCTGAGAAAGAGATTTGTTCTTTTGTGTTTGGGAGAAATTTTCTGTAGCTTTCTGTTACGTCCATTTGTTTCATGAAATCTGTTACTGTCTTTATTTATTGGTTAGCTTCTGTTTTGTCAACGATGAGAGTAGGGTGTTAAAGTCTCCCACTATTAATGTGTGGGGACTGATGTGTGCTTTAAGCTTAATTGCTGTTTCTTTTACAATTGTGTGTCTTCTTGTTTGGAGGGCAATGATGTTCAGAATTGAAATGTAATTTTGGTTGACTATTCCTTTCATGATTATGAAGTGTCTTTCCTCATCTATTTTAATAGATGTTAGCATGGCCACTCCACCTTGCTTCTTTAGTCAGTTTTCTTGGGAAACCTTCCAGCCTATATTCTCAGGTTTGAGTCCGAGTTGTGTTTCTTCTATGCAGCAGAATTTTGGGTCCTTTTTATGCATCTGTTCTGTGAGTATTTGTCTTTTTATTTGAGATTTGAGTCCATTGATGTTGACATAGATTATTGACCAGTGATTGTTAGTTTCTTTCATTTTGATGTTGGTTGTGGTAGTGTGTGTGCTTGTCTACTTTTAATTTTGTTGCAGTAGAGTTATTTATTTCCTGTGTTTTCCTGGGTGCAGACAGTTTTCTTGGGTTGGAGTTTTCCTTCTAGTGTCTTTTGTAGGACTGGACATGTGTCCAGGTACTGTTTAAATTTGCTTTTATTGTGGAATACTTGTTTTCTCCATGTATGATGATTGAGAGTTTTGCTGGGTATATTAGTCTGGGTTGACATCTGTGTTCTCTTAGGGTGTGCATGACATCTGTCCAGGGGCTTCTGGCTTTCATAGTCTTTGTTGAGAAGTGACACGTGATTCTGATATGTTTGCCATTATATGTTACTTGGCTTTTATCCCTAGCAGCTTTTAATATATTTTTTCTATGTAATTTTTAAAAGTTACTTTACACTGAGCTGCCTTGGGCTACTTCTGTGCAGGGGTTCTAAGTTATCTCCACACATGGTCCTTGTTTGGAGTATCTGTCTCAGAAAAGACCCCTGTGCCCAGAATTTTTGGTTCTGTTGCTCCCTTTGTAGAGCTCCTGTTCCTTCCAGGTCTCTCTATCTCCCCCTACTTTCATAATATTCCCTGCACTCTGCCCAAAGTTTGGCTGTGCATCTCACCATATGTTTTGATACTCTGCTGGGTGCACTCTTTCAGAGGCCGTCTTTGATAGGCTCCTGTCCTGTTCCCTGTTTTCTCCATCTTCTGATGTCCATCTCATTTGCTTCAGTATCCAAGAGGGTTCACCAATAATAGGACCAGGGACCATCTCTGACATGAACTCATGCGCTGGGTCTTGGATTACCTCCACCTGAGGGGGGAACAGCCTTGCCAAGCCACAAAGAAAGATAAAGAAGCCAGTCCTGATGAGATATGATACACTATAGTCAGATGGAAGGGGAGGAAGAACTATCTCATCATTGGATGGGGGAGGGCACAGGAAAAGAGGGAGGGAGGGCGGGGTTGGGAGGGGATGGGGTTGAGGCTACAGCTGGGATACAAAGTGAATAAACTCTAAGTAATAAAATAAAAAATTTAAAAAAAGTTACTCTATTTTTATATTTTAAAAATGTATTCATTATATATCCATATTGAAGCCCCTTCCCTCTACTCTTCCCAGGCCCACAGCTTCCCTTTCCCTCTGGACCCCTTTCCCCTAGTCCACTCTAATGGGGCATTCTTGTCCTTGGTCATCTGCCCATAACTTATCAAGTGTCATCAGGATTTCCTGGATCATTTTCCTCTATGGCTTGCCAAGGCCCCATGTCTAGGTCCAAGTGATCAAAGAGCAAGCAACAGAGTTCAGTGTAGACATACTAATGAGTAGATATCTTTGGGAATCAATACATTTTATCATATAGTCCCTATTCTTTTTCTATGGTATCAGAAATTATATACTTTGAAATCAATAGTCAATAGGATTTTTGTTTCTCATCTGTTATAAATCTTGGAATTAAGTGGGTTAAACATATATCCTGATATGGCTTAAGAGTATTTTTTTAACTCTAGCTGTAGAGTTCTTTTTTATTAATTATTTTAATTTACTCAATAAAATATATTTTATTACCTTCCCATACCTTTTATTATTTTTAGTTTCTAATTCATGTGTGGGGAATATTTTCCATTAATATTTTCAACATTAGGTTTTTATGGTCTCTTTTTTCATTAATAAATTTATTTAATCACTTTTCTGCATGATTACAACTCTATTTTTCTTTTCCTTCTAGTCCCACCCTCTCCCCTTTCTCCCCTCAAGCACTCTTTACTTTCTCTGGAAAGGGTAGTCCCCCTTGGGTGTCAACCCACTCTGATATATCAAGTTGCAGCAGGACTAAGTGCATCCTCTTCCACTAAGGACAGACAAGGCAGCCCAAGTAGGGGAAAGGGATTCAAAGGCAGGAAACAGAGATAGCTCATAATCCAATTATTAGGGAACAGACAAGATGACCAAGCTGCACATCTGCTAAGATGTGTAGTGAGCCTAGGTCCAGCCCATTCACAGTCTTTGGTTTGTATTTCAGTCACTTTGAGCCCCTATGAGTCTAGGTTAGTTTATTCTGTAGGTTTTCTTTGTGGTGACCTTGTCCTCTCTGGCTAGGCATCCTCAATCGTTCCTCCAACTCTTCCATGAATGTCCCTGAGCTCTGCCTTTTGTTTGGCTGTGGGTCTCTGCATCTGTTTCCATCAGCTGCTGGATGAAACTTCACAGAAGGCTAAACTCCTATCTGCAAGCATTGAAGAGTATCATTAAGAGTGACTGGGTCTGCTCTCTCCTAAGAGGTGAGTCTCACGTTGGGCCAGTCATTGGTTGGCCTTTCCCTCAATCACTGTTCCATCTTTATATCTACATTTCTTATAGCCAATACAAATTTTGGATTGAAGGTTTTATAGGTGGTTTGGTGTTGTTCTCCCTCCACTGGCTACAGGAGGTGTTCTCCCTCTCATCTGGCTACAGGAGGTGGCAAGTTCAAGCTTCATGCCTCTGCTGTTAGGTATCTCAGTTAGGATCACCCCAGAGAGTTCTAGGGTCTGCCCTCTGTTGTTCCAGAGCTCTTGTCTCACCAATTTCCACTTTCTCTCCAAGTCCCACACCTTTGCTTTCTCCATACCTGATACCCACCCTCTTTACCTTCCCCATCCTCACTCCTACTCAGTTCCCTCTCTCCATCTACTTTAGATAAATATTTTATTTCCTTTTCTATTTGAGATTCAAGCATCCTCTGTTGGGCCCTCCTTTGCTTCTTTGGGTTTATGGGTTGCAGTAGGGTTAATCAGTTCATTAGGATAATGTCTGCTTATAAGTAAATACATACTATCCATGTCTTTCTTGGTCTTGGTTACCTCACTCAGGATGATCTTTTCTAGTTCCATCCATTTGCCTGTAAATTGCATGGTGTCTTTGTTTTTAATGGCTGAGCAGTAATCCTGTGTGTAAATGTACCATATATTCTCTACCCATTCTTCTATTTACAGATATCTAGGTTGTTTCTAGTTTCTGGCTATTACAAATAAGGCTGGCATGAGCATAGCTGAGCAAGTGTACTTGTGGTATAATGGAGCATCTTTTGGGTATATGTCAAGCAGTGATATAGCTGGTTCTTGAGGTAGAACTATCCCCAGCATTCTGAGAAACCACCAGATTGATTTCCAAAGTAGTTGTGCAAGTTTGTATTCTCACCAGCAATGAAGGAGTGTTCTCTTTGCTCCACATACTATCCCTTGATATTTTGATTTTAGCCATTCTGTTAGATATGAAATGAAATCTCAGAGTTGCTTTAATTTTCATTTATCAAATGAGTAAGGATGTTCAGTGTTTCTTAAAGTTCTTCTTAGCCATTAGAGATTCATCTGTTGAGATTTCTTTATGTACCTCTTTATACCTTTTTTTAAAAATTGGGTTATTTATTGTTGTGTAATTTAAGTTCTATACCTATTTTGAATGTTAGTCCTCTGATAGATTTAAGGTTGGTGAAGATTTTGCTAATATATAGGTACCATTTGTCCTATTTACAATGTATTTTCCCTTACAGAAGCTTTTCAGTTTCATGAGGTTCCATTTATTAATCGTTAATCTAAGAGCCTGAGCTGTTGGTGTTCTGTTGAAGAAGTTTTCTCCTGAACCAATGAGTTTAAGGCTCTTCCCAACTTTCTGTTCTAACAGGTTTAGTGTATCCAGTTTTATGTTGAAGTCTTTGATCCACTTAGACTCAAGTTTTGTGCAAGTTAATATATATGGATTGATTTTCATTCTTCTCCATGCAGACATCGAGTTAGACCAAAACCCTTTGTTGAAGATGATTTGTTTTTTTCCATTGTTTGGTTTTGGCTTCTTTGCTGAAAATCAAGTGTCCATAAGTGTGCAGGTTTATTTCTCATTCTTAAATTCAGTTAATCATCCTGTCTCTTTCTATGCTAATAAAATGTTTTTTTATTATTCTCTGTATTATAGCTTGAAATCATGGGTAGTAATACTTCAAGATCTTTTATTGTGCAGGATTATTTTAGCTATACTGAGCTTTTAAATTTTTCTACAATAAGTTGAGCATTTTTTTTAATGTTCTGTAAAGAATTTTGATGGGAATCTGTAGATTGCTTTTGGTAAGATGACAAATTTTACTATTTTAATCCTACTGATCTTGAACATGGGAGATCTTTCTATCTTCTGATCTTCTTCTATTTCTTTCTTCAGAGACTTGAAGAATACAAAGTGTGCATTTCTTTGATTAGAGTTAGACCAAGATAGTTTGTATTAGTTGTGGTTATTTTGAAGGGTATTGTTTCACAAATTTTTTTTCTCAACCCATTTATCATTTGTATGAAGGAGGGCTACTAAGTTTTTGAGTTAATTTTGTATTAAACTATTTTTCTGAAAGTTTTTATCAGCTGTAGGAGGTCTCTGGTAGGATTTTTGGAGTCACTTATGCATAGTATCATACTATCTGTGATTAGCAACACTTTGACTTCTTCCTTTCAATTTTTCATCCCCTTGATAGTCCTTAGTTTTCTTAATGTTCTAGCTAGAACTTCAAGTACTATAATAAATAGACATGACAAGATTGGGCAGCCTTGTCTTGTCTCTGATTTTAATGGAATTCCTTTAATTTTCCCTCCATGCAGTTTGATGTTGACTATTGGATTACTCTTGCCTTACTGTGTTTATGTATACTCCTTGTATTTCTAATCTCTCCAAGACTTTTAACATGAAGGTGTATGGGATTTCATCAAAGGCTTTTTCAGGATCAAATGACATAATCATGTGGTTTTTTTTTCTTAACTTTTAGATTGTTTGTATGATGGATTACATTGATAGATTTTCATGTATTGAACCATGCCTGCATCCTTGGGATGGAGAGTACTTGACCACAGTGAATAATATTTTTATGTATTCTTGAATTCTGTTTGTGAGTATTTTATTGAATATTTTTGCAGAGATGTTCACATGGGAAATTGTTCTGTAATTTTCTTTCTTTGTTTAGTCTTTGTGTGGTTTAGGTACCAGGGTGATTGTACTCTTATAGAATGAGCTTGGAAATGTTTCTCTGTTTCTATTTTGTAGAATAATTTCATCTTTTTTAATTGTTGCTTTTAATACACTTTCTTTGTTCTGTACATTTATTGTTTTTATTATTATGTGGCAGGAGAATTTTCTAATACTTTTTGTCTATCACTCCATGCCACCATGCAGACTCTAGGGTTACATACTATAACACTGAAATCTATTTCTCCTGCTTTCTATTTTGTCCATTTAAAGACAGGTTGTCATTTCATAAGGACAATGAACTCCAGAAGATCAAAATACTTGAGCAGTGTAATCCTCACTCAGCAGCAGGGTGATCAAGGGAAAGCAGCTTCATTGAAACCTGGTTTCATTATTTGTAAGACTATACTATTAATATCTCCATAGGGGGATTTCCTAAAGACTGCCCACAGGGAGTATATAGAACTGTATTCACAGAGATAAAATGCTCGGCAAATAAATGAGTCTATTCTCTCCTCATCTTGGCCTTTTTAGCCTTCTCATGGTGCTGTGGGGTTTTGGTCAGTCTCCAGAGAAAGAATGGTTACCGTTCTTACTTTTATAAAACCTCATAAGATGTCCATAAAAATGCACTTTCTAAAACTGTCAAAAAAAGTACACATGCAAATGTCAGTATATATGCGTAAGTGTGTTTAATATCAATATTTGTAAAAAGTTTAATGAAATATAGCTTTCGTAGGATTTTAAGTTTAGTGTAGTACATGGGTTCCTCCCCTGTGTATGTGTGCTTACTGTTTGGTCTATAATGCCACACTACCTTTCATAGTTAATAATGTTATACACAGAAAAAGTAGTCGTTTTTTCAGAGCATTTACTAATGGCCATCTGCTATACTGAATTTCTCCTGTAACTCTCCTAATTAGTCTAAAATATACATATATTAAAGCTTGCTTTGAAAATGAAAATTTTATTTTAAAAAGGTCAGATGTCATATCCTTTGTTATGTGGTTGATGAAATAAGTCCTCAAGCCAGGCCATGTATCTCTCATTTCATTTCTTATACACACTTCTGTTTGTTCCTTACTCTCCCCTCACCACACTGTCCTTTCTGTCAGTAAATATATAGTACATCTGAAGTGAAAAAAAGACCTCGGTTTTCACAGTGTCCCTTCCAACCTCAGGAAGTTTCTATATTAGTATTAATCATTTATATTTTCTCTCCAGCCACACAATAGTGCTTGATGTATGAATGCTCAGGTGGGAAAATGTTAAAAGAAAAAGGGAAAACAAGGGTCAAGCAGATTCTATGTAAACTCTACTATCTGTTCACCATTTGGCTACTTTATACTAAATCAAATCCATTTTACATAATGAAGCTTGTCTTTATTATTCCATTATCGCTGTCATGGAAGGGAAATAATGTGTTTGCTTTAGTTTTGGGTCATTTGTAATTACAAAAGGATATGCAGGAAAATGGTATACTCCTTGGATGCTTTTTAAATCTGCCCCATTTGTTGTCCTATGCTTTTTAAACACTATTTTTTATAAGAAAGTATTAGAAGCCTATGTTTTTACTTCTCTGATGCCTTTAATAGTACATACTGTGAAACTAAGCTGGATACTTGATTGATGCCATTTCTACCTGTCTAGGAAGATAATGATCAAGCACAAGGGTCTGTTCTCCAGGTGATATGTGCATGGAGCTCCCATTAATGTTAATGGGAATCCTGCAGCTAAGCACAGTGACTAAAGAGAAGAGGCTGAAGGTGTAGTGCACCCATTAATATTTTTTTTCTCTAGAGCAGCTGGTTGGAACATAAGTGGTTTGCACTCCTTTTGAATTGAATGATCACACATATTTTTAAAGTGCTATTTGTGAAAGATACATAGATACAATAGGCTCTATAAAGCACACTTATGCATAATTTTATTAGACAGTATTCTTATGAAATGCTTATGTTATTGTAAAACATGTCTTAATAATTAATATTGAATTTGGTCAAATAGAAATCTAATTTTTAAAAAACAAATTGTGACTGAGCAGAAAATACAGACTTAAAATTAAAGAATAAAAACAAGACTGTGGTTAAGAACTGTGATAATTGAACTTGCCTGAAGCATACATAAGAGTGGAAGAGGAAATGCATAGAAAAAGATAAGATTTCATATTTATGCATACCTATACATTTGAATAGCCAAGACATAAAATACATGCATATATTCACACACATAATTATAGAAAATGATGCACTTAAAACATTAAGCATCTATTTTTAAAATTTTCTACTACAGTTACTGAAGGCTAGGCATTATTTTATGTACTTGGGATTTTACTGGTGGATTTCGTGGTGATCTTTGTTGGGTTGTAATCTAGAGGGGCTGATTATAAAGGAGAAAAGAGGCTTAGAAATATCTATGCCTAACATTGATAGAAATCAACACTCAGAGAGAGAGAGAGAGATGTTAATGTGTCTATTGCCACAAAGACAGCTAGTGCCAGAGACAGGACTCAAATACAAGACCCATGTGTAATGACATATTCTGTACAAAAAGTGAGATTCTGGGATCTGTACTCCTAATTCAGTGTTGTATAATAAGGCTGTAGGATCATGGGTGTGAGACTAATCTGCACTTTGCTATTGGTGTGGGCATGTTTTCAGTAGTAGATCTCTTGCCTATTTTAACACTGAACAAAGAAACAAAGTTGAAGAGTACTAAAAACCATCATGATAAGTACAAATAGTATTTCAAAATCATAGAGGTGCCAGAAGAAAATGTCCATTCATGCTTGAAGTTTTTCTGACATTTCCTGCATAAACCATTTTATGCTGATATAATTTTAGTGGATACCTGATTTATTGAGAGGTTTTAAAATCATGACAAAATATTGAAAAAATATTTCCTGAACTGGAGTAAATATCATATACATTTAACTTCAGTATGATCAGTCAAATCTTTGTGAGTTTTAGGTCATCCAATGCCAAATAGTGAGATCTTGTCTTCAAAATGTTTATTTTCTTGGGGTGGAGGTAGTTGGAGAGAGTAAAGGAACATAATTATATTTTAATTTCAAAACAGTTATTTTAAAAGGTTTTAAATAGATTACTTCTATTTTAATGGTTATATAATGTTCTATTGAATAAATCTTGTAAAATGTATGTTTGTTTTCTGGCCTCTACATATTATTTGTATATCTCCCAGACAAATCACTTCTGTTAGCAAAGACCTCCTTAATTTTTTGTAATTTCTTTTGTATTCAAATCTGTTTTGTTTAGTATGTACATATAAACACATCTGAAGGTTTTTACTAATTGCTAAGAATATTGTTTTAATTTCTTCTAACTATTACAGTAGTATTCTATAGGTTCACCTCCTCATAAGTAACATAGAATGGGATGTTTTGAGTTGAATTTGAAAAGTATGCTTAAAATGTTTCAGATATTTGAATAATATGTAACAGAAGGCATAGTATCACATTTATAATCTTGTATAGGTTCACAGTAATATATGTGTAAATATGTACAATTTTCTAGGCCTAATAATACAATGAAGAACTATAGATTTAGCATTCAAGTATGAAATATAACTACATTTTATTCCAGAAATCAAGATCTGAAAGAGTAAATGAAGAGTCTATATCTGTAGATGAGCAAAAGATGAGAAAACATGAGGTCAAGTTCCAAAAGACTGATACTATTGAGAAAGACAGAAAATTCAATGAATATGTATTGAGAATATGGCAATGTGAATATATACAGAGATATCTCGGGCTTAAACAGAGACATGAATCATCAGATTAATATATTTGGAGTGATATTTTGATGATTATGTGAAGTACATTGTAGTACAGATGGTTGTCAAAATATCAAATTAGGAAGTACATGTAATATTTGGTATATTTGACATGTGTGGTGCTGAAATCCTGATTAGGGAGAAGTGGAAATAAAGACAAATGGATTTTTAATTAAGAGATTGAGATTAGGTACCTAAGCTGCCTTAGTTAGGGTTTCTATTTCTGTGAAGAGATAGAAAATTTTGTAAAGGAAACTGTTTAATTGGAGTTGGCTTACAGTTTCAGAGGTTTAGTCCATAATCATCATGGTGGTATTAAGGCAGACATAGTGCTGGAATGTTTTTTGTCTTGATTTGCAGGTAGCAGAATTGCTTGTGTACCACACTGGGTATATGAAACACAAAGCTCACCTCCACAGTGACACACTTCCTCCAATTAGATCATACCTCCTGGTAATGCCACTGCCAATGGCCAAGGATTCAAACACAGGAATCTATAGAGCCATTCCAATTGAAACCACCACACAAGCCTTGGTCACCACATCCATGAGAGAAGGAAGAACATTTTAAAAAGACTTTTGAGAGTGACTATTTATTGAATCATCAAAAGTCAAAGTGTAGACTCTGTCTTTCAGAGGGAAAAAAAAATCTGAGAAAAGTGTCACATGAAGTGTAGAACTTGCATGGTTCAGGAGACAGAAACAGAAGAACTACAAGTTCAAGGCCAGCATGGATGACATAGCAAGTCCTAGATCAATATGTGGTACACAGTAAGATGTGGCCTCAAAACAAACGAACAAACAATAAAAACACACAAAAAACAAATAAACAACACCACCAACAAAACATCAACAAAACAGATATACATAAGGAACAGAATTTCACAGAATCCTCTGTCTGTGAGGCTTACTGAGAAAGTGAAATAGAATAAAGGAATGTAGAAACAGAACAGGATGTGTTAATGTTTTTTGGTAAGTTAGATCATGTAGGGGAAACATTTAAACTATTATCTATCTTGAAATATTGTTAAAATATAGAGAACATTCTTATTATCTACTTTAGGTCTTTTAAGTTATTTAATTTAATTCCATCTTCAGTCATTTTAAAGACAGCTAATTTCCATAATCTGATATATATGTATATGCATATATATATATACATACATACTTATATTTATGTGTGTGTATCCGTCTGTCTGTCAAGCTGGTCATGAAAACAGGCCCCTTGCTCGGATGTAGCCAAATGGGCAGCTCAGTCTCCATGTGGGTTCCCTAGTAAGGCGACCGGAGGCTGTCTCTGAAATGAGCTCTGTTGCCAGCTCTTTGATCACTTCCCCCAGGTGGGGTGGTCTGGCCAGGCCACAGAGGAAAAAGACGCAGGCAGTCCTGATGAGACTTGATAGACTAGGGTCAGATGGTAGAGGAGGAGGACTTCCCCTTTTTGAGGATGAGGAGAGGGAGATAAAGAGGAAGAGGGAGGTAAAGTGGAACTGGGAGGTGACAAGGGAGAGGGCTACAATCTGGATATAAAGTGAATAAGTTATAATATCTATCTCTGTATATTTGTATCTATCTATCTATCTATCTATCTATCTATCTATCTATCTATCTATCTATCTATCTAAATGTGTACTTTGGGAATACCAGTTACATCCCATCACACCACTCTTACTTCTCTCTTGGGAACCTATAGTAATGGTTTCCTTGTCATTCTTTGAGTGCAGCAGCACTGAGCTTAGTAAACATAGCACAGATTCCTTATCAAACTGGACACATTGAGTTCATGAGGCTCCAGAGATAAGCTGAAAATTAACAGGATGGTATCAGCCATTTAATTCACTCATTTTTATTCAAACATCATAATGTAGAGTAAATTTTTAAATTACTCTAACCATTTTAAAATCAATCAGTCATAATGACTTGACTCATCACAACCAAGAAGTCAGGGCAACAAAATGGTAATTTTTACTGTCCAGATAAAGAAGAAAAATTTTAATTCACCACTTTCTGTGTTACAGACAGCTGTGTGCCTGGAATCTCAGTGATTTCACTTCATTTAACATGAAAAACTATAAAATCGACATATAAAATCACTTGGAAGAACTACTCATACTACTACTAATAATAATAATGTTAGGCCCAGATCTTAAAGTCTCCAAAGGCCATCAGGAGCCAGACCACGTATGCAAGAGCAAAGAGCTTTATTCTCCATCGTCACCAATGCAGGGGATCAGAGAGGTGAGCCCCAAGTACCTACATGGCAGGGGTTTTATTTGGGGTTTGAACAAGAACCCAGAATTCCCAGCTTAGCAGTCACAGTATTGGATGACATTCAGCAAGGGCAAGCTTTTTATATAGTGATTGGCTAACTAACATAACTAATATTGAGCTAGCTATCTATAGACCTCAGGAAAGTTAGATCTGTGGGCTGCCCAGCACAGATGATAAGATACCTTCCCATTCTTGTGGTTACCTCCAGGTTATTACTTGGGTAAGGAATCTTATGACCTTGTTTCTGGAATTGGTGATCCATGGCCTAGTTTGTGGGACTTTGGTGTGGGATCACTAGTTCCTGGTGACTTTTGGATGACCTTGTTTATGCTTAGTTCCTGGTGACTTTGGGAGCTGTCCGGTTTTCTCAATAATAACAATAATTTTAAACGTAGTAAAAGCTTTGGAACTAAATACAAGCCACCAGCAGTGTTCTGTAAGTATGCATGCTAATTTGTGTGTTTTTACAGAAGGCTGTAATTGGACATACATTTTTTCCTATGTGAAACTTTTTGTAACAGTCTTGAATAAGCTAGGGAAAAAGTAATTAAAATGTATTAAACAATTAAGATCTTAATAAAGTATCTGTGGAATTCTTGAAATCAGAATTACTTCTTTCTTTTACTCACATATGAGAAATTGTATACATACACTTTAAAAGGATCATCTGAAAAGCCTGATACTTAGTAACGTGTTATCCTTGCACTAATTAAAATATATTACGTAGCTTCCCAAATGCTGTTTTCAGAGCTCTGGGGCCTCTGATACAGCAGTTAAGCCTTCTCTGACTTATATGTGAGTGATTTAATTACTGTGATATGATTTATATTGCTTGTTTCAAAGATTCATGTAAAGAGAATAATATATCTATATGTGCTTTTGTGAATGTCCTTTGTTATTCAGTGTATTTCTGAGACTCCTGCATGATGTTGGGAACCATAACTTTCTCCCTACTATGTGTAGTAGCCTCTTATATTAATATGCTAGATTCGGCATGCTTAGAATTCTACTATGGTTACTACTGACAATCAGTAGTAGTAATCATTTCTTAAAGACAGTATAACATTACAAACCCCATCAAGCTCTTTTCTTTCCTAGAACAGCATTCTAGTTTCTCCATCTATGCTGTCAGCAAATCTTGGTGTTTCTTTATTTATAACTTTAGTCATCATAGTAATAATATAGCAATCATACTACCACCATTTCCTCTAACTATACTTTTTATTATTTATTACAATTTATTTACCTTGTAGCCCCCACCATCATCTCCTCCCAGCCCCACACCAATCCCATTCCTTCCTCTATGCCCCTTTCCTACGCCTCTCATAGGGGAGGTCCTCTTCCCCTTCTATTTGAACCTAGCCCATCAGGTCCTCTAATTATTATAACTTATATTCTCTTATTTTCATGCCTTTCTAATGGCTTTATTGATTATTGTGTCTCTTGTGATGTATCTCTTTAATATTTTTCAGTTTACTGGATTTTATATTTCTGTTATGGAATTGTACTCTGTATTTACTCTGGACATAAAAGATTTGCCATATTCCAACCCAGCTGGGTCTCAAACAAAGGCAGCAACAAAAATGGTTATGACCAGTTCATAGATGGAGGGTAACATCTAGCCAGTGGTATGCTGGGAACTCATAGCATCAAGAGAAGCAGATAGTTTTCATGCATTAAAAAAGAAACAAATATTACATGTATTCTCTTTTATGTGAATGCTAGTTTTTAAACTTTCAATTGGCATCCTACAATCCATATAGCCACAGAGGGTAGGGTAAAGAGTAAAGACTAGAGGGAGAGAAATATTTCCTAAGGAAGGGAAAATAGTTAAAGAATAGTTAGTTATAGATAGATGAGGAAGACTATAATAAGAAAATTAAATGGGGCAGGGAAGGAAAGAGAGGGAAAGAAGTATATATGGTAAAGGACAATTAAAATTAAGGGCCATTTGAGAGGTCGTATGAAAAGCTACTATTACTTCAGAAACTTCTTAAAATATACATGAATGAAATAGATTTACATAGAGTCAACAAATTACCTAATTATCTAACTCCACAATTTTTGCCACCATGTAAAACCCCCAGTGCTAGGAAAAGGTTATGTCTAGTTGATTTGTAGGCTAAAGGTTGCCCTTGAATTTCATAATCACTTCAGGTTATTAACTAAAATATTCATTGCTCTCCGCAAATTGATGGTGAAACCCCACTGCTACAGGAAATACTTAACATATTTCATTGAACATTAAAAAAAAATAGATCTGGTGACTAACTAGAGCCTCAGTTCCTGTTGAAAAGTGTGTATAGTTATGGAAGGTACTCTGCATGATACAGAGGAAAAAGAAAACCACCAGCCTAGCTATCAGCTCTGTGATCTATAATGGTGACCTGCCTGTGTAACATGCTGGTGTAATGGTGGCTCATAGTAGAATAACCAAACTCTCTTTGACTAGATTTAAGGCCCACTCCATCATGACATGTTACTCATGCCTGACACTGATCAAGTGACCAAGAATCAGCCTAAGATAGAACTTAGGGGAAGCATAATGCTGTTGTTTTAGTAGAGGAACACAGTGATAAAATGACTCCTAACAACATTCTTCTACAGCTATAGACCAGCCATAACCAGAGAAGCTTCCTCTTCAATCAATGGGAAGTAACACAGAAACCAAAAAATGGTCAATGCACAGAGAGTGAGAGATTTCATATTACTCAGTCTTAAGCAGGATGTCTTCATTCATCCTCTTCTCTCAGGTCTCAATGAACTATACAGAAAAGGAGGTGGGAAGATTTTAAGAGTCAATGGGGATGGACAACAATAAGAAACTATCTTCCAGACACAACAAGAGTGACGCAATCTGTACACATAGAGTCTGTGGTAGCATGTACTTGTGGCAGTATGAACAAGGCGTGCACAGGTTCAAGTCAGACAGGGTCCCAACATCGAGAAGGGAAGTGGATAAAAGTTTGCATCTCTAACTCAAAAGCTAGCTTCAATTTAACAGCCACTAATAATGGAAAAATTAATCGTCTACAGTGTAACCACACTGGGAATGTATGCCCTACTTAAGGGCAGACCCCACACTCTTAGCAGTAGATAGCCAATACATAATCAACTCAATGATATTTTTGTGGACTATTTTTCTCATATTCCTTTGAAAATTGTTTTTCTTAGTGGTCTTTTGCATCTGTATTATAATTTCTGATTTTGAGATTTTATGTTTTTCTTACTGAGTGTGTTACATGTGCTATTTGTTTCTTAGTCTGTTTTATTTGTGTGTGTGTGTGTGTGTGTGTGTGTGTGTGTGTGTGTGTGTGAGAGAGAGAGAGAGAGAGAGAGAGAGAGAAAGAGAGAGAGAAAGAGAGAAAGAAAGGATGTAGAGTTGGGTTGGTGGGAATGTAGGGAGAATCTCTGAAGAGCTGGAAGAGAAAAAAACATGATCAGAATATATTGCATGAAAATTATTTTTAGTACAAAATATGTGTATAAAACAAAAATAAAAACCAAGAAAGCATGCTATATTTATATATTTAGAAACACACATATGTAACAACAAATACAGAAAAAGAAGCCATGAATTTGAAAAAAAGAAAGGGCGTACATGTAAGGATTGAAGGCAAGAAAGGGAAGAAAAAATGATGTAATTATAATCTCAAAAATAAAGAAATTATAATAAAAAGAATAGTCAACTCTATACCTAAATTCATAACATCTTCTTCATTAATTATTTTGATATATATATGCATATATATATATGATAAAACATAACCACATATATATCTCACTGAGTGCATTTGCTGTTGTTAACATTAACTCTTGGGATTAGAGTTTTGAAGTGAACTGTACATCTAATATAAAGTAAGATTTGATTTCACTGGAGACTGCATAAAAGCTGTTCTACCTCTGTTTATTGTAAAGTCTAACTCTTCATTGTAATGATGCCTTGAAATTGTAGCTTGGTTCATATTTGTGAAACACACAATTTAAATTATTACTTTCAAAATTACTTAAGTATTTTTAGGATTTTATTTCCATTTAAAGTTTTATAATTAACTATAAATTTCTACAAAAATATGCTCGAATAATTACTAGAACTACAACTTTGTGGACATCATTGGAAAGGGATAATTACTAGTGAATTCAACTTTAATAGTCCCTCAAGTATTACATCTCCATTATTTTAAAAATAAAATTCCTTCATTTATTTAAACTTTTAATTTAATACTTTCTTTGATTTTACCAGATTGCATTTTCTCATTTTCAAGGTCAAATTATCAACTAAATATTTTATTTTTTTTATTGATTCTATGGCAAGTGTTAATTTTTAAAAATGTTTTTATTATTTGCCCCGAGGTGGTGGCCACCAGTGTGCACCATAACTCCAAAACTGGTGAGTGGATGGGCTGGTGGTTGAAGCCAGAATGTAGACGTTGAGGCTTCCTAGGCTAGAGGGGACAACCATAAGCTGGAACTGATTGGATCCAGGCCCCCTGTGGATGTCTCTGGGAGGGGGTTTGTCTGAGAGTAATGGACTATTGAGTCCCTGCATTTTTGCTTCCGCCCATGTTCCGGGGGCCTCCCTGCTCTAGCAGCCAAATACCTATGCTAGCAGACAGACACTGGATCCCTCCCACCCACACCCCCACCGTGGGCAACATAGGGATTGTCGGGTCAGCATTCTCAACATTAAAACTCTGTTGTGTAGGTCTCCCAGAAGAGTCCAAACAAATAATTCCTGGAGCTAAGATGGTGCAGACCAGGCATATCTGAGTGCCTGGAGACGTAGTGTAACAGGCCTGTGGGCCACTGAGGCATTCAGGGAACCTGTGCATGAGCCCTGAACCAGTGAACCCTGCCAGCACCCCCACCTGAGCTCACCCCCACCTTATGCTCCATCCTTCCACAGAAATTCAGGCACTTGCACCTGGTCCTTCAAGGCATGCTTCCAGACACACACGGTGCTTGCACACATGTGCCTGTGACCTTCCTTCCTTAGCTTCAGCTGAAACACCAACATCCATTCTCAAACAGGTGGATCTCTCTCATCTGCCTGAAGAATACTCCATATTGTAGACAAAAATGGACCCAGTCTGAAGTATAGACTCCAGGAACAAACAGTGAAGGCTATGGACAATCAAATGGCTAGAGGCTGGTGTAAGAACATATCAAACAAAAAATTAGGACATCATGGCTTGACCAGCAACCCAAATCAAAGGATATTTTAATTCAACTGAAACACAGGAGAATTATCTTAAATCTATGCTTCTCCAGTTATTAAAGACACATAAAGAGGAAACGAACAAAGTTCTCAAAGAAATACAGGGAAATATAGCCAAATAATTATAGGTACATATAGAGGAAACAAAAAAACCAACCAAACAACAACAACAACAACAAAAATAGAGGCCATCATGGGCAGACAGGAATCCAAATACAAACAGATGAAGGAAATGGTGCAAGATATGAAAACAGAATTAGAATCATTAAAGAAAACACACACTGAGAAACTCCTAGAGATGGAAAACCTAGTGAAGAGACATGGAACCACAGACATAAACATCACCGACAGAATCCAAGATGAGGAGGAGAGAATCTCAGGCACTGAAGACACAACTGAAGAAAAACACATTAAAAATATGTTTAAATTGTCTATTGCCAGTGGATCTTAAAAATCTTAAGTAGATTATGACACTTAGAGAAGTTAAAAGCCTCTAATAATTTCTCAGTAGACTTGTGAAATCTAAAGTCCTTCTATGCCGTAAAAGACTTAGGCCCATAAAATCTGTTTATGCTGTCTTAATAACTTCCTTGCCTATCTCTCACTGTGCCAGATGGCCTGGCATAACCTTGCTTCAGTTAAGCCAGCCAGCCCTATAGCACAGAGCTTTATTTCTACTTCCCTTTAAAATCATATGTTCATTTTTTGATGCCTGCACTCCACCCCTGACAGTTCATATAAAGAGCCCTCACTTCACTTCACACTCCAGATGTGGGCAGGGTTTCTCTGCCCACATTGTGAAGATTCTGTTCATTTAATCTCATGCCATATATTGTTCTGTTTTAGTTCCTCTTTTGCCAGTTTTGCTATCAGCAAGTGATGAAAGAAACTTTGGTTCATTGCTATATTTGTAAGTTTCTGGCACCTTGTGGTTTGACACTCTGAGTATTAGAATAAATGGATGTCAAAGTCCAGTGAGGGAAGGGGCAGAAATCAGATTGCTGTGGGTTACCATTGGCTAGGAAGTGAGGAAAACAATAGCCAGCAAATACTCTTTGGGTAGCTTTTTCTCTTAGACCATCTGATTAAGTGAAGTTCACATAACGAGGGTATAGCAGAGGAAAAACTGTTGCTTGTCCTATGAAGTCTTTATTTAGTTAAGAGATCTATATTTTAAAAAGAGACTTATCTTAGACTCCCTGAAGTCTCTAAATATAATTAAATGGAACACCGTTGGTTTTTAAATGAAAGAGAAATCTCCACAAAATTGGAACAATGAGTTTCATGGCTTTAGCATTCAAACTTCTGATTCTTCTTTTCAGAACTCCTCATTCATTTCTGTTGCTATTGAGTGGGATAGGGAAGGGCAAGGATTTCTGTTTTACACTTGGCTGAGTTTAAATTCACCACAGTTCTTTGCCAGCAACAGAGGCCAGAGGTCAGTATAGTGGACCCATGATGCTGTTACTGGTTGGGAGACTCTACTCAGAGAAACACTTTGCTCAGTGTGAGCCCCAAAGCTGAAGGTTTACACACCTGGAAGAATTCATACTCAGTTTTATTTTATTTTATTTGGATTTTAGCAGACATTTTCTAGGCCTACAAAAATTAAACCAAATATTTTACTTACTGTTCATTTGAATTCCAGTCCTTCTTCTGTCCATCATTACCTTCCTTGCTTTTAGAGTTGTTCTGTGTGTATCTCACATTCGTCTCCAGCTCTGAATAACTGTCCCCCAGGGCTGCAAACATAGATATGAGCTAACATATCTAGCTGAGAGTCTAACTAAAAGGCAGAGAGAAACTATCCAAATCAGCAAAATCAGAAATAAAAAGGGGAACACAATGACAGACACTGAGGAAATCCAAACTATTATTAGGTCTTACTACAAAAGCTTACATGCCACAAGATTTGAAAATCTAAATGAAATGGACAACTTTCTTGATAAATTCCATCTACCCAAAATTAAATCAAGATCAGGTAGATAGATTAAATACTCCTATATCCTCCAAGGAAATAGAAGCAGTCATCAAAATCTCCCTTCCCCAAAATAGCCCAGGACCAGATGGTTTCAGCCTAAAATTCTACCAGACCTTCAAAGAAGAGATTGCTCCAATTCTATTCAAACTATTCCACAAAAGAGAAACAAAAGAAGTATTATCAAACTCATTCTACAAAGCAATAGTCACCTTGTTACCTAAACCACACAATGACCCAACAAAAAAATAAGACTTCAGGCCTATCTCTCTTATAAACATTGATGCAAAAATATTCAATAAAATACTTAGAAACCAAATCCAAGAACACATAAAAGATATCATCCACCCTGAACAAGTAGGCTTCATCCCAGGAATGCAGGGGTGGTTCAGTTAATAGAAAGCCATCTATGTAATCCAACTATTATAACAACCATATAAACAAAGTGAAGGAGAAAAACCACATGATCATCTCCTTAGATGCAGGAAAAAAACATTGAAAATAACCAACACCCATTCATGTTTAAAGTCTTGGAGAAATCAGGGAAACAAGGCACATACCTAAACATGGTAAAGACAATATACAGCAATCAAATAGCCAACATCAAAGTGAGGGAGAAAAACCTAACTTAATTCCACTGAAATCAGGGACAAGGGAAGGCTGTCCATTGTCTCCATATCTCTTCAACATAGTACTTGAAGTCCTATCTGGAACAGTAAGACAACTAAAGGCGATCAAGTGGTTACAGAGCAGAAAGGAAGAAGTCAAAGTATCACTATTTGCAGGTGATATGATAGTATACATGAGTGACTCAAAAAAATTCAACCAGAGAACTTCATCTGATAAATACCTTCAATAAAGTGACTGGATACAAAATTAATTAAAAAAATCAGTATACCAAATACAAAAGGGTGGAGAAAGAAATTAGGGAAACAACACCCTTCCCAATAGCCACTATTAGCATAAAGTACCTTTGGGTGACTCTAACCAAGCATGTGAAAAACCTGTTTGTATTTGTTTAACTGCCTACTTGGTCCCAGTGATCATGAGTCTGAGAACAGTAGCGAGACAAGGGTTCTCAGTTCCCAAGCCTGTTAAAATTGTGTGGGCAATTTTGGGATCTTAATACACTTGTTTTTCTTGTCACTGTGATGTAGTGCCTGACAAACACAGCAGATGGGAAGAAAAGTTCATTTTGATTAAACATTTACAAGGTGTAAGTCCATTGCACAAGTTAAGCTACTGTTAGAGTGGCTGAATTTCTAATTGTAACATGTAAAAGCCACACGTTATGACTGTTATGTATTAAAGACACACAGGCTGGCGAGCCAGAAAGCAGAGTGTTCAAGACTAGAATGAGAACCACATCAGGATGAGTAATAATTCTCAAGACATATTCCTGGTGATACACTTCCACCACCTAGCTTCTGTCTCCTGAAAGCATCTCAGCTTGGGGCCAAGTATTTAAAATGTGATTTTGTGAACACCATCTCAGATTCTACTTATAACATTCAGGATGACAGAGTCTTTCCTGCATGGCTTCTGACTGAATGTTTCTAGATTATGCATTGAACAAGATTTTTGAAGCACATGCCTGAAGTTTGTGAACTACTGCTTTCTTTTTAAAATTTGTAGTTTCACAGTGCTTTGCTTTCTCTCCATATGCCTGTTTCTGATGACCTATGCATGCTTATAAAAATACACAACAGCCAAGACATCACACCATGTATAATACAGTTCGTAAAAGATGCTGGCTAAGCTTTTTTTCTTTTTTCTCTAGAGGCCTGCAGTCAACTGAGAAGTGAGGGACACAGATGTGATAAGTTGTTTTTTTTTTTCAGCTATAATAGGCATCTCGAAATATTTCTGCCTGGCAAGATTGGAAAAAACTCCTTAATAAAGGCAAGTTAGAATCTCAGTCTTAGCTTTGAAGGTGTCTGGATTTCAAGGATATAATAAAGTATAAAGGTGTATCATATAGAAAATAAGGGTTGTGCATTCAAAAATATAAAATGATCTCTAGATCATTTAATTTCAGTGATAATAGAAATATTGATTTGATTTATTCTGTTTATTGCAATGGTATAATGATTGAAAGATTATTTTGAAGTATGCATAGTTTATCTTAATTGTATTGAGATATAAATGTGATTTTTAAAAGAACAATTAGTGATTATGTCTTTCACCATTTTCATTAAATTTCTCTATTTTGTAAGAGTTATGATTTTCTGAATATTTATTTGGTGTTTGTCCTTTAAAAATGGTCAATATTACTTCTCATGTTCCTATATAATTTGGAGTTGAATTATTACCTGACTTGGCCAGAAGTTTGTATTAATACTACTGATCTTATTAGTTTGTTCATTGTGTAAAGTAGGTGGGTTCATTTTGCTTTCTATTCCAGATTTCTTTCCAGTCACCATTTTGAAATTACATGACATTTTTACACAAGGATATTCTAAGCAGCAAATACAGTTATCTTAGTGGAGTCTGTAACCTTTGCTCCAAAATGAAACAGTTAATGATGTTATTGTGATTATGTAAACCCCACCTGCTGAATGGGTGAAATTTACAGGTAGCATGTTTTTCTCTGGAACATATCCTCACAGGCGCCTGGTGAATGTATACTGTGGGTGAATCTAAGACTAGTCGAGACATACTTTCACATGCTAAACAACATCCTTGGAAGAATTTTGTATTTTGATGAAATCCATGGCCCATTAATCTCAGTTCTATAGTGTGTTTATAGCACAGAAGACCAAGTTTTTCTTAAATTTTTTTTTGTTCACTTAAGTTTTGTTTCTGATTGTCATGACTTCAAGAAGTGTCCCTCTGTCCCCCAGTTAATCATATGCTTCCTCTCTGTAAGAGTACTTAACATTCTTCTTTTTTATTTTTGAATCTGCCAGGAAATTTCTGATATATATATATATATATATATATATATATATATATATGAAAATGTTTCCAGGAAATATGAATATCATCTCCCTTTTAAAACGGACAGTGACATGTAATACAGTTTCATGCCTCACTTTTCTCATTTGGGTAATATATTTTCCAGCTCTTTTTGCACCAGTGTGTTAAAAGAATACTCACTGTTGTTTATAACTTAATTGTATTTTGTTCCTAAGGACATTATCTGTCCCAGTCCTTAGCTAAAGGCACCTAGGTATAGTTCCTTTCAGTGCCAGAAAACAGTGTGTTATTAATGTGCTAACATAGTACTGAGTTTACCAGTACGATAGTTAAGAATTATTAGGTCTCAGCTAGGGTCACCCCCACAAACTGCAGGGAGCCTCTCCCATCCCAGGTCTCCTCCAAATAACTGATCTTTATTCCTGTTTTCTATTTATTTATTTATTCTTTTTTATATTAATTACAGTTTATTTACTTTGTATCCCAGCTGTAGCTCCCTCCCACATTCCCTCCCACTCCCACTTTCTCTCCCTCATCTCCTTCCTGCCGCTCTCTAAGTCCACTGATGGGGGAGGTTCTCCTGCCCTTCTATCTGATCCTAGCTTATCAAATCTCTTCAGGGCTGGCTACAATGTCTTCTTCTGTGGCCTAGCAAGATTGCTCCTCCCTGGGGGTTAGGGGGGAGAAGTCAAAGAGCCAGCCTTTGAGTTCATGTCTAAGACAGTCTCTTTTCCCCTACCTAAGAAAGCCATTTGGATACTGAGCTGTGATGCGCTATATTTGGGCAGGGGTTCTAGGTTATATCCATTCATGGTCCTTGGTTGGAGAAACTGCCTCAGAAAAGACTCCTGTGCCCAGATATATTAGGTCCCTGTGGAGCTCCTGTCCTCTCCAGGTCATACTAACTCCCACTTCTTTCATATGATTCCCTGCACTCTGCCCAAGGTTTGGTTATGAGTCGCAGCTTCTGTTTTGATACACTGCTAGGTAGAGTCTTTCTGAGGCCCTCAGTGGTAGGCTCCTGTCTTGTTACTTGTTTTCTCCTATATACAATGTCCATCCCATTTGTCTTTCTAAGTGAGGATTTATCATCTTACCCTGGGTACTCTTTCTTGTTTATCTTCTTTAGGTGTACAGATTTTAGTATGGTTATTCTATCTTACAGGTCTAGTACCCACTTATAAGTGAGTATATATACCATGTGTGTCTTTCTGCTTCTGGGATTCATCACTCAGGGTGATCTTTTCTAGGTCTCACCATTTGCCTGCAAAGTTCATGATTTCCTCCTTTTTAATTGCTGAGAGGTATTCCATTGTGTAAAAGTACCAGGATTTCTGTATCCATTCCTCAACTGAGGGTCATCTGGGTTGTTTCCAGGTTCTGGCTATTACAAATAAAGTTGCTACAAACATGGTTGAGCAAATACCCTTGTTGTGTACTTGAGAATTTTTTTCTGGATATATGGCTAGGAGTGGTATAGCTGGGTCTTGAGAAAGCACTATTCCTAATTGTCTGAGAAAGCACCAGATTGATTTCCAAACTGGTTGTACAAGTTTACATTCCCACCAGCAATACAGGAGGTTTCTCTTTTCTCCACAACCTCTCCAGCATATGTTGTTTTTGAGTTTTTGATCTTAGCCATTATGATGGGTGTCAGGTGAAATCTCAAGGTGGACAACAAATGGATGTCTACATGCAGACAAATGAAACTAGATCAATATCTATCACTCTGCACAAATGGATCAAAGACCTTAACATAAAACCAGACACACTAAATCGGTTAGAAGAAAAAGTGAAGAAGAGCCTCATTGGCACAGGAGACAACTTCCTGAAGAGAACACCAACAGCACAGGCTCTAAGAGCAACAATCAATAAATGGGACCGCATGAAACTGAAAAGCTTCTGTAAAGCAAAAGACACTGTTGTCAGAACAAAGCAACAGCCTACAGACTGGGAAAAGATCGTCACCAACCCTATATCTGAGAGAGGGCTGATATCCAGAATATATAAAGAACTAAAGAAGTTAAAAAGCAACAAATCAAGTAGTCCAATTTAAAAATGGGGTACAAAGTTAAACAGAAAATTCTCTGTAGAAGAATACAGAATGGCAGAGAAACACTTAAAGAAATGTTCAATGTCCTTAGCCATCAGAGAGATGCAAATCAAAATGACCCTGAGATTTAATCCTGTTTTCATCCCCACTCTACTCATTTCTACTCTATTCATCCCTATCCTACTCAGTTTCATCTCCACCATCCGTCTACTTCCATATCCATTTTATTTCCCTTCTGAATGAGATTCAAACATCCTCCCTTAGTTCCTGCTTGATGCAAAGGTTTTGGGGAGTCTGTGAATTGTAGCATGGTTATCCTATATTTTATGGCTACTATTCATTTATAATGAGTACATACCATGAGTGTCTTTCTGGGTATGGGTTACCTCATTCAAGATGATATTTTCTAGTTCCATCCATTTGCCTGCCAATTGCATGATGTCCTTGTTTTAAGAGCTGAGAAATATTTTATTTTATAAATGTGCCACATTTCCTTTATCTATTTTTTATATATTTTTCTGTTGAGGGACATCTAGGTTGTTTACAGTTTCTGGCTATTACAAATGAAGCTGCTATGAACACTGTTGTGCAAATGTCCTTGTGGTATGGTAGAGATTCTTTTGGGTATATGCCCAGCATTGGTATAGCTCTGTATTAAGGTAGAACTATTCTCAATTTTCTGAGAAACTGCCAGATGGATTTCCAGTGTGATTGAATAAAGCAATGAAGGAGTGTTCTCTCTCTCTCTCTCTGTTCCTGTCTTTCTTTGTTTCTTTGTTTCTTTGTTTCTTTGTTTCTTTCTTTCTTTCTTTCTTCCTTTCTTCCTTCCTTCCTTTCTTTCTTATTTTAATTTACTCACTTTGTATCCCCGCTGTAGCCCCTCCCTCATCTTGTCCCAGTCTTACCCTCCCTCTTTTTTCTCCCTCTATGCTCTTCCCCTAGTCCACTGATAGAGAAGATCATTCCTCCCCTACTGTCTGACTGTGGCCTATCAGGTCTCATCAAGACTGGCTGCTTTGTCTTCCTCTGTGGCTTGGCAAGGTTGCACCCCACTTCCAGAGGGAGGTGATCAAAGAGTTATCCACTGAGTCCATGTCAGAGAAGGTCCTGCTCCTATTACTAAGGAATGCACATTGAGACTGAGCTGCCTATGGACTACATCTGAGCAGGGGGACTAGGTATTCTCCATGATTGATTCAGTCTCTGTAGGATCCCCCTGGGCCCAGATATTTTGACTCTGTTGTTCTCCTTATGGAGCTCCTCTCCCCTCCACGTCTTTCTATCCCCCCCTTCTTCCATAAGATTCCCTGTACTCTGCCCAAGTTTTGGCATCTGCTTTGATAATATGCTGAGTAGATTCTTTCAGAGTCCCTCTGTGGTAGGCTCCTGTCTTGTTCCCTGTCTTTTCCCACTTCCAATGCCTATACCATTTGCCCTTCTGAATGAGGATTAAGCATATTTCCTAGGGTCCTTGTTGTTGTTTGACTTTTTTAGTACTATAGATTTTGATATGTTTATCCTATATTATATGGCTATTTTCTCATGTTTCCCAGCCATTAGATATTCCTCTGTTGAGAATTCTTTGAATAGCTATGTACCCCATTTTTAATTGCGTTGTTTGGTTAGTTGGTATTTAATTTCTTGAGTTCTTTTTAACTTTAGCTAATAGCCCTTTCTTGGAAGGAGAGTTGGTGAAGATATTTTCTCAATCTGTTAACTGCTATTTTGTCCTTTTACTGCTAATGGTGTCCTTTTACTTTTCAGTTTCCTGAGGTTCCATTTATTAATTGTTGACCTTAGAGCCTGTGCTATTGGTATTCTGTTCAGGAAGCAGTCACCTGTATCAATGTGTTCAAAGCTATTCCCTACTTTTTCTATTAACATGAGTGTCTCTGGTTTTATATTGAGGTTTTTGATCTACTTGGACATATGTTTTTTACATTCATCTACATTCAAGCAATCAGGTAGACCAGTACCATTTGTTGAAGATGCTTTCTTTTTCCCCCATTGTATGGTTTTGACTTCTTTCTTAAAAATCAACTGTTCAGAGGTGTGTGGCTTTATTTCTGGGTCTTTCATTATAGTCCATTGATCGACCTGGAACATGAAGTGGATACCTCCTGTAGACAGGCAAGATTCCCAGTGGAAGGAGGGTGACAAGAATACACCACAAAAGCTTGGACCTAAAATATATTCTGCCTACAAGATGTACTGGGATAAAGCTAGAGTAGAGATTGAGGAACTACCAAGAAATGACTAGCTGAACATGAGACCCACCCCATAGAAGAGCTCAAACTTGGCACTATTAATGACACTTTTCTATTAGCTAAATGTTTACTGAGAGGCTTTGTCCAGCAGCTGATGGAAACAGATGCAAAGACCAACAGCCAAACAATAAGCTAAGCTTGGTGACTTTTGTGGAAGAGTTGGAGGTAGATCAATGCTTTCTACTACTTAGCTATTTCCATTTTCTGTTGGATGAATGTTTCTTGTTTTTTTTTTATCTTTTATCACTTATTAAGTGACCACCATATTTACATGTTAATGAAATGACTTTAAGAATTGCAAGTCTTTTCAGGTTGTCCTTTTGTTTTTTATTATGATATATACATTATATATATATATATATATACTTTTTCTAGGCATTTGATTGTTAGTATACAGGATACAGTTAGTATACAGTACACAGGATAGCTTCTCAGCATTTTCCTTTGTGGTGAAACCAAGCTTTATTTTTTTTTTCTACAAACTTTTTTCTGTATTTCTTTTTAATTTTTAAAATGTATTACAATTTATACACTTTGTATCCCAGCTGTAGCCCCCTCCCTCATACCCTCCCAATCCTGACATCTTTCTGTCCCTCTTCTCTTCCCATGCCCCTCCCCAAGTCCACTGATAGGGGAGGTCCCCCTCCCCTTCCCTCTGACCCTAGCCTATCAGGTTTCATCAGGACTGCCTGCATTGTCTTCCTCTGTGGCCTGGTAAGGTTGTTCCCCACCCCTTTTAGTGGGAGGTGATCAAAGAGCGAGCCACTGAGTTCAAGTCAGAGACAGCCCCTGTTCCCATTACTAGGGAACCCACTTGGAGGCTGACCTGCCATGGGCTACATCTGTGCAGGGGTTCTAGGTTATCTCCATGCATGGTCCTTGGTTAGAGTATCAGTCTCTGAAAAGACCCCTGTGCTCATATATTTTCATTCTGTTGCTCTCCTTGTGGAGCTCCTGCCCCTTCCAGGTCTTTCTATCATTCTCTTCTTTCATAAGGTTCCCTGCACTCTGCCCAAAATTTGGCTACGAGTCTTAGCATCTGCATGACTGATCATGACTTAACCTTAAGTCTTATTAAAATGTAGTTACACAGAATTTAAACATTAAGGTGTTTATAAACGTGTGCTTCCAAAGTTCTCAAAAATTATCACAGCCCCTAGAATTATATAAGATCTTTGTTCAAATTTTTTTCAACCTTAAAGATAGTTTTCAAAAGATAAGTAAAAGAGAAACATTAAAATAATTTTAATAACCTTGATTTTTAAAATAACTATTATATTTTAAAATATATTAACCATAGTAAGTATGTCAAATTGTGAGCTTTTCCTTCTTCTATTGTATGTATTTAATTCTGTCAGCCATTTACTTTTGATGGTATTATAAGTAAAATGACAGCATTGGATGGTGTAGAGGATTATAATTTTGAGAAAACATTGAGCTACATATAAATACTAGATCTAAATAACAAATCAAAATTAGCAAAATATAGAACTGTTAAAATTTTTCTCTTCTTTTTTGCTATTTTGTTTACAGCTGAAAGGACCAATTACCAGAATTTATGTCATTTAAGATGTGCTCTTGCTTGCATGTTTTCACAGACTGGTAAGTAGAGTAAGCCCAAAGTCTATGTTCAGTTTGGTTTTGTGTGCCTAATTCACAAAATTTTGCCCAGAGCAATGCTCTGTTTTAGTTCATCTTGTAAAGGTCACTAGTATTTAAAGATCTTTGGAGACTAGAAAACCAGACCTAATGAAAACCCTGTCACAGTGCTGTCAGGAGATGTGGGCTTGTCTACTGACTTACCACCTGACCTTGACTAAATGAGGTCATTGACCTTTAACTCATAACACTTGAACTGTGTAGGCAGAGGCGCACTATTCCTAGATATATTCTCTCCACAGAAAGATCAAAATCAAGAACTTAAGACTGGTCTACCTACCACCACAATAGTGACTTTGGAGAGCATCTTTGCTGATTGGATGCATTTATGTTTCTCACTTTTGTGTGAAGCTGTGTGTTCTGTGTGGAAACCATGTGCTTTATTATATTTAAATATATTATTTTCCTCTAAATTGATAGGTTGATCTGAATAAAAAAACACTGTAATTTTTCCTTCTTCAACAAAACCTCAGCATTAAAATAAAAGGAATTTTCCATTGTTAAAAACAATTTCTTTTAAACACCATCCCTTAACTCCACATGATTGATAGAGAGCTTAACATTTCAAAACTCTGGCCACAGATTTTTTTCTTTCTTTTTTTTTTTTCCCCATGGAAGAGCACAAATGAATGAATATTCACACTTAACTTTTAGCTTCAGGCTAAAATGTATTATGCACCTTATTTTGGTTTTTAAAAATAATCACCTTGTCAGAGTTCAATGGCAAAGTGAAATCAAATCTGTCAATAGAAACAATTTTGAGGGCAAAAAGCACATTATTCACACCCCCTCGGAGTATCGTTTCATTTCAATGTTCCTGATTTTTTTACCTGCTGCTTTTTCAGCAAGGCTCCACGGAGCAGTATAATGAAGTCTAAACTATCATGCACTGAAAACTCATTCCTGCTGACAGGACAGAGCTGACAACTACCAGGTTCTCGTACACTGTCCCCTTTTAACATTATATTGTATGTACATGAAGTGCATCCCTAGAACTTTCTTTTTAAAATGTACGAGCACAAGAAAAAAAATGGATTCCCATATGTCTACCAACATATTGCATGAATATGTTAACACCACTACAACACCAACTGCTTTCATTGTTTTGTTGTAAGTCGAAGAAGAGTTAGGATCTACATCACTTAAAATGTGGTTTTCACTTCTCTTTGGAGAAAGAAAAACATTTATTATACTTACTTAGGCTTAAAAATAGTAAATCTTATCTCTAATGGAAAATCTTGACAACTGAAATGATTTGAGAGATGATGTATTTAAAAGTATGGCTTTTAATATTTCAACTCTCAAAGAGTGATCAGACATGTTTCCAAGCCTAGTGCTAACATTTTAGAAGCCACATGTCTTTACTGTCCTTATCTAAACTAAGTTGAATAAATTAAGATCATTGCTAAACTGTGGGTATGATTATAACAGATTTGTACCTAATGTTTTGTCGTTTCCTTGAAGCCAGGGCTCATGGTGCTGCTCATGGTGTGGAAAGTGGATGGTGCCTCTATGGTCCTAAAATGACACTTTCAAGTAATAAGAGGTTTTTGAGACTGAAAATCTCAAGTAAAGATCAGAATGAAGTCAAGTGGCAGTCATGGAAGATTTTAAGTGCACTTCATTACAAAATATCTTTTGTCTTAAATTTTGGAAGAAAAAAAAAAAACAAAAATCAGATCATGAAAGGATGCCCAAAGCCAGACTGGCAAAATATTAAATCTTGGAAAAGAAATTATGTTGCTCTGCAGAAAATGAGCAAAAGAAAACATGAACAAAACAGGCAAAGGTCTCAGTCAGCTTGCTGGATAAGAGCCTCAAGCTGTCTGTATTCTGTAGTTCCCTGTGACATTTGTGGTGGTTGTTGTAGAATTCTGTATATGTGGGCCTGCTTTGTTCAGAGACCAAACTACAGCTACCAAACCACACCAAGAGCTACAAATACATGTCAATGAATGGATCTATAAGGGCCTAATAAAAACACATGTGATGTTCATAGGCTCTAGTTATTCTAAAGTTCCAGTTACAAACAGGTTTCCTAGAATAAAATATATGATATTGTTCACATGTTATGTTCACATGGTCATTAAAATGACCATGAAGCACATGTTAGTGACAGAATTAGCAAGGGAATAAGTATCATCTCTGCCCTATAATCATATCATGTCTCCTGTGTTTTCTAATCTAATTGGTTAAGAAGAGAAGCCCTTTGTACTATTTAAGAAACAAAGGAATGAGAGTTTTATGTTTCTAGAATTCTGCTCATCACCTAAAAGACCTCTTCGTGTATGAGGTGGGCACTGATATAATTGTATACTGTCTCTAATTGTAAGCTCTTTTTATTTGAGAAACTTTTACATGCCCAGGTGTTCAAATGTGTGAGATCTGCATGTACATCAAACATTTAGTGAAAATAAAAAAAGAAAGTTAACGAAAAGCAATTCACTGCTTATATATAATTTTGACACCTATTTAAGTTGAATATTTTACATGCCAATGAGATGGTTTGTGCTTGATTATTTTTACTTAAAAATAAAAACCTTGACTGAATATTTGATACTCCAGAACACAGCACATCGTCAACATTTTCAGAATTAATCCATATTTTGATTTTACAATTGTCAATGTTGAGAATGCTACTTTGCATAAAACATGATGTAGAAGAAAAAGTAAGTTTAGGGCTATTTCAGAAATTTTAAAAAAATGTCTTATTCCCAAGTCAAAATTGATTTAGATTTTTTTGTGAGACCCAAATCACCAACTCAAACAGCAATTTCAAAAACTAAACATTCTGGAGGCGGGACAAGATGGCTGCGCCAGGAGGACACTGCTTCTGAGCTGCAGAGCAACATTTTTGGTATAATGACCAAGAGCCTGAACTCTGGGCCCTAAAACAACAGTGATCTTGATTCGCAGGTGAGACAAAACCCCACCGTATGGGAACCGGTCAGGTCCATTCTCTGGACACTCAGCCAGAAACTGGAAGAGATCCCGGTTTACACCAGCACTTGGTCGCCAGACCAGTGCCACAAGCCTGCATGTCCTGATCACCTTCCCAGGATGAAGGGTGGGCACAAAAACATCAGAGACTGGGAGTCCCAGTTGAGAGAAAAACCCACAAGGAAGGAAGCAAAGGGAGACCAGCTTAGGCTACCCAGTATTTCCTGGAAAAGGTCCCCGAGACCAGCGGGTGCATTCACTGCCAGCCCAGAGACCTGGCATGCACCAACTACCTGTCACAGACAGAACTGTGCACCCCAGGGCATTAGAGTCTGGGAGTCCCTTTTGGGAGAAAATCCCACAGGGAAAGAAACAAACGGAGACCGAATTAGGTTACCCAGTGTTTCCCTGGAAAAGGTGCCACAGACAGGCGGGTGCACGCCCTGCGAGCCCAGAGACCTGCTGTGCACTAACTAGCCTCTTGCTGCTCACATGAGAGCGCTGCTCACCTGCCACAAACTACCGCTTAGGTACTGGTGCACAGAGCTCCAACCTCAGACCTACAGAAGCCTGGGATCCCAGAGATCAACCCCCAGATACTGCTCTAAGGGGCAATCAGTTATCCGTAACAAAACTGACCAAACCTCAGGACACCCAGGCAATAGCTGCAGCTCACTAAATTACAGCAAGAAACCCAGAAGCAGGACAGCTGTCCCCAGGTCTTCTCCGGGTGAGAGCAGAGCCCTCGTGACTAACAAGGACCACAGTTACCACTCAGGTCTGTACACCTGAGGTGAGCTGTGGCAATTCCTGAAAAACACATGTCATTCAATGACTATACCCAAAAGGCTGAGGAGGCTTCTTTCAGGAAAAATGATCTTCCTGCCAAGGGGATTCCCTGCACCACAGGATTCCAGGAACCACCAGAAACTAACACCCAATACCTAAGATAGCCCAATGGGTAGAGGCCAGTGTAAACAATCAGCCAACAAAAGACAGAGCAATATTGGCATCTCCAGAACCTAGTTATCCAGGGGCAAGCAGCCCTGTACACCCCAGCATAATTGAAATTCAAGAAGATGACCTAACATCTATGCTTATGAAGAGGATAATAGAGGAAACAAATAAAGTGTGTAAAGAACTAGAAGAAGGTAGAGTTAAACATATTATGGCCATCCATAAAGAAATAGGGGAAGATAAAGACAAAAAGATTATGGCCATTCATAAAGAATTACGGGAAGTTGTAGCCAAAGAGTATGTGGCCTTTAGAGAGGAAATACTTAAATCACTGAAAGAAATAAAAGAAACAGAGGATTGTTCAAACAAACAGCTGAAGGAATTGAAGCAAAAACAGGAAAATACAGTCAGACAGATGAAGGAAATCAATAAAACGGCTCAAGATCTGAAGACAAAATTGGAAAATTAAAGCACAAATGGAGGAAATTTTGGAGAGAAAGAAGTTAGGGAAGAAAACAGGAACTACAGAGGTCAGCATAACCAATAGACTACAAGAGATGGAAGAAAGAATCTCAGGTGTGGAAGATACAAGGAAAGAAATTGATGTATCTGTTAAAGAAAACGTTAAATTTAAAAAAATTACAAACAGAAATCATCCATGAAATCCAAGACAACATGAAAAGACAAAACCTAAGAATAATAGGAATAGAGGAAAAATAAGATTCCCTCCTCCAAGGCCTAGAAAATATTTTCAACAGAATCATTGAAGACTATTTCCCCAAATTAAAGGAGAGGCCAATAAGAATACAAGAGGCCTACAGAACACCCAATAAATTAGACCAGAAAAGAAAATCCTCCCTCTACAGAATAATCAAAACAGTATTATACAGAACAAAGAAAAAATACTAAAAGCTGCAAGAGAAAAAGCCAACTAACATATAATGGCAAACCCATCAGAATCACACCTGATTTCTCAACAGAGACTATGAAAGCCAGAAGGGCCTGGACACATATCATGCAGACCCTAAGAGAACACAGATGTCAGCCCAGACTACTATACTAGGCAAAACTCTCAGTCCTCATAGATGGAGAAAACAAGATATCCAGCAACAAAGCCAAATTTCAACAAAACCGACACACAAGTCCAGGGTTACAGAAGATACTGGAAGGAAAAATACAACCCAAGAAAACTAACCACTTTCAAGAAAACACAGGAAATAACTAACCTCACTACAGCAAAACAAAAAGTAGCCAAGCACACAAATGTATTACCATAGCCAACACTGAAATCAAAGGATCTAACAGCCACTGGTCATTCATCTCTCTCAACATCAATGGACTCAATTCTCAAAAAAAAAAAAAAAAAAAAAAACAAAAAAAAAAAAAACACAGGCTGACAGAATGGATGCGAAAACAAGACCCAACAATCTGTTGCATATAAGAAACACACCTAAGTCACAAAGATAGACACTACCTGAGGGTAAAGGGCTAGAAGATGGTTTTCCAAGAAAATGGACCCAAGAAACAAGCAGGTGTAGCCATTCCAATATCTGATGAAATAGACATTCAACAGAAAGTAATAAAAAGAGATGGGGAAGGACACTTCATACTCATCAAGGGAAAATTCCACCAGGAAGACATCAAAATCCTGAACATCTATCCCCCAAATACAAGGGCACCCAAATTTGTAAAAGAAACATTGATAAAGTTTAAACCACACTTAGATCCCCACATATTAATGGTGGGAGACTTCAACACTCCACTCTCAACAAGGGACAGGTTAACAAAACAGAAATTAACAAAGAAACACTGTCTCTAACAGAGGTCATGAATCACATGGACCTAACAGACATTTATAGAACCTAACACCCAAACACAAAAGAATTTACCTTCTTCTCAGCACCTCATGGAACCTTCTCCAAAACAGACAATATGGTTGGTCACAAAGCAAGCCTCAACAGATACAAGGAGATTGAAATAATCCCATGTATCCTATCTGACCACCATGGACTAAAGCTGGACCTTAACAACAACAGAAATAGAAAAGATCCTACAAACACATGGAAAATGAACAATTTGCTACTAAATGACAACTGAGTCAGGGAAGAAGTAAAGAAAGAAACTAAAGTCTTCCTAGAATTCAACGAAAATGACTCAACATACCCAAACTTATGGGACACATGAAAGCAGTGTTAAGAGGAAAGTTCATAGCACTAAATGCCTTCAAGAAGAAAGTCAAGGCTTCTCATTCAAGCAACTTAATGGCTCACCTAAAAGCTCTAGAAAAAAAGAGAAGGAGATGGCTGGAAGTAATCAAACTCAAGGCTGAATTCAGTAAATTAGAAACAAATTAAACAGTTCAAAGAATCAATGAAACCAAGAAGTGGTTCTTTGAGAAAAACCAACATGATAGACAAATGCCTAGCCAAACTAACTAAAAGGCAGAAAGACACCATCCAAATCAACAAAATCAGAAATGAAAAAGGGGACATGACAACAGACTCTGAGGAAATCCAAACAATCATTAGGACTTACTTCAAAAGTCTATATGACACAAAATTTGAAAATCTAAATGAAATGGACAATTTTCTTGATTGATTCCACTTACTGAAGCTGAATCATGATCATGTAAATCGATTAAATAGTCCTATATCCCCTAAGGAAATAGAAACGTCCATCAAAAGTCTCCCATTCAAAAAAAAAAAAAAACCAAAAAACAAAAACAAAAAACCCAGGACCAGATAGTTACAGGGCAGAATTCTACCAGACCAACAAAGAAGAGCTAACTCCAGTTCTCTTCAAACTATTCCACAAAATAGAAAAAGCATGAACACTACCAAACTCATTTTATGAAGCCACAGTCACCTTGGTACCTAAACCTCACAACGACCCAACAAAGAAAGAGAATTTCAGGCCAACCTCCCTTAGGAATACTGATGCAAAAATAGTCAACAAAATACTTGCAAACTGAATACAAGAACACGCCAAATACATCATCCACTATGACAATTGAAGGAATTCAAGGGGATAGAAATCAGGAAAGAAGAAGTCAAAGTATCACTATTTGCAGATGATATGATAGTATACCTGAGTGACACTAAAAATTTTACCAGGGAACTCTTACAGCCGATAAACACCTTCAGCAAAGTGGCTGGATACAAAATTAACTCAAAAGAGTCAGTAGCCCTTCTGTATACAAAAGACAAAAGGGCTAAGAAAGAAATTAGGGAAACAACACCCTTCAAAATAGCCACTAATAACATAAAGTACCTTGGTATGTGTTAGGCTTAAAACATGTTTTCTATGAAAGGGGTTTATTAGGAGAGAGGGGGAACAGTGGAGGGCCATGATGGGGGAGAGAGGGATAGAGGAGAGGAGGAAAAGGGGGAGGGCGCCCCATAGAAAGAGAGAGGAGAGTAAGAGAGGAGAGGAGAGTAAGAAAGTAAGAGGATAAGAGAGGGAGTAAGAGGAATAAGAGGGTAAGAGAGAGAACACATGTCCGGTTGTCCTTTTAAAGGTCAGGTAACTACTAACCACGCCCCCAGGTGTGGCCACCAGGCTGGGTGATACAAGATGATGTCATAAATTGATAGGTAACCCAGAAGCAAGGTTGTTTCAGAATACTAACATTCCTCCCTTTTTCTATAATTAAAAACTGAGGAACTTGGTCTGTTTTTCATGTAAGGCCAGTTAAAATATATAAGTCTAGGTTCATTGGAAGTAGCTCTTAGTTGTCATGCAAGAGGTTATGAGAGAGAAATTATAGGAACAAAAATGGTCAGATCACATAGTCAAGAAAGAGGAGGAAGAGAAGCCTCTGCCCTGGAAAATCTAGGATAGAGGATTATCAACAGAGAGTTGTCAGCCATGCAAGGCAGCAAGTAGGGACTGAGGAATGCTGGGAGAACCTGGAACTGCTTGGTCCTGGTCCTGAAGCACACCATTCCAGCCTTTTGCTAATAATAGGTGAATAATGGGCGTAGATTCTCTTCTGGCTATTTCCTGCTGACACTGGGGTCGCTGTAGGGGAGTCAAAAGGCTGAAATTCTGGCCAAGTCCAGGAAGAATAAACTGCTTTGATGGTGTCCAGGATCTGTGAGAACATCCATGGCTGGGAGGGAAGTGTAGGTCCAGCTTATTGGAAGTCTGTGGAGTCAGAGTTGAACACTTGTAGCTGCTTTGGTGCTGTTGTGGCTATAGGAACATCTGTGTCTGGCAGGACACTGAAACACACATATATAGGCAAAAGATAAAAGTTAAGTACATTATGGAGAAAATCCTTTAGGTGTACATTGAAAACTTTGGGATAGCAAAGAGAGATGGAAGGTTTGAATCAAGGAGACTTGTATATGGGAATCTCCGTTTACCTGGGGAATGTTTATTTACCCAATCACTGGCAGTAGCTAAGAAGGCTTTGCTCTAGATCTGTCATTGAGGCAAGGTTTGGTTACAGAAGGGTGTAAACTTGGAGCCCCTAGTGCTAGCGGGCACTAGGTGTAGAAACCTGAAATTCTCCAGAAGACTTCTCATGAGAGAATTTGGAGACCAGTGTCTGGGCGCTTTCCTATTGGGAGGCAGGGCCAGGAACCTTGTCTTTGGTGTCCCAAGAGAACAAAGTATGGCTCGGAACCAGACCCTATACGTCTGGATGACTCGTCAGTTGTCCAGTCAGAAGGAAGTACCCCTGGGATACTACTAAGAGCATGGTGGTTGCCTAATGTTAGGACTACTTTCAGCTTCAGCAACAGAGAGACCACGTGCAACAACGCCTCCCAAGGGAAAGTGAGCCTTAAAATGAAGGTCAGCAGAGGGTTAGCCCTAGACATGGTTGGAAGGGTCCCTCTGTCTCAAAAGTTAGTATGAAGTTGATCAAGCTTCTCCTACCAAGAGAGGCGTTTTATGCTGACAAATGAGATGAACTCATCAATGTAGGTGCTGGCAATGAGATCTCACCAATCCAGCCAGTGATGCATACAGTAAATAGCAGTATGGTAGCCAGTAAAGGGAGTCCCAGAACCAAGAAAGGGGAGAAATCCCACCTTTTGAGATAGGCAATAAGTACAGTACTTATCTGGAGTCCAATTGACCTGAGAGGTGGATTTAGGTGGACTTCTTGCAGCTTACAAGAATTACCTTTAAGTTTTAAGAAGGAGATAAAACTTTGGACATGTTAGTATTACAATTGTAATTTGCGCTGAAATATACATTGTAGAAAAGGCAATAGACATATATGTGTTAACAGCACAAGCATTTCTTAAGGTAAGCTCTGAAAAGGCAAAAGCTTTTTATGAAGTAAAACAAAAACTTACTTGATTTTAACAGCATAAGCATACATATTATGGAGACAATATTGAGCTTAGAACCATAATAGTACGTGACAGAATGTTTTTGTATTAGAGTTAGACTAATATAATAAACTAATAAATTAGAGCGTTATTGATAAAGGTCACAACTCTGGACAGTCAGCACAATAGTAGCATAGGAACTGGAGAAACCATCAAGCAGTTTTATCTATTTAGGATATTTTAAATTACCTTAGACTCTGTAACCTTTATAACTTGCATTTACCAACTTTAAGACAATTTTAGGCTTTCAAACAAGTATAACTTGTGTTTATCAACCTTAAGATACTTTTAAACTCTCAGATATGTATAACTTATTTTTACCAACATTAAAACATTTTTTTGACCATTAAAGATTTTTAGGCCCTTTGTATGGTTGTTTACCATGAGACATAGTTGAGGCTGCTATGAACATTAACTGTCCTTTAGCTAAATAAAGGGATGGTAAAAGTTTACATTTAGGCTTGTTTTCAGTCTAGCAACAAGGCATATTGTGTCTAGGCCTGACAATGGCAGCTCTAGAACTTAGGCTTAAGGCCAGGTCTCCTGCATATGAGGAGAACTGAGAAGGCATCTGAAGTCTCCCAACACAGAAGTTGGCATTATATCCATGGATCCTCATTGTGAGACCAAAACAGACCTGTACTGTTACCCTGGGCTGGGCAAGAGTGGTAGAGTCACTGAATCGAGAAGCCATTTGTCCTCTGCCAGGCTAAAGAGCTAGAAGGCTGGAAGTATTTGTGGCCCTTGTGCTGGTTGACCTCTATGGCTGGGCACAAAGGACAAGCCTGCTTGGGAACTTTTTGACCTCCAGAGGCCAGTCTGCTGACTGGCAGCTATGTTGAGGCAGCAACGGGACCAGTGTGTCCCCTTTTGCTGGATTTGAAATGGTCACCTGGCAGAACTGACTTTTGGCTATGTCCCCACGAGATGGGGCACTGCAGACCTCTTGTCTTTTTTGCAGGAATGCCAACAGCCCCATGGGAACAACCAAGGTCTAGAGCCTATCAGGAAGGCTTTTGCTAACTCTTATATGAGTGACTTAATGACCATTCTCAGCTGTTTATTAAAAAACTGCAGTGAGACTATATTTTTATCTGTAGAACTATAAATATATTTGGGTATCTATGAGCTGACTTTTATTTGTTAACTATTAAATATTAGGACTTTAAGTTTTGTCCTTGCTAAGTTAGAACCTTAAAAGTTATAATACAGTCTATTAAAATGAAAGCACAAGAGTTTTTTGTTTAGTTTAGTATATAAAAGTTTATAGCTTATAAGACCAGTCTATTTTAACCGTTTGAGACTAAAGATATAGCACAATGACCTTATCTTAATATAAATATAATTTTTAAATTAATAGATTTTAATTTAGGATATTGGTAGACAACTTGTATTTAATAACAAACCCCTGAGCTGTAAGTTTAAAACCAACAATATAGTAAAACAGTATAAAGCAACTTTAAATTATATTTGAATTTATTATAACAAACCCATTATCCAGAAAGCCTACTGGTGAATCTGGATCATAGCAGGAAGAACAGCAACATTTGTGAACTGAATTTGAGAACTGAAAGAGATATAAATAGTCACATACATATTTTAAACCAACTTAACTGGAATAGATATTTATAACTTTGCATTTTATTATTATATAACATTTATTTTGAAGCAGGGGTGAATTATAGATAGTAAAATACAACTTTAAATTTTTATAAAATATATACCAATTTAAATGAGGCTTCTCGTTGTGGTCTAGTCTAAAAGATAAAGCAAACAGTTATTAAGGAAGCTTTATAAACATGAGGAAATTATATAAAGTATTAGATAAGAAATTTAAAGTGTTTAAAATAAGAGCAGAGTATACAGAAGTTAGGGAGAAAAGATCTTTTGCTATTTAAAATCTTTGGAAAAGATTAGAAGAATTGGAAGTCTGAGTTTAAAAGCACAGCTTGGAGAATTTCCCAGAGCTAGGAAGAACAGGGCTTTGGTGGGGGAGGGGCCACCGCATGGGAGCGGGAAGCTCTTTGCCCTATTTAAAATGGCGCTGACACATCATTGAGCCCATAGTGAAGGACGGTTCCGCCCAGTTCGCCCAAAAGCAACATGGCATTGCAAGTCTCGCTCAGTAGGTTTAAGATCCCGAGGCAAGTTTAAAATCTTTTTTAGTGCTGTCGGTGAATTTTTCCTAAACACCAAGTACCCTCAAGCTGATTTTAGCACAGTGAGATCACCTCAGGCTCAGAGTACCAGTACAAGCATGGTTGCAGTGGGAGTCCCCACAGCTGCGTGCTCGCTGGCACAGCTCCACTGTATAGCTTGGTGAGGGAGGAGGTCTGAGCCATCCGTAGCCAGAGGGAAGGATGCTTACCTAAATAGAAGCAGGCTGTGTATTTGAAGTCTGAGCGCCCCTCCAAAGCATCTCTGCACACCGTGCCCATCCAGGAGGCAGCATTGTCCCTGCAGCTGTAGTCAGAGTTCTCGGTGGCAGCAGCCATCCCGTTCCTGCCCGCCGCACACAGCAGGGTTGTAAGCGGACACGTAAGAAAAGCATAGGTAGCCCAGAAAATTTTGGAGGACCGAGAGAGCAGTTTAGGTAAGAACAGAACAAACCTCTTAAAGCCATTTTACTCCTAGCTGGCTCACCAATGTTAGAAATAAGAGGAGGCTTACAACAGGTTTTCTATGAAAGGGGTTTATTAGGAGAGAGGGGGAACAAGGGTGGGCCATAATGGGGGAGAGAGGGATAGAGTTGAGGAGGAAAAGGGGGAGGGTGCCCCATAGAAAGAGAGAGGAGAATAAGAGGGTAAGTGGGTAAGGAGTAAGAGTAAGAGGGTAAGAGAGAGAACACATGTCCGGTTGTCCTTTTAAAGGTCAGGTAATTACTAAACACACCCCCAGGTGTGGCCACCTGGCTGGGTGATACAAGATGATGTCATAAGTTGCTAGGTAACCCAGAAGCAAGGTTGTTTCAGAATACTAACAGTATGACCCAAACTAAGGAAGTCAAAGACTTGTATGAAAAAAAAAATCAAGTCTCTGAAGAAAGATTTATAAGAAGTTATCAGACAATGGAAAGATCTCCCATGCTCATTACTTAGCAGGATTAACATAGTAAAAATGGCCACGTTACCAAAAGCAATCTACAGATTCAATGCAATTCCCATCAAATTACCAATACAAATCTTTACAGAACTTGAAAAAAATCTTGTGGAGGTACCTCCATCCCTGATCTCTAGTTGTACTATAGAGTAACAGTAATAAAAACTGCATGGTACTGGCATAGAAACAGAATGGTAGATCAATGGAACCGAATACAAGACCCTGAAATAAATGCACACACATATGGACACCTGATTTTTTACAAAGGTGCCAAAACCATACAATGGAAAAAAGATTGCATCTTCAATAAATGGTACAGGTCTAACTGGATCTCTACATGTAGAAAAATGCAAATAGATCCATACTTATCACCCTGTACAAAACTAAAGTCCAGGTGGATCAAAGACCTCAACATAAAACCAGACACATTAAATCATTAGAAGAAAAAGAGGGGAAAAGCCTTGAACACATTGGTACAGGAGAAAACTTCCTGAACAGAACACCAACAGCACAGGCTACCATAGCAACAATCAATAAATGGGACCTCATGAAACTGAAAAGCTTCTTTAAAGTGAAAGACACTGTCATCAAAACAAAACGAGTCCTTACAGATTGGGAAAGAATCTTCACCAACTCTATATCTGACAGAGGGCTAATATCCAGTATATATAAAGAACTACAGAAGTTGAAAAGCAACAAATCAAGTAATCCAATTAAAACATGTGGAACAAAGCTAAACAGAGAACTCTCAATAGAGGAATATTGAATGGCAGAGAAACACAAAACACATAACTAAATGTTCAACATCATTAACCATCAGGGAAATGCAAATCACAACGACTCTGAGATTCTACCTCACACCCATTAGAATGGCTAAGATCAAAAACTCAAGTGACAACACATGCTGGAGAGGTTGTGGAGAAAGGGTAGCCCTTCTCCACTGCTGGTGGGAATGTAAACTTGTACAACCACCCTGGATGTCAATCTTGTGCTTTCTCAGACAACTAGGAATAGCGCTTCCTCAAGATCCAGCCATACCACTCCTAGGCATATATACAAAAGAGGCTCAAGTATGCAATAAGGACATTTGCTCAGCCATGTTTGTAGCACATTAACAAGTTAGGAGCCTGTCACAGAGGGCCTCTGAAAGGCTCTGTTCTGCAGGATATCAAAGCAGATGCTGAGACTTATGGCCAACTGTTGGGCAGAGTGTATGGACTCTCACAAAAGATGTGGGAAATAACAAGATAGGGAGAGGACAGGAGCCCTACAAGGAGAGTAACAGAACAAAAAAAATCTGAGCACAGGGGTCTTTCCTGAGACTGATACTCCAACCAAGTACCATGCAAGGAGAAAACCTAGAACCCCTGCACAGATGTAGCCCATGGCAGTTCAGTGTTCAAGTTGGTTCCATAGTAATGGGAAGAGGGACTGCCTCTGCCATGAACCGATTGGCCTGCTCTTTAATTATCTCACCAGTATGGGGGAGCAGCCTTACCAGGCCACAGAGGAAGACAATGCAGCCACTCCTGATGGGAGCTGATAAACTAGGATCAGAAAGAAAGAGAGTAAGACCTCCTGTATAAGCAGACTTGTGGAGGGGCATGCATGGAGAAGGGGGAGGGAGAGCAGGAGGGAGGGGTTCATGGGGGGGATACAAAGTGAATAAAATGCAATTAACAAAAATATTAAAAATAATTCATAAAAACTAAACATTCTAACACAATAAAAACCAAAATATACCAATATGATATTGTTGAAGGGTGATGACAGGAAAATAATAATTTGTTTTCTGTAAATAAATCACTATGTTTCTATAAGAGCAGAAACATTTATGTATACAAACAGAAAGCATTGCTCTTGTACTATAAAATTGTTCAGTCTCCACCAAAGCATTACTGTGATCATCCTGATGATATTGTGTGCATAAAGAAATGTACATTGCAGAGAGCTCATGTCTGTGCAGAGCCAAGGCTATAGTGATGTTGTGTGACACAGTTTCGGAGATAGCTGCCTGAAACATCTTGAATTATCCATTTGATTTTGAATTAAATTTGGCTCATTTTGTGTTCAAAATCTTACAGTATAGCCAAAGATTTTGCAACCTTTACATGCAGTCATGCAACCCCATATGGAATCATGACTTACAATACATAAAGCTTGCCCTACAGGCAAAGGAGCTACTCATCACTCAGAATTTGGGGATGAATTATCTTTTATTGAACTGCACTGAGTTCATATGCTCAGAAACCACCATCAGTATGTCACTAAGGAGAGATTATGAAAAATCTGCTGCAGCTTAGATGAACAGACATATCTGTTCCTTCAATTGTTAGGTAACTAGAGTATTCAGTAATAAATACTTGTCAAAAAGTAAAAGTTTTGTGTGATGATATCACCATGACAATACTAACTCTATTTTAAAGATTTTTTACTATATAATATAACAACAAAAAGGATGAGAAATGTCCTACTCCATATAGCTTTGGGAAATTGTTTTCATATGTACGTATGAAACATTTTTTATGAAGCAAAGTTTACAGAAGAAGTAATTACTGAGTTATAATTTAGCACAACCATTGACTATGAATAAAAATAATATATTTACTTTTTAATCTCGGAAGTTTAAATCAAAAAGTTTCCTGAGACTCACAGCCAAACTTTGGGTAGAGTGCAGGGAATCTATTCAAAGAACGGGGAGACAGAAAGACCTGGAGGGGACAGGAGCTCCACAAGGAGAGCAACAGAACCAAAAAATCTGAGCACAGGGGTCTTTTCTGAGAGTGATATTCCAACCAAGGACCATGCATGGAGATAACTTCAAACCCCTGCACAGGTATAGCCCATGGCAGGTCAGTCTCCAAGTGGGTTCCCTAGTAATGGGAACAGGGACTATCTCTGACATGAACTCAGTAGCTGGCTCTTTGATCACCCCCTACCACTAATGGGAGGGCCATCTCACCAGTCCACAAAGGAGGATAATGCAGCTAGTCCTGATGAGACCTGATAAGCTAGAATCAGATGGAAAGGGAGGAGGACCTCCCCTATCAGTGGACTTGGGGAGGGACGTGGGAGAGATGAGGGAGAAAGGAACTGGAAGGGTATGAGGGAAGGGCTACAGGTGGAATACAAAGTGAATAAATTGTAATTTATAAAAAATAAATAATTTCAGCATGACCTTCCTATCCTATAGGTCTATATAAGTGAGTATATACCATATGTTTCTCTCTGCTTTTGGGATACATCACTTAGGATGATCGTTTCCAGGTCTCACCATTTGCCTGCGAATTTCATGATTTCCTCTTTTTTTATTGCTGAATAGTATTCCATTGTGTAAAAGTACCACAATTTCTGTATCCATTCCTCAACTGAGGGACATCTGGGTTGTTTCCGGGTTCTGGCTATTACAAATAAGGCAGCTACGAACATAGTTGAGCAAATGTCCTTGTTGTGCACTTGAGCATCTTTTGGATATATGCCTAAGAGTGGGATAGCTGGGTCTTGAGGAATCACTATTTCTAATTGTCTAAGATAGCACCAAATTGATTTCCAGAGTGGTTGTACAAGTTTGCATTCCCACAAACAATGGAGGAGGGTTCCTCTTTCTCCACAACCTCTCCAGCATGCCTTGTCACTAGAGTTTTTGATCTTAGCCATTCTGGTGGGTGTAAGGTGAAAGGGAGGGGGCTATGCATGGGATACAAAAAAACCTAACCTGTGATTGATATTAAAATAAATAAATTTATAAAAAAATAAATATTTTTTTAAAAAATCAAAAAGTTTCATCGATAATTATCATTTAATCATTATGGTGATGTTCTCTCAAAAAACAAATACAGTGACAGTCGCATAATAGACTTTCAATGTCTATTTTAATTTAACTCTTAAGAGATTGCAGGTCACCATCCTTGTGTGTGTGTGTGTGTGTGTATGTTTTGGTTTGTTTTGGTGTGTGTGTGCTTAACGTGATCCAGTAAAAATAATGTGGATGAGTTCTGGCCTTAGTGCTGTGTCTGGGAGCTGTTGGTCTCAACTACATTCTCTCTGGATCTCCAGTGTCAAAAATCCAGCTTAGGGTCCAATGACAGCTGTTAGGGTAGCTTTGAATGAAAATATGGTATGTGGGGTTCTTTAGAGTCTTTAATCATTAGTGATGGCTAAACACATTTACCCTTGAATTGGAAGTAAAACAGAGTGCTATAAAAATCCCCAGATATTACAGTTGCTTTAAAACCTTAATGATGTATATGGGAATTTCTTCCCTAGTCTTACTTAGTTTTCAATGACTCACTTAGTAAAATATACTTTTCTGCTTTCCCATTTTCTCTTCTTTACTCCCACAGTTAACTGGTTTTATGTGCCATGAGCTGTAATGATAGACCACAATTTATAGATGAAAATTAACAAATCTTAACTAAAAAAATTTCATGTGGTAAGAATTTGGAAGGTTTTATAGTCTTTCCCAAATTTCAGAAGTATCTTCAGTTCATGAAAGAAGTACAGATTTACCTGGTGGTTTAATGAATTCTCTAACTAGAATCAAGCCACTTACCTTCATCCAAAATTCAACTTAAGAAAATGTATTAATTTGATATTTTAATTTATAGAAGTGTGGTCACAGCTCAGACCTTAGTGTAGACTATAATGTATATTTTATTTCAGTGAAGACAGACTAATTGAGTCAATTCTTGAAGGACCTGGTGCTAACAGAAGGTCAATATATTCCAGATCAGTAATGATCGTACCTGCATGTGTGCATAAATACATGTGCCTCACTCCTTGCTTGGTATATTTAAATGTGACACACACACACTCCAAAAATGTTGTAATCCTGAGCCCTGTATGTTAATGAAATCTGATGTGTAATTAATTCCTCATGCCTCCTTTACTTGCATCCACATGGGATGTGCTTGTTGTTTGATTCAGTTCTTTAAGACTGTTTGAAATTGTCTACATTTTCAGATTGCCTTGAAACTACTATCCTCCTGCCTCTGCCATCCAAGTGATGAGAATATAGGAATTTACTACAACACCCAGTATAATTATTTAAATTAATTAATAATATTTAATAATTAATTAAATATAATTATTTAAATCTCAAAAGAAGTTTTACTTTCAAAACATTTATTTAATCAAGGCTATTAAATCTTGGCAAAAATAGGTGAACCGCTATACCTTTATGAATCTACTTAGTGTTTCTTCTGTTTCTATTTTCTGGAATAGTTTGAAAAGAATTGGAATTACTAACCTCTTCTTTGAAGGTCTGGTAGAATTCTGCGCTGAAACCACCTGATCCTGAGCTTTCCTTGGATGGGAGATTTTGATGGCCACTTCTATTTCCATAGGTGATATAGGATTATTTAATTGATTTACCTGGTCATGATTCAGGGGTGGTAAGTGGATTCGATCAAGAAAATTGTCCATTTCTTTTAGATTTTCAATTTTTGTTTCATATAGACTTTTGAAGTAAGTCTTAGTGACTGTTTGGATTTCCTCAGAGTCTGTTGTTATGACCCCCTTTTCATTTCTGATTTTGTTAATCTGGATAATATCTCTCTGCCTTTTAGTTAGTTTGGTTAAGGGTTTGTCTATCTTGCTGATTTTCTCAAAGAACCAGCTCTTGGTTTCATTGATTTTTTGAATTGTTTTATTTGTTGCTAATTTATTGATTTTAGCCCTGAGTTTGATTATTTCCAGCCGTCTACTCCTTTTTCGTGTGTCTGCTTCTTTTTTTTTCCCCAGGGCTTTTAGGTGAGCCACTAAATTGCTTGAATTATATGTCTTGAATACCAAACTCATTCTATGAAGCCACAGTCACCTTGGTAGCTAAACCTCACAAAGACCCAACAAAGAAAGAGAATTTCAGGCCAATCTCCAGTATGAACATTGATGCAAAATTACTATACAAAATGCTAGCAAACCCAATACAAGATCAAATCAAACATATCATCCACTATGACCAAGTAGGCTTCATCCCAGGTATGCAGGGGTGGTTCAATATATGGAAATCCATCAATGTGATCCACCATATAAACAAACTGAAGGCAAAAACTACATGATTTTCTCCTTAGATGCTGAAAAAGCATTTGACAAAATTCAACATCCATTCATGTTTAAAGTCTTGGAGTTATTTAGGATACAAGTCACATACCTAAACATAGTAAAGGCAATATACAGCAAGCCTATTGCCAACATCAAAATAAACGGAGAGAAATTTAAATCAATCCCACTGAAATCAGGGACAAAGCAAAGCTGCCCACTCTCCATATCTTTTCAACATAGTTCTGGAAGTCCTTGCTAGAGCAATAAGACAATTGAAGGTGATCAAGGGGATACAAATTGGAAAGGAAGAAGTCAAAGTATCACTACTTGCAGATGATAGGATAGTATACATGAGTGACCCTAAAAATTTTGCCAGGGAACTCTTACAGCTGATAAACACCTTCAGTAAAGTGGCTGGATACAAAATTAACTCAAAAAAATCAGTATCCCTTCTGTATACAAAAAAGCCAAAGGGCTGAGAAAGAAATTATGGAAACAACACCATTCACAATTGCACAAAAGACATAAAGTACCTTGGTGTGACTCTAACCAAGGAAGTCAAAGTCTTGTATGAAAAAAAAAATTCAAGTCTCTGAAGAAAGATTTAGAAGAAGTTATCAGACGATAGAAAATCTCCCATGCTCATGGCTTGGCAGGATTGACATAGTAAAAATGGCTGTCTTACCAAAAACAATCTACAGATTCAATGCAATTCCCATCAAATTACCGACACAATTCTTAACAGAACTTGAAAGAAAAATTCACAAATTCTTATGGAATAACAAGAAACTCAGAATTGCCAAAACAGTCCTCTACAATTAAAGATTTTCTTAGGGATCTCCATCCCTGATCTCAAGCTGTACTATAGAGCAACAGTAATAAAAACTGCATGAACTGGCACAGAAACAGAATGGTGTATCAATGGAACTGAATAGAAGACTCAGAAATAAACACACACACTTACGGACACCTGATTTTTGACAAAGATGCCAAAACCATTGAATGGAAAAGAGACAGCATCTTCAACAAATGGTGCTGATCTAACTGGATGCCTACATGTAGAAAAATGCTAATAGATCCATACTTACCACCCTGCACAAAAGTAAAGTCCAAGTGGATCAAAGCTCTCAACATGAAACCAGACATATTAAATAGGTTAGAAGAAAAATTAGGGAAGAACCTTGAACTCATTGGCACAGGAGACAACTTTCATCAACAGAACACCAACAACACAGGCTATAATAGCAACAATCAATAAATGGGACCTCATGAAACTGAAAAGCTTCTGTAAAGCAAAGGACACTGACATCAAAACAAAACGACTGCCTATAGATTGGGAAAGGATATTCACCAACCCTTTATATGACAGAGGGCTGATATCCAGTATATATAAAGAACTAAAGAAGTTGAAAAGCAACAAATCAAGTAATCCAATGAAAAAATGGGGAACAAAGCTAAATAGAATTCTCGAAAGAAGAATGTAGAATGGGAGAGAAACACTTAAAGAAATGCTCAAAGTCATTAGTCATCAGGGAAATGAAAATCAACACAACACTGAGATTTCACCTTACACACATCAAAATGGCCAAGATTGAAAACTCAAGTGGCAACATATCCTGGAGAGGTTGTGGAGAAAGGGGAACCCTCCTCCACTGCTGGTGGGAATGTAAACTTGTACAACCACTCTGGAGATCAATCTGGAGCTTTCTCAGACAGCTAGGAATAGTGCTTCCTCAGGAGCCAGCTATATCTCTCCTGGGCATATATCCAAAAGAGGCTCAAGTATGCAATAAGGACATTTGCTCAACCATGTTTATAGCAGCTTTATTTGTAATAGCCAGATTCCCCTCAACTGAGTAATGGATATAGAAATTGTGGTACAATGGAATATTACTTAGCAATAAACATCAAGGAAATCATAAAATTTACAGGTAAATGGTGGGAGCTGGAAAGGATCATACTGAGTGAGCTATCCCAGAAGCAGAAAGAGGCATATGGTATTTACTCACTCATATAAAATATAATATAGGATAAACCTACTAAAATCTGTACACCTAAAGAAATTTATCAAGAGTGAGAACACTGCCTAAAATGCTCAGTCCCCAACCAGAAAGGCAAAGAGGATGGGCATCAGAAGGAGAAAACAGGGAACAAGTTAGGAGCCTGCCACAGAGGGCCTCTGAAAGGCTCTGCCCTGCAGAATATCAAAGCAAATGCTGAGACTTATGGCCAACCTTTTGGCGGTGTGCAGGGAATCTTATGAAGGTAGTGGTAAATAGAGAGATCTGGAAAGGATAGAAGCCCCACAAGAAGAGTAACAGAACCAAAAAATCTGAGCACAGGAGTCTTTCCTGAGACTGATACTCCAACCAAGTACCATGAATAGAGACAACCCAGAACCCCTGCACAGATGTAGCACATGGCAGTTCAGTGTCCATGTGGGTTCCATAGTAACGGGAACAGGGACTCCTCTTGACATGAACTGATTGCCCTGCTCTTTCATCACCTTACCCTGATGAGGAAGCAGCCTTACCAGGCTACAGAGGAAGACAATACACCCACTCCTGATGAGACCTAATAGACTGGGATCAGAAGGAAGGAAAAGAAGACCTCCCCTATCAGTGGACTTGGACTTGGGGAGGGGCATATATGGAGAAGAGAGGGGAAGGGAGTAATTAAGAGGGGAGGGAGGAAGGAGCTACAGGGAGGGATACAAAGTAAACTGTAATTAATAAAAAATAAATATTAGTTAAAAATAATCTACTTAGTATGTTCGAAATATTTAAAATCCCTTTTCAAGAAATTGAAGCTGACAGGAGCTCCAGGAGAAGTCAACTAACTAGTGTCCAGAGGGGATTGATGAGATTGAAGGATCAACCAAGGTCCATGCATGAACTGGAACTAAGTCCCCTCTAAAGATATAGCAGATGGAGAGCTTAGGCTTCTTAGGGATCCTCTACTATTTGATGTGGGGACTATATCAGATAGGGTCTCATTTGCCAGCTTTTTGATCATGTTTCCCTGGAAGAATTCCTTGTCTTGCCAGGTCACAGAGGAAGGGGTCACACACAATCTTGATTCAACTTGATGAGCTGGGATAGATGGAAAAGGGAGCTTCCTTTTTTGAGGAATATTTTAGGGTGGAGTTGGGGGGTAGGAGAGAGGGTGAGACTTGAGGGAGAGTGATGGGGCTACACAAAGGATGTAAAGTAAATTTAAAAAAATAAAGAAAATGAAAAAATAAATCCCCTTTCAATTTATGAAAATACAAAACTACCCAGAGTGTTAAGATAGCCTTTCCTTGACAAGGAGCCACTGACTCCAGAAAGTGAACTTTTACTGTTGGAATGTAAATTAACATAGACACAATGCAAGTGAGAATGGAAGTTTTTCCTAAACTGACAATTAAGACTACTATGTGATTTAGCTATATTGCTTGTAGGCGTCTACTTGAATGAATCCCTGTCATCATGCCATAGAAATACTTGCATGTTAAGGTGCACTGTGACAGACTTATAGCCAAATTTTAAAACAAGTTCATGAATGTATATATTTGTGATACATACATGCATGAATATATAAAATACAGCCAAAAGAAGAGTAAAATAAAATCCTCTTGCAGGAAATTGATAGAATTAAAGATCACCATGTTAAACTAAATAAGCCATAATTAGAAATGCAGGTATCACATTTTCTTTTTTCAAATATATAGCCCATAGAAAAAGGAGACATGAAAATAGCATGGGTGATATTAGGGAAAAGGAAGCCAATCAAGATGAAGAGAGGAGGGAATAAGAGAGAATTCAGGTAAATATGATCACAGTATATTATAGACACATATAACACGGAACATTGAAATCAATTGTTTTATATAACTAAAGCAAGTAATAAAATAGTGACGACAAATCTATTTAGTTATACACTAAATACTAATATGGTTAATTATCTATAATACAAATAAGATTTTATGATTCTTAATATCTTCTCTATGAAGAACAATTTTATCTGTTTGAAACATGCATGAAGTTCTTATAATTTAAGCAGCAGCTACATCAATTCATGGCCGCAAGTAACTATCTCAGAGTCTTAATTTCTGTTACATACAGGGTCCAGTCCTGTTCTTATATAAAAGGCAATGTAAATTCTCTCATGGTTATCACAAATATGACAGTTATTTCAACAGAAATATGTATTAGAGAAGGTCACCTCAACGTGGTTTGAGCCCACATTTGAAGATAAACAGAGAAATATCAAACCATGGACTTCTTAAAAAGTCACATTCTGGTGTGCAACGCAGACTATTAACTTCAAAGTCAGTCAGCCCTAGGTTATGGTGTTCCTTTTTGGAGCCCCTCTTATTGTTTCCTCCTCTAATTTCTCAAGAACTACAATTAACTCAGTGGGGGCTTTTAGTTTCCTTTCAGTTTCAGAATTGGAATTAAACCATAGATCAGCACGAAATATCTCCTTGGAGTTCAGGGAAAATGTACCTCCATAAAAAGCAGTGAGAACTATTGTTTTTAATGGCTGAGTAAAAAAGATAATACTGAGTGAGGCAACCCAGACCCAGAAGACAAACTTGATATGTGCTCATTTATGAGTGAATATTAGCCATAAAACACAGCATACTCATTGCTACAGTTCACACACCCAAAAAAGCTAAGTTAATAGAAGGGCCCATGGTAAGTGGGGGGACATTTGTATCTCATTGAGAAATGGAAATTGGAGGAAGGAGGGTACTGGGTGTATATTGGAACAGGAGGGATCAGTTGGAGGGAAAATTGATGGACAGAGTACTGGGAAGGACAAGTGGACTGGGTGGGCATCTTTGGGATGAGCTAGAAACCTAGAAAAATGAAAACTCCCAGAAATCTATAAGGGTGACACTAAGACTTCTAGCAATGGGAGAAATAGAGCCTGAACCATTTGAAGGCAAGACTTCCAACTGAAGGATTGGGGCACCAACACAGACACAAAACCTTAGACCCACCATTTGTCCTTCCCACAAGGTGTGCAGGGGTAAAACTTGGAGCAGAATTTGAGGAAAGGGCCTACCAATGACTGGCTTGAGACCCCTGCATGAGAGGGATCCCAACCACTGCAATGTAAATGATAGTCTGCTATATTTACAGACAGGAGGCTGGCAAAACTGTCATCTTAAAGGCATAACCAGGTAGCTGATGAAAACTGATGCAAAGACCCACAGCTAAATATTAAATGGAACTTGGGGAATTCTTTGGAAAGGAGTACAAAGAATTGAAGAGGCCAGAGGGTCATGGGGACACCACAAGAATACCTGTAGAATCAACTAACCTAGGCCCATGGGGCTCATAGAGACTGAAATGCCAACAAAAGAGCATGTATGAGTTGAACCTTGGCCTTCTGCACATATATAACAATTGTACATCTTGGTCTTCATGAGGGTCTTCTGAAGTGGGAGCAGGGAATATTTTTGAATACACTGCCTGGCTTTGGATCCTTTTCCCCTAACTGGGTTTTCTAGCCACAATAAGAGAAGATGTGCCTAATCTGACTGCAATGACTGCACCTTGATATGCCAAAGCTAGTTGATATCCCATGGGAGGCCTCTTCTTTTCTGAGGAGAATGGGAGGATGGATTGATGGGAGGGTCTAGGTGAGAGGGAGGAAGTTGGAGGAAAGAAAGGAGAAGCTACCATCTGGATGTAAACTAAATAAGTAACTTAATAAAAATAAAAGAATCACTTTTTAAAAAGGCAGTGGGAAGCAAGAGACAGTACAGTGATGATTCCTTGGTTCTTCCACTGTTTGACACAGCATTTCAAAGGTATTTAAAATAAGGTCAGATAAGTAGAGATTATCCCTAAATAAAGAGTGGGAACTGTGCTGTCCACTTTTTCTGAAAAGTCATTAAAATGTATTATTTTTTGAGACAATAATTGCAACATTTTCCCTTCCATTTTTCCCTTCCAAACACTCCATATATCACATCTTGATCTTCAAATTCCTGGCCTCATATTTCACTAATTAATATTGCATTGAAATATGTATATAGCTATATATTCCTAAATATAACCTCTGCAGAACATACCTCGTAAAAGCCTCCGAGGTGTGGCCAAGATGCTCTATGAAATGTAAACAAAATTATAATAAAATGTCCGTAAACACAATATAATCTCTACTTATAATAAAAATGAATTCTACATAATTCATTTACTCATAATATCATTTTGAAATTTTAACCTTTGTTTTTGATTTTGGTTTTCAGCACTTTAAGTGATCCACATGTTTTTCTCTTCAGTGCTGAGTGTATAAAGCAGGTTCTAGTTCATGTTTTCAAATTAAATGTTTCAGAAAAGACTTTTAAAAAGGAGTCTGTTTCTTAATCATCATGATAGTTTTTCAGTTCTAAGGTTAAATAGACTGGTTGTCAAAGAGTCTTGAGCTGTAAGTACAGATGGATACAAAGCTACTGAGAAATGGAGAATGAAAATACTAATGAAGATAGGATTGATTCACTGGGTCAACTCTTAAGTATTTTTGTAATATTCCAAAAACAGTCCTTTTCTACTGTATGAAGAATGATTATTTCCTCCTGTGGCATTAACTTAAATATAAAAAAAAATGTTCACCATTTTCTCATTTTGTGATGTTTCATCTTGATTGCACTGAGAAACACCAATAGTAGCAAAGCACATCTCTAGGCATGTGTGTGAAAGAAGTTCCACAAATGAACTGAGATGGAATGATCTGACATTTATGTGAACAATTCCATCCCATTGCTAGTGCTAGAGACTGATGAAAATGAGAAGAAGGGAAGACATAGATCCTCTGCTAGGGAAAATCTTTTATTTCTTGCCACTATACAGTAATCAGCTGTGCTTCACCAAGCCTCCCCTTCATCCCATCATGATGCTGTCTCACCAGAGCTTAGAAAGGATGGGGCCAACAGATTATAGGATGAGAGTTCTAAAACTATGAGCCCTCCTTTCATCTTTCCTAAAATAAAACAAAATAAAAATCTGAACATTATGCCTCTATTTCTTTGAGTGTCAGATTATAATGTAATATGCCACAAAATAAACTATTCTCTTCCCCTAATGTTTCAGTATGTAAATGCCTTTTACTCTGTCTCAGAGACAATCTTCTCTCATACAGGAATATTTAAATGGATACTGTGTTTTCCTTTTACTTATTAAATGAATAGCAGTAATTATTAATTTCTTTTTATCTTTGACTCATGTATTTTAATTTATTATTATTATAATTAGTTAGAATTTATTCACTTTGTATCCCTGCTGTAGCACCCTCCCTCATCTCCTCCCAGTCCTGCCCTCCTTCTCTTTCCCCCCATGTTCCTCCCCAAGTCCACTGGTAGTAAAAATTATCCTCCCGTACTATCTGACCATAGCCTATAAGGTCTCATCAGGACTTTCTAGATCCTCTTTCTCTGTAGCCTAATAAGGCCACCTTGCCAAGGAAAGGTGGCCAAACAACATATGCTGGAGATGATGTAAAGAAAGGGAAACCCTCCTTCATTGCTGGTGGGAATATAAATTTGTACAACCACTTTGGAAATCAATCTGGCATCTTTTCAGAAAATTAAGAATAGTGCTCACTCAAGATTCAGCTTTACCACTCCTGGGCATATTCCCAAAAGATGCTCCACCATACAAAAAGGACATTTGCTCAACTATGGTCACAGCAGCTTTTTTTGTAATAGCCATAATCTGGAATCAACCCACGTGTCCCTCAACCGAGGAATGGATACATAAAGTGTGGTACATTTATACAATGGATTACTACTCAGCAATTAGGAAAACATGAAATTTTCATTCAAAAGGCTGGAACTAGAAAAGGTCATCCTAAGTGAAGTAACCCAGAAGCAGAAAGATACACATGGTATATACTCACTTGTAAGCGGATTTTAGCCAAATAATATAGAATTATTAATTTCTTTAAAAATTTAAATCCACTTCACCATCCCAGTAAAATATTTGCACCCTGTTCAGCATAAATCCTCTGCTATAAACATTCAATTTTGGCTCTATAAAATTTATCCATGGATACTTGTGATACTCTACAATTCGAACAAAATTAGATTGTGGGTCAAGTGACAGTTTTTGTGACTAAAAGAGGGTTTTTTTAATGCTTTGGATTGAAAAAATATTTGGCAAGATGCTCAATCCTAATGTGTGAGTTTGCAATGAAAGCTTGAAGCTTTTGGAAATATACTTCAATTTTAAATGGAAGTTTCTCTATTGCTATCTTTTGTGCATTTATCCAAGAAGGAAGAATAATTATCAGTATATATTTTAAATAAAACCCAAGATAAATTTTATTAGTGAAAAGCTATGCAATAACATATATAAGTAAAGAGGCCTACCTAATTAAAAGAGATCTGAGAAAGATTTTAATTTTCTAAATGTTTGTTCAGTTTCTAAATATTATGCCAACCAATATATCTCAATTGAGGCAGTTTAAACTATTGCCAAATTTCTGTCCTTTGGCAAGTTTTACCAACATATACATTCAAATATTCAATAAAAAGAATTGCAGAACATAACATGTTTCTGAACATCTGCAATCTAACCTGACATCTACATATGAGGCAAAATATTGACTCACCCCAATTACCATTACATAGACAGACCATCATTAAATATTGATTGAGTACTTACTGGGTGGTCAGTACTGAGGATTGGTTTACGATCACCATCCTAAAGATCTTTGTTCTACTAGAGGGACACCAAGGATTCAGTGAAATAATGTTATCTTAGGGGATTATGAGGCCAAACTTAGTTCCCTCCTAAAGAAGAAATTATTGGCAGTGTTCATGCACAAATTCATATACAAATATCAATGAAACACAAGATAAGTAAGAGAGTGTATTTGGAAAATACTTTGTGACATAAGAAAACTTTATCAGGACCTTGATAAGCAAAGAACAAATCTAGAGTCTAGAAAACCAAGAGCTTGAATCCAGAGCAACCTGAAAGTGTTGCATAGCTTTGAACAGAAGAATGACATGGATGGACTGAAGTTTAGAAGTCTCTCTCTAGAAGACATAGAAATGAATGTCATTGTAAAAGTTGTATATAAAAATTATTACCAGAGTCAACTTGTTAGGATTACCAAGTGTGAATTCCTCAAAATTATTAGAATCACTGCATAGAGAAATGGAAGAGTGAAAATTTATCTCCTGTTTCAGTTTTATGTAACTTAAATAGGGGAAGAAATAATTCACTATATGTGAATATATATAGAATAATTCATAAAAGAGGTTTGGAGGGAAAGCATAAGTTTAGATAAAAGTATGTTGATTTAGGAATAAACTAGGAGAGGAATCCTCAATAATTGCCATAGATATGCAAGATTCTTAATGAAACATGAATTTACTGTTGTGGTTAAGGCCTGTACTATGGCATTTTAGTATATGCATCAATAACTGTAGGCATTAAAGAATATCAATCAGAGGGAAGAGAACAAAGACTGAAAAAAGGATATTTAGAAAGGAGAAAGGAAAAAGACTCATATAGATAGGTGTGATCAGATTCAAGATCAGAATTCTGCAAGTACCACATTTATAGTAAATGGATAGAAAAACATGGGTTCAAAAGAGAAAGTGTGGACAGAGTAACATTGTCCTTACGTTAATAACTATGTCTGTTTTGGAATGTCAAAATAGCCATTTCTGTTGCATTTTACTTTATTTAAACACAAATGTTCGGCAATATTTACTGGGTGGCTGCTGCTCTGTAGACATTATTTCTCACTCTACTAAAGGTTAGGAAGTACAACATCAAGGCATGGGCCAAGGTTTGTCGACAGCACATTTTTAAGTTAGAACAGAGCCAAACTAACTAAAAGGCAGAGAGAATCCATCCAACTCGGTGAAATCAGAAATGAAAAGGAGGTCATAACTACAGACACTGGGGAAAACCAAACAATCATTAGGTTATACTACAAAAGCCTATATGCCACAAAATTTAAAATATAAATGAAATGAACAATTTTTTTGATAGATTCCATCTCTCAAAATTAGGTCAAGATCAGGTAGAAAGACTGAATAGCCCTATATCCTCCAAGGAAATTGAGGTAGTCATCAACAGTCTGCATTCCAAAAAAAGCTCTGGACCAGATGGTATCAGAGCAGAATTCTACCAGACCTTAGAAGAAATGTTAACGCCAATACTCCTCAAACTATTACAAAAAACAGAAACAGAAGGAACATTATCAAACTCATTCTATGAAGCCAGAGTCACCTTGATACCTAAACCACACAAAGACCCAACAGAAAAAGAGAACATCAGAACTATTTCTCTTATGAACAATGATGCAAAAATATTCAAAAAATACTGGCAAATGGAATCCAAGAACACATAAAAGATATCATCCACCATGACCAAATAGACTTCAACCCAGGCATGCAAGGGTGGTTCAATATACAGAAATCCATCAATGTAATCCACCATATAAAAAAAAAAACTGAAGGAGAAAAACCACATGATTTTCTCTTTCCATGCGGAAAAAGCATTTGTCAAAATCCAACACCCATTCATGTTTAAAGTCCTGGAGAGATCATGGATACAAGGCACATACCTAAACATAGTAAAGGCAATATACAGCAAGCCTATAGCCAATATCAAACTCAATGGAGAGAAACTCAAACCAATCCCAGTGAAATCAGGGACAAGGCAAGGCTGCCCACTCTCTCCATATCTCTTCAACATAGTACTTGAAGTTCTATCTAAAGCAATAAGACAACTAAATGAGATCAAGTGGATGCAAATCAGAAAGCAAGGGGTCAAAGTTTCACTATTCGCAGATGATATGATAGTATACATGAGTGACCCCCAAAATTCAACCAGATAATGCCTTTAGCTGATAAACACCTTCAGCAAAATGGCTGGATACAAAATTGACTCAAAAAATCAGAAGCCCTCCAGTATACCAAAGACAAAAGGACCAAGAAAGAAATTAGGGAAACAACACCCTTCACAATAGCCACTAATAACATAAAGTACTTTGTTGTGACTCTAACCAAGCAAGTGAAAGACCTGTTTGAGAAAAACTTCAAATCTCTGAAGAAAAGAATTGAAGAAGATATCAGAATATGCTCAGGGATCAGTGGGATTAACATAGTGAAAATGGCCATTCTCCCAAAAGCAATCTAGAGATTCAATGAAATTCACATCCAAATACAAACAATTCTTTATAGATCTTGAGAGAAAAATCATCAACTTCATTATCAACTTCATCACAAAAAATCCAGAATTTCCAAAACAATCCTGTACGACAACAAAATATCTGGAGGCATCTCCATCCCTGATCTCAAGCTGTACTACGGAGCAATAGTAATAAAAACCACATGGTAATGGCATGGAAACAGAATCGTGGATGAATGGAATAGAATATAGAAGACCCAGAAATAAACCCACACACCTATGGATACTTGATTTTTGACAAAGAATCCAAAACCAATCAATAGAAAACAAACAGCATCTTCAACAAATGGTGCTGGTCTAACTGGATGTCTACATGCAGAAAAATGAAACTAGATCCATATTTATCACCCTGCGCAAAAATAAAGTCCAAGTGGATCAAAGACCTTAACATAAAACCAGACACACTAAATCAGTGAGAAGAAAAAGTGGAGAAGACCCTAGAACTCATTGGCATAGGTGACAAGTTCCTGAACAGAACACCAACAGCACAAGCTCTAAGATCAACAATCAATAAATGGGACCTCATGAAACTGGAAAGCTTCTGTAAAGCAAAAGATACTGTTGTCAGAACAAAACAACAGCCTACAGACTGGGAAATGATTGTCACCAACCCTATATCTGACAGAGGGCTTATATACAAAATATATAAAGAATTAAAGAAATTAAAATGCAATAAATCGAGCAACCCAATTAAAAATGGGGTACAGAGCTAAACAGAGAATTCTCAGTAGAGGAATACAAAATGGCAGAGAAACACTTAAACAAATGCTCAATGTCCTTAGCTATCAGAGAGATGCAAATCAAAACGACCCTGAGATTTCACCTTACACCCATCAAAATGGCTAAGATCAAAAACTCAAGTGACAACACATGCTGGAGAGGTTGTGGAGAAAGGGGAACCCTCCTCCATTGCTGGTGGGAATGTAAACTTGTACAACCACTCTGAAGATCAATCTGGAGCTTTCTCAGGCAGCTAGGAATAGTGCTTCCTCAAGACCCAGCTATACCATTCCTCGGCATATATCCAAAAGTTGCTTAAGTACATAACAAGGACATTTGCTCAACCATGTTTGTAGCAGCTTTATATTTAATATCCAGAAGCTGGAAACAACCCAGAGGTCCATCAACTGAGGAATGGATACAAAACTTGTAGTATTTTTACTCAATGGAATACTACTCAGCAATTAGAAACAAGGAAATCAGGAAATTTGCAGGCAAATGGTGGGACCTAGAAATGATCATCCTGAGTGAGGTATCCCAAAAGTAGAAAGACACACATGGTATATACTCACTTATACAGAGCTATTAGATAGGATAAACATACTGAAATCTATATACTTAAAGAAGATAAAAAGAAAGAGGAGCCGGGGTAAGAAGATCAATCCTCACTTAGAAAGACAAATGGGATGGACATTGGATGTAGGAGAAAACAAGTAACAGGACAGGAGCCTACCACAGAGGGACTCTGAAACACTGTACCTAGCAGTGTATCAAAGCAGATATTAAGACTCATAACCAATCCTTTGCCAGAGGGCAGGGAATCACATGAATGATGGGGGAGTTAGTAAGCCTGTGAGAGGACCTCCACAAGGACCAAATATGTCTGGGCACAGAGGTCTTCTATGAGACTGTTTCTCCAACCAAGGACCATGTATGGATATAATCTAGAACCTCTGCTCAGATGTAGCCTATGGTAGCTCAGTATCCAAATGTGTAGCCTATTAAGGGGAACAGGGACTATCTCTGACATGAACTCAATAGAGAGCTCTATGACCTCCCCCCTCCTCCAGGGAGGAGCAATCCTGCCAGGCCACAGAGGACTTTGCAGCCAGTCCTGAAGATACCTGATGGGCCAGGGTCAGATGAAAGAGGAGGAGGTCCTCCCCTATCAGTGGACTTGGAAAGGGGCAGGGAGGAGATGAGGGAGGAAAGGTAGGATTGGGAGGGAATGAAGGAGCGGGATACAGCTGGGATATAAAGTTGATAGACTGTAACTAATATTTAAAAATTAAAAAAAAATAAAGTACCTATAAAACTATTCTCCAAATGTTTTAACTGGTTTTACTAAATTGTCAGTAAAATTGTATGATTATAAACACACACATATTAATCAGTTATCATGGGGTTTCAACAGAAACAAAACTATCTTTCTCCTGTGTGTGTGTGTGTGTGTTGTGTTGTGTCTCTTTCGACCTGTTAGAAGGCTTTGTCTGCCTGACATAAGGTGATAGATTCCTAACTCCAAGTTTAATTACCACATTTATTTTTTTTAATAGCCAGACTTCTTTGGTTTTGAGGCATACTGCAGATAAAAATCACAGGATGTTGTACCTTATGATTTCATGTATTTTATTTCTTATCTTCTGCAACATGCTTTCCCTTTTCACTGTCGTTATTTATTCAAGAACACTAACAGCCTCCTTTAAACCCTGCTATCACTTTCATGGTGGCTAATTAAGGATATTTTCTTTGGGAAAAAAGGAAACCTTTGTAAAAGTAAAGATTTTATTACAATACATGACCATGTACTTATGACCCAGTATCAGTAATTATCAATATATTTTATCTTGTATGATGCTTACCTCTATCTATTTTCTATTGCATCCAGAATGAGTTTGAAATAAATCCTAGCTATCATATGCTGTCATCTCAAAATACTTCCACACATATCTCTACAAAATAACATTTTTATTAAAGAAAAACATACAAACTTGAAAAAAAGAACACAATCAGTATGTTGTGAGAGACAGCAGACTTACTTCAGCTACTAGCTGCCTTGTTCTATAAAGAGAGAACCTGTCTCATAGCCCCCCTCTGCCAAGTAAGGCTCAGATATTAAATTAGAAGCACTATAATTCATAACTCTCAAATGAATAGTGCTCCAATTGTTTGTGTATAATTTTTTATTAGTGTACTTAATAATGAATCACTTTCATGTTAGAATTGATGTTGGACTCAATACATCTGGGATTAGTCTAGCAAAATCATAACAACATAGTAGAAAGCAGCCTTGCACTTTGCTTATATTATATATAATACTAGTTTTTTCTTGATGACTGGTTTTCTTTTTCCTAATAGGAAGGCTACTATATGTTTTATTTTATGGCATGAATAAAAATACAGTTAGACAGCTTGTCATTTAGAAATACAATTTTTAATGTGTCAAAGTACATTCTATTTCTATACCATAAAAACAGAATTTCCATTTGTCCTATAATGGGCCTTTGAGATATTAAAAAACAATAATTGTATTTATTTATTTTAAAATATTTTATAAATTATTTGAAAATGCTATTATTTTGATTATATTCATCTCAACTCTTCCCTTTAACTCCTTCAAAATCTACCCCTAACTCACTACTGCTCAACTACATGTCCTTCTTTTAGTTTTTACTTAGTAATGCATCAACTTCTATTTATGCTGTCTATATTCTTCTGCCATGTAGTCACCTGAGTGTACCCACTAGTGTCCATAAACTAAAAAATAGACTAACAAAAGTTGACTCTCCCTCCTTTGGAATATTTTATTTTTACATAGTTACTGTACACCTAAGGCTGGCCTCAAACTTCGGGTGTTTCTGACTCATCCTCTCTTATATTAGCATCAAAATATACTTTGGCTTTGCTTTTCTGTTCATACAAATATACAATATAATTTTCTATGAATTTGGTTAAATGGAACCTATAAGCTTTCCTTTATTAGCATACTAAAGAGAAAAATTAGAAAATAGAGTTATTTTCTTTAAAAATAAGAATTAAATCATTTCTAGTTTCACAATTATCTTTAAAGCACTTACTCTTGCATTTGTGTACCAACTATCTTGTATAGAATACTCACAGGTCAAAGGAATGGCATCCCTACATTTTAAAATGAGAGAAGTCCCCTGGGGAAATACAAATCTGCACAAATTTTAAGGTTTTTTTTTCAGAATTTTTCATCATAACATCTTTTTCTTAGCACAATTGCTTACTTACATGTTGAGAACACAGTTGCAAGGAAAGCTTTTACAAGCAGGTATTTTCAACTGTACATGAAATTCTAATTCTGCATGTGTTACTGTGTGCAGTGAAAATATATTGCCATAAAAATTATTTTCTTTCTAAAATATATTCTTCAGAAATTTGTGAGGAAATTAAAGAACCGTGAGTAAGAGAAGTCTAATAAATGACTTTGAATATTGCCTTCCTTACTACCAATAAGGTACTATTACCGTACTGCCTCAGAGATCATAAACATAACCACCATAGTAGGAGTAGGAGATTGTAAATCATTTTTTCTATTTTATACACATATTTCTGACTGGGAAATTTTATGTGCATATTGTCAAAAATCCATGAAGTTAATAATACTTGTTGTACTCTTCTGCCTTTATTGCTGTTCATTTACTGGAAACATGTCCTTCACCACCTACAATAGCTGTTCTGCTTCATTTTTCTTTTTATCTGCAAAATGAACACAATATCTGCTTTAGTTTGTGAGCGGATAGAATCCAAATATAACGCTTCCAAAGTTCCTACTACACAAAATAAACTCTACAAATGTTAAGGACTCCCCCTACTTTCACTTTCAAGATCTGAGAAGCTTCTCAAACTGTTGCTTAGTTGTCATCATATTAACCTGAATATAACCTCCTTTGAAGCATAGAAATCCATCAACTAAAAATTGTCTCTCACTTTTATTTAGTCACCTTTCATTTTGATATTATATTTTTATTTCTAAATTTTCTTATTTTGACCTATGGTATTCTGTACTTTTGGAATGATAGGCATGACAAAAATACAGACTTTGTAGTTTAGGAACTTTAGTGGGACTTCTATCTTACATTTCAAATAAAAACGTATTTAACTTTCTACTTAGTCTACCACATTGTATAATAGGTTCTTCTAGCTTTTCTGTTGTCTGAATTTCAAGACTGAAACTTTCTTCTCTTACAAGAAAATTGTTGACTTTAGGTTCTGTGAAGGTAGCTTACTCTGGTAAAGATGACAAACAGGCAAATTTAATTAGATTCAGGGGGCAAAGGAAATAATTGAATGCTACTGAAAGCACACAGTTTAAAATGGCAATAGGTAAAGAGGATGGAGGTGTTCTGGATTAGGCATGAAATACAGGTTGATATGATTTAAGCTAGGCTGGTATGGTATAGAGAAGAGTCAAAAGTGACTGATTTTAAATCTAACAACATAAACAAAATGGACACTTTCAAAAAATCAGAAACAGAAAAGACATGAAATTCATGAGGAGGGAGATGGAAAGGCTCTGAGAGAGAGGTTAGGGAGAGGAAAATAACATGATAAAAATATATTATGTGAAAATTACCAAATATATATATATATATATATATACATATATATATACACACATACACACACACACACACACACACACACACAGAGAGAGAGAGAGAGAAAGAGAGAGAGAGAGAGAGAGAGAGAGAGAGAGAGAAGCTGCTAAAGTAAGCAAGAAAAATGGTAATAATTCTTCTCTGTGATCTATCTATCTATCTGGGACCATCACTCTCAATCTTCAATATACTCTTCACTGTGTCAACTCAATGTTCCACAAAGAATATGACAGTTCATTTACCCCAGGATAGTGAATAACATGTACTATAAAGCAAATAACACTATATCCTCAATTAAGGTGAAGTAAGTTGCTTTAACGAGGTTAAATTAAAAATCAAGCATGTTACTGTATTTAAAGTGAGGCAGAGGACACAAAAGATGATCAAAAATAAGTGGCATGACTGATTGTCATAAACAACCTTTCATGGAGTAAAAGATTCGTTGAAATACAGTTTAGTTCGTGTAATTTAAGAGAATACTTTCTATCTGGCTATTTTTTTATTTATTGCATTATCATAACTTTTCCTCTTGCAATACGCATGTGTCTGAAATGAACATGATGAAAATAAGAAATCTACCTTTAAGGTTATGATTTTAGTAACTTCTTTAATTTGTTTATACAAAATTAATGACATAAAACATTTTTACCAGTGGCTAGGACCCAAGTTTGTTTCCCAGCACCTTTATCACATCACTCTAATTGCCTGTAAGGCTAATCCTAGCTGATCTGATGTCTCTGTCCAAAGTGAGCACATTTGCACAGAGCCATACACAAACATATGATTAAGATGAAACAAATGTTGAAAATATTTATTGATATTCTACAGGTCAACATCTTCTCTTTTAGTTAGGTACAACCTGATAATTTGTATATTATAAATTAAAACATTATTAATTTTGTTTAGCTTTTGATCTATTTCTAATCATTTTCTGAAGAAATTGAATGTGAAAGCATTGCTGCATTGTGGCTTCATAGTTAAGTATGTTCTAACTCTATGTAATAGTATAGAATGATCTTTCAATTTGATTGTATTACAAACTTTAAAAATTTCATTTTATCAACTTAAATTTATTGAAGCAGACTTCCTTTCTTAGGTTAAATCCTTACAATTCAATTCCAAGAAAATTTCACATGTGGTAAAGAAAGTCTCTATTAGATATAACATAAATAAATCAAGACTTTGTATTAGGTCAATTTTTTTTACACTGATTTGCTGCAGGATATTTGATTACACTGAGAATCTGTGCTGGAAAAACCCATTTCTAGTTGTCTGTGAGTGCCCTTGTTTCTCTGTTTTGCTTCTGACCAGATGATCTGTCCCTTGGAGAGAGTGGAGTGTTGAAGTCTCCCACTATTAGGGTGTTGG
>CM053750.1:24244249-24257473 GCA_028658305.1 Pachyuromys duprasi | reverse complement strand
AAAAAAAAAGAAATCAATATAGTTGATTTATCAGATAATTTTCCTGAGCATATAACCAAAAGATGGTCAGTCCTACTATGAGCACATTTGCTCAACCATGTTCATAGCAACTTTATTAATAGTAGGCAGAAACTAGAAAGAACCCCACACAGAAGAATGGATAAAGAAAATGCACATTTACTCTGTTGTTAAAAAAAAAAAGACATCATTAGATTTATTCACAAGGTCATTGTGAGTGAGTTATCCCAGACCCAGAAAGACAAACATGGCATGTATTCAGTTATAAGTTGACATTAGCTGTTAAGTATAAGATAATCATGTTACAATTCACAGACCAGGAGAAGCTAGGTAACGAGGAGGACCCAAAGAGGGAATACACGGATCTCCCTGGGAAGTGGAAATAGAATAGATTTTGTATGTGGATTAGGGGTAGGAAGGGATGGAAATAGCAGGGACCTGGCAAAGGATAGGGGAGCAGTGGAGGGAGAGAATAGTGGAGAGATGACTGGAATTGAGGGATATTTGGATAGTGATATAGAAACCTACTGCAGTGGAATGGGCCTAGCCAAGACTCCTAGTAATGGGGGATATGGAGACTGAACTAACCATATTTTGTAACCAGATAAGGCTGGTGGGACTGAGTCATCAACCCAAACACAAATCCTTTGATCTAGAGGCACAGAGCCTGTGGAAGTGTCCAGTTGATGTTGTCCAACTTAAGGCCAAAGCCACAAGAGGGAGCCTACGCCTCCCTGCTTTGATAGACAGAATTGCCCAGAGACCTAAGATACAGCCAAAAACAATTGGCCAACAAAACCAAACAAAACAATCCCTATCAAAACAAACAAATAAAGTCAATGAAATAATTTCTACTGATATTTCACTATACCCATAAACTGGAGCTTGGTTCAACCATCATCAGAGAGGCTTCATCTATCAACTGATGAGAACAGATGTAGAGACCCACAACCAAACATTACATAGAGCTCAGGGAACCCTGCAGAATAAAACCTCCTTCTTCTCCATGCATGCCTCTTCCAAGTCCACTAGTCTGTCAGGTCTCATCAGGAGTGGCTGCATTGTCTTCCTCTGTGGCCTGGTAAGGCTGCTCTCCCCTCAGGGGAAGGTGATCAAAGAGCAGGCCAATCAGTTTGTGTCAGAGACAGTGCCTGTTCCTATTATGGTACCCACTTGGACACTAAGCTGCCATGGGCTACATCTGTGCAGGGGTTCTAGGTTATCTCCATGCATGGTCCTTGATTGGAGTATCAGTCTCAGAAAAGACCCCTGTTCCCAGATTTTGAGATTCTGTCGCTCACCTTCTGGAGCTCCTGTCCACCCCAGGTCTTACTATTTGCAACTTCTTTCATAAATTCCCTGGACTCTGCCAAAAGGTTGGCCATAAGTCTCAGCAGCAGCTTTGATACTGTGCAGGGTAGAATCTTTCAGAGGCCCTCTGTGGTAGGCTTTTGTCTTGTTCCCTGTTTTCTCCTTCTCCTGATGTCCATCTTCTTTGCCTTTATGAATGGAGATTGAGCATTTTAGACAGAGTCCTCCTTTTTGATTAGTTTTTTTTAGGTGTACAGATTTTAGTAGGTTTATCCTATATTATATGTCTAATATCCACTTATGAGTGAGTTTATACCCTGTGTGTCTTTCTGCTTCTGGGATACCTCACTCAGGATGATCTTTTCCAATTCCCACCATTTACCTGCAAATTTAATGATATCCTTATTTTTTTTTTATGATGATGCAGACTTGTCACCAAATATAAGTCATGGTTCGAAGCTGTGAGCAAAGCCCCAACCTCCCATCCCCCGGAAGAGGGACTCTGGAGTTGGAGATAGTAAAAAAAAAAATAGCATTTGATATCCTTGTTTTTATTGCTGAGTAATATTCCATTGTATAGACATAGCACAATTTCCATATCCATTCTTCATTTGAGGGGCATTTGCATTGTTTCCAACTTCTGGCTATTACAAATAAAGCTGCTACAAACATGTTTGAGCAAATGTTCTTATTGTGTACTTGAGTATCTTTTGGATATATGACTAGGAGTGGTATAGCTCGATCTTGAGGAAGTAATGTTCCTAGTTCTCTCAGAAAGCAGCAGATTGATTTCCAGAGTAATTGTACAATTTTACATTCCCACCAGCAGTGGAGGAGGGTTTTCCTTTTTCCACAACCTCTCCAGGATGTGTTGTCAGTTGAGTTTTTGATCTTAGCCATTCTGGCGGGTGTAAGGTAAAATCTCTGGTTTGTTTTGATTTGCATTTTCCTGATGATTAAGGACATTGAGCATTTCTTAAGTGTTTTCTGGCCATTCAACATTCTTCTATTGAGAATTCTCTGTTTAGCTCTCTACCACATTTTTAATTGGATTGCTTGATTTGGTGTTGTTCAACTTCTTGAGTACTTCATATATACTGGATATTAGTCCTCTGTCAGATATATAGTTTGTGAAGATCCTTTCCCAATCTGTAGGCAGTCATTTTGTTCTGATGACAGTGTCCTTCTCCAAAAAAGCTTTTCAGTTTCATGAGGTTCCATTTGCTGATTGCTGCTCTTAGAGCCTGTGCTGTTGGTGTTCTGTTCAAGAAGTTGCCTCCTTTGCCAATGAGTTCAAGACTCTATCCCACTTTTTCATCTAACAAATTTAGTGTGTCTAATTTTATGCGGAGGTCTCTGATCCACTTGGAATTTACTTTTGTGCAGGGTGATAAGTCAGGATATATTTGCATTTTTCTATAGGTAGACATCCATTAGACCAGCACCATTTGTTGGAGATGCTGTCTCTTTTCCATTGAGTGGTTTTGGCATCTTTGTAAATAATCAGGTTTTCATCAGTGTGTGGATTTATTGCAGGGTCTTCTATTCAATTCCATTAATCCATAAGTTGATTTCTATGCCAATTCCATGCAGTTTTTAGTATTGTTGCTCTATAGTACTGTTTGAGATCAGGGATGGAGGTCCTTCCAGAAGATCTTTTATTGTAAAGGATTGTTTTAGCAATTCTGGGTTTCTTGTTATTCCATATGAACTTGAGAAATTTTCTTTAAAGGTCTGTAAAGAATTGTGTTGGTAATTTGATGGGAATTACATTGAATCTGTACATTGCTGTTGGTAAGATAGCCATTTTTACTATACTAATCCTGCCAAGCCATGAGCATGGGAGATCTTTCCATCTTCTGTTACCTTCTTCTAATTTTTCATCAGAGACTGGATTTTTTTTTATACAAGTTTTTGACTTGTTTGGTTAGGTTCACATCAAGGTACTTTATGTCCTTTGTGGTTATTGTGAAGGGTGTTGTTTCCCTAATTTCTATCTCAGCCCTTTGTCTTTTCTATATAGGAGGGCTACTGATTTTTTTGAGTTAATTTTGTATCCAGCCACTTTGCTGAACATGTTTATCAGCTGTAGGAGTTCTCTGGTAGAATTTTTGGGGTCACTCAAGTATACTATCATATCATCTCCAAACAGTGATACTTTGACTTCTTCCTTTCAAGTTTGTATCCCAATGATTTCCTGTAACTGTCTTATTGCTCTAGAAAGGACTTCAAGGACAATGTTGAAGAGATATGGAGAGAGTGGGCAGCCTTGCCTTGTCCCTGATTTCAGTAGTATTGATTTAAGTTTCTCTTCATTGAGTTTGATATTGGCTATAGGCTTACTGTATATTGCCTTTACTATGTTTAGGTATGTGCTTTGTATCCCTGATCTCTCCAAGACTTTAAACATGAATGGATGTTGTAATTTGTCAAATGCCTTTTCAGCATCTAAGGAGATAATCATGTAGTTTTTCCTTTCAGTTTGTTTATATGGTGGATCACATTGCTGGATTTCCATGTATTGAACCACCCCTGCCTGCCTACCTGGGATGAAGCCTACTTCATCCCAGTGGATGATATCTTTGATGTGTTCTTTTATTGGGTTTTCTAGTATTGTGTTGAGTATTTTTGCATCAATGTTCGTAAGGGAGATTGGCCTGAAATTCTCTTTCTTTGTTGGGTCTTTGGGAGGTTTAGGTAAGAAGGTGACTATGGCTTCATAGAATGTGTTTGGTGGTGTTCCTTCTGTTTCTTTTTGTGGAAATATTTGAAGAATATTTGTGTTAGCTCTTTTCTGAAAGACTGGTAGAATTCTGCACTAAAACCATCTTGTCCTTGTCTATTTTTGCATGGGAGAATTTTGTTAACCACTTATATTTCCTTTGGGAATATAGGACTATACCTGGTCTTGATTCAGCTTTGCAAGTGTAATCGATCTAGAAAATTGTCCGTTTCATTTAGATTTTTAAATTTTGTGGCATAAAGGCTTTTGAAATAAGATCTAAAGATTGGTTGGATTTCATCTGTGTCTGTGGTACTATCCCCTTTTTCATTTCTGATTTTGTTGATTTGGATAGTATCTCTCTGCTTTTTACTATGCTTAGCTAAGGGTTTGTCTATCTTGTTGATTTTCTTAAGGAATTAGTTCTTGGTTTCATTGATTCTTGGAATTGTTTATTGTTTCTAATTTATTGATTTCAGCTCCGAGTTTGATTATTTCCAGCCTTCTACTCCTCCATGCTGTGTCTGCTTCTTTTCTTCTAGGGCTTTTAGGTTATCCATTAATTTGCTTGAATGAGATGTTTCGAATTTTTTCTTGAAGGCACTCAGAGCTATGAACTTTCCTCTTAGCACTGCTTTGATTGTGTCCCATAAGTTTGGGTATGTTGTGCCTTTATTTTCATTGGATTCTGGGAAGACTTTAATTTCTTTCTTTATTTCTTCTCTGACCCAGCTGTCTTTTAGTAGCAAGTTGTTCAGTTTCCATGTGTGTGTAGGCTTTTTGCTATTTCTGTTGTTGAGGACCAATTTTTGTCATGGTGATCATATAGGATACAAGGGATTACTTCAATCTTCTTGTATCTGTTGAGGCTCGCTTTGTGACCTATTTTGTGGTCTATTTTGGAGAAGGTTCCAGGAGATGCTGAGAAGAAGGTAAACTCTTTTCTGTTTGAGTGAAAGGTTCTGTAGATGTCTGTTAGGTCCATTTGATTCATGACCCATGTTAGAGACAGTGTTTCTTTGTTTAATTATGGTTTTGTTGACCTGTCCTTTGTTGAGAGTGGGGTGTTGAAATCTCCCACTATTAGTGTGTAGGGATCTATGTGTGATTTCAGTTTTATTAATGTTTCTTTTACAAATATGGGTGCCTTTGTATTTGGGGCATACATATTCAGGATTGTGATATCTTTCTGGTGGAATTTTCCCTTAATGAGTATGAAGTGTCCTTCTCCATCTCTTTTGATTAATTTTGGCTGAAAATCTATTTTATTAGATATTAGAATGGCTACTCCTGCTTGCTTCTTGGATCCATTTGCTTGCAAAACAGTCTTCCAGCCCTTACTCTCAGGTAATGTCTATCTTTGTGACTTAGGTGTGTTTCTTGTATTCAACAGATTGTTGGGTCTTTTTTATGTACCCATTTTGTTAGTCTGTGTCTTTTTATTGGGAGAGATTAATGACCAGTGGCTTTGATTTTGATGTTGGCTATGGTAGTGTTTTTGTGTGCTTGACTACTTTTTGTTTTGCTATAGAGAGGTTATTTTTTTCCTGTGTTGTCTTGAAAGTAGTTAGTTTTCTTCAGTTGCATTTTTCTTTCTTGTTCTTCTATAAAGCTGGATTTGTGAGTAGGTATTTTTGAAACTTGTTTTTGCCGCTGAGTATCTCGTGTTCTCTGTCTATGAGGACTGAGAGTTTTGCTGGGTAGAGTAGCCTAAGCTGACATCTATGTTCTCTTAGGGTCTTCATGATATCCGTCCAGGCCCTTCTCACTTTCATAGTCTCCATTGAGAAGTCAGGTGTGATTCTGATGGGTTTGCCATTATATGTTTCTTGGCCTTTTACCCTTGTGGGTTTTAGTATTTTTTCTTTGTTCTTATACTTACTGTTTTGATTATTATGTGGCAGGGGGATTTTCTTTTCTGGTCTAATTCATTAGGTGTTCTGTAGGCCTCTTGTTTCTTATAGGCCTGTCCTTTAATTTGGGGAAGCTTTCTTCTATGATTATGCTGAAAATATTTTCTGGGCCTTGGAGGAGGGAATCTTCTTTTTCCTCTATTCCATTATTCTTAGGTTTTGTCTTTTCATGGGGTCTTGGATTTCTTCAATGGTTTGAGTCAGGATTTTTTAGATTTGTTATTTTCTTTGATAGACACATCAATTTCTCCCATTGTATCTTCAACACTTGAGTTTCTTTCTTCCATCTCTTATAGTCTGTTGGTTATGCTTACCTCTCTAGTTCCTCTTTTCTTTCCCAGGTTCTCCCTCTCCATGATTTTCTCCATTTGTGTTTTCTTTAATTTTTTCAATTCTATCTTCAGGTCTTGAAACTTTTTGTTCATTTCCTTCACCTTTCTGACTGTTTTTCCTTCAATTTCTTCAGCTGTTTGTTTGAACATTCTTCTTTCTTTTATTGCTTTCAGTGACTTAATCATTTCCTCTCTGAAAGCCAGAAACTGTTTGGCTGCATCTTCCTGTATTTTTTTATGGATGACCATAATCTGTTTTACTATATCTTCCTCTAATTCTTTACACATTTTATTAGCTTCTTCCATTAACCTCCTCACAAGCATAGATGTAAGGTCATCTTCTTGAATTTTACTTATGTTAGGGTGTCCAGTGATTCTTTCCCCTGAATAATTGGGTCCTGGGGATTCCATATTGCTTTGCCTTTTGTTGTTTGTGCTTTTACGTTGGCCTCTTCCCATTTGGCTGTCTCAGGTGTTGACTGTAAATTTCCAGTGCCTGCTGGGTCCTGGGGTGGAGAGAATCCCCTTAGAGGGTTCTGAAGGAGATCTCTTTAGCCCTTTGGGTATGGTCAACTGAATGGTGATACCTCTCAGGAATTTAACAGTTCATCTCAGGCATATAGACCTGTGTGGTAACTGTGGTGTTCAGGAAGACTCTTCTCTCATCAGGGTAAGTCCTGGAGATGGCTGCTCTGCTGCTGTGTTTCTGGCTCTGGATTTAGTGAGCTGTAGCTGCTGCTCTTAAGGTGTATTTGTTGGGTGCAACGCTCTTGAAGAAATAGGGAGTGCTGAAGTTTTGTCAGTTTAGCTAGGGATAGCTGGTCGCACTTTGGAGCACTATCTGAGGGCTGTTCTAATGGCTCTCAGGCTTTTGTAGGTCTGAGGTTGCAGCTGTATGCCCCAGTGCCCTAGCGGTAATGAATGGCAGATGAGCATGGCACTCATGTTTGCAGTAGAAGGCTGGAGCTTAGAGCCTGTGAAACCAGAAAGTCTTCTGGACCTGAGAATTGGACCTGAGGATTCCCCCCGCCCCCCTGCTGTGAGGTTTTGTCCTGACAGGGACACCCAGACTGTGCTTTGGGGTGCACAGTTTTGTCTGGGATGTCTAGTAGAACATGCAAGCACACAGTACCACCTTGCTGGCTATTGGGCGCCTGGGCATCTGTGGAAACTCGGTAACATTTCCTGAGAACTTTTCGGGGGGAGTATGTCAGCTGAGTGCTCTGAGGTCAGACTTGCTGTTCCCCTCACTGTGGGTTTCCACCTGACAAAGAAACTCAGTCTCTGGTGCCCTGGGGCCCACAGTTCTATCTGGGGCAGCAAGTCAGGTGCGCAGGCAGGACTCTATGCAGGCGCCTGTCTGCCTAGCTCTGGGCTGGCTGCTGGCAGCAGGCTGACCCCAGGTATTTTTTTAAGTAATTTATTTATTTTTATATTAATCACAGGTTATATATTTTGTATCCCAGCCGTAGCCCCCTCCTTCATTCCCTGCCACTCTCCCCATCCCTCCCTCATCTTCTCCCTGACCCCCTCCAAGTCCACTGATAGGGGAGGACCTCACCCCCTTCCATCTGACCCTAGCTTATTGTGTATCTTCAGGGCTGGCTGCAATGTCCTCTTCTGGGATGTAGTTAGGCTGCTCCTCCTTCGGGGGGAGGGGAAGGCAGTCGACAAGCCAGCCATTGAGTTCATGACAGAAATAGTCCCTATTCCCCTTACTAGGGTCTCCAGTTGGGTACTGAGCTACCATGGGCCACAGCCGAGCAGGGGTTATAGTTTGTATACATACATGGTCCTTGGTTGGAGAAACAGTTTCATAGAAGACCCCTATGCCCTGATCTATTTGGTCTTTGTGGAGCTCTTGTCCTCGCCAAATCTTCCTCACTCCCCCTTTTTTCATATGATTCCCTGCATTCTGGCAATGGCTTGGCTGTGAGTCTTAATATCAGTTTTGATTCATTGTTAGTTAGAGTCTTTCAGAGGCCCTCTATGGTAGGCTCCTGTCCTGTTGCTTGTTTTCTCCTCCATTCAATGTCCATCCCGTTTGACCATCTACATGAGGATTGATCATCCCACCCTGGGTCATGATCATCCTGAGTGAGGTATCCCAAAAGCAGAAGGAAACACTTGCTATATACTCACTAATACAGACCCCAGGTCTTTTCCAGGGATTGTCTGGGTGACCTAAGTTCGGTCCAGATCCCTTCCTGCACCGTGGGGTTTTCTCTTAACTGGAAATCCCAGTCTCTGGTGTTGTGGGGCCCACAGTTCAGTCTGGGACAGTGATCAGAGCATACTCGCATGTGGCTCTGGGCTGGTGACCAAGAGCCTGGTGGAACCAGGACCTCTTCCAAGGTTTAGCTGGGTGAGTTGAAGCTAATTAAATCCCGCACCGTGGAGTATCCTCTCACCTGGGAAACACAATCACTTGTGTTTTAGGAATGAGAGTTCTGTCTGCTGGTCAATGTGCTGTGTTGCTGGTCAGAAAGAGTGTCCTCCCTGTGCCACCATCTTGGATCTCTTCCCATTATCCAAATCTTACATTTGTTCCGTATCCTTTCTCTGTGATGTTTCATGAGCATTGATGGGGTGGGTTGATAGAGGTGGCCAATCTACTGCTGAGCACTCACACTTGCTTATTCTCAGTATTTTTTATCAGTGATGAATATGTATGTAATATTAGCTACTGCAATAAGAAGATTCTCCACCCAAGGTTGTAATCAATGCAATCTATGGATTTTTTAAAACTAAAATTTTATTTTTTACATTCATTACATTTTACTTTGTATCCCAGCTGTAGCCCCCTCTCTCATTCCTCTCATTCCCACCCTCCCTCATCTCCTCCCATGCCCCATTCCCACCTGCCTCCCTCATTTCCTCCCATGCCCCTATCCAAGTCCACTGATATGGGAGGTCCTCCTCCCCTTCTATCTGACCCTAGCTTATGAGGTCTCATCAGGACTGGCTGTAATGTCCTCCTTACACAATATATACTAACTTACAAGTGGATAATAGACATATAATATAGGATAAGCATACTAAAATCTGTACACATAAAGAAGTTAAACAAGAAGGAAGACCCTGAGTAAGATGATCAATCCTCAGTCAGAAAGATAAATAGGATGGACATCGGAAGAAGGAGGAAATAAGAAATAGGACCGAAGCCTAACACAGAGAGCCTCTGAAAGACTATTCCCAGCAGCGTATCAAAGCAGATGCTGAGACTCATAACCAAACCTTGGGCAGAGTGCAGGCAATCATACGAAAGAAGGGCAAGTTAGAAATACCTGGAGAGGACAGTAGCTCCACAAGGAGCGCAACAGTCTATGGATTTAAGCATACATATTTAGAATACAGTTTGGCAATATGACCCTTTAGGAAAACAGAATCAGTAGGGTCACCTTGTAGTCCTATGACATCCCAGTCATGAATTTGGAGTACCATATAACGCAAAATTTCTTCCTGATTAACACAGGTCAGATCAAATCAAGGGAGTGGTTTGTCACCTCCCAAAACAATTTTGACACAATTGCACTGGAAGTTCAGTTTGGTAACAAGCAGAGCCCAGTAATGGGCAAGAACAGTGATGTTTTCCTTTCCCCCATCAGATTAGAAACTACCTTCCAGCACTATGAAAGCTAGATACAAATGAAAAAATTTTATGATCAGTTTGAGGTTGGTTTCTTTCTTTTTTTGTTTTTCTAAAGCAAAAGTGTGTGGAATCTTCACCAATAAGGTCTTGCCATCTAGCTATTAAGGGCAACCAAGAGCAATGTTGATAGCCTCTATTATTTTAGGTGGATCTGGGGCCCCTTTAACTAGTAACCCATAGAGAGACAATCCACTCCTGCCACTGAACTTCTTATTTAGTAACTCATGTCTTCTTTATTTAAATAAACTTGATTTAGATCTCAATCATAGGCCTTCTCATCCTAGTCCCACCTCCCTCCCACATCAGCCACCCTCTATTCTGGGAGCCTCCCACCCAGTCACCCCAGCTCATCTATTCACATAAAGACTGAGTTCTTCCTTCCTTTTGTCCTTGTAGGGAAGACCCATCAAGGTGACTGATCAAAACGAAAGTAACATAGTCTATATCAGAAATATCCCCCATTCCTCTAACTAGTGGGCCCACATGAAGCCTGAGATGCCCATTGGACTTATCTTGTTGAGGTTTGTGCATTGCAGTATGTCTTCTGGTACCATAGGACTAAAATCTGCTTGTAAATGAGTATAAGCCATGTGGGCTTTTCAGAGTCTGTGTTACTTCACTTTTCTAGTTGAATCCATTTGAATGCAAATTTCATGATTTTCTTGCTTTTTATGGATGTATTCTGTTGTGTAAATATACCACAGTTTCTTTATTTATTCGTCGGTTGACCGACATGTAGGTTGTTTCAAGTTTCTGGCTATTACAAATAAAGCTGCTATGAACATGGTTGTACAAATGTCATTCTTGTACAGTGAAGCATCAAAGCATCTTTCAGTGTTTACCTAGGAATGGTATAGCTGGGTCTTTTTTATTTTTTTTTATAAATAAAGTTTGTTCGCTTTGTATCCCAGCTGTAGCCCTTTCCCCTATCCCCTCTTAAACCTTCTGAGAAGGTGCCAGATTGATTACCAAAGTGATTGTAGAAGTTTATGCTCCCACCAGTAATGGAGATTTCTCTTTTCTCCACATCCTTGCAAGTGTGTGTTGTTATTTGAGTTTTTGATCTTAGTTATTTTGACAGGTGTAAGATGGAATCTCAGTGTTGTTTTCATTTGCATTTCCCTGGTGACTAAGGATGTTGAGTATGTCTTTAAATACTTCTACAACATTCGAGATTCTTATGTTGAGAATTCTCTGTTCCCCACTTTTAAATTTTGGTTAGGTTTGTTGATGTTTAATTTTTTGAGTTCTTTATATGTTCTGTGTATTAGCCCCTTGTTGAATGTAGGATTGATGAATATCTCTTTCCAATATATAGACTGCTATTTCATTATATTTATACTGTCCTTTGCTTTACAGAAGCTTTTCAATTTCAAGAGGTCCCATTTATTGATTGTAGGTTTTGAGCCTGAGCTGTTGGCATTCTGTTCAGGAAGTTTTCTCCTGTGCCAATGACTTTAAGGCTCTTACCCATTTTTCTCCTCTAGCAGATTTCCTTCTAGTATTTTTCTGTAAAGCTGGGTTCGTACATAGGTATTGTTTAAATTTAGTTACGTCATGGAGTATTTTGTTTCTTACATGTATTGTGACTAAAAGTTTTACTGTGTATAGTAATCTACATTGGCATCTGTGTTCTTAGTGTCTGCCTGACATCTGCCCAGACCCTTCGGCTTTCATAGTCTTTGTTGAGAAGTCAGATGTAATTCTGATAGGTCTACCTTTATATGTTACTTAGCCTTTTTTACTTGCCACTTTCAGTATTTTTTCTTTGTCCTATATATTTAATGTTTTGATTATTACATGGTAGGAAGAATTTCTTTTGGGATCTAGTCTATTTGGAGTTCTGGAAGCTTCTTGTATGTAAGGGCATCTCTTTCTTTAAGTTGTGGAAATTGTCTTCAAAGTTTTCTTGAAAATATTTTCTCAACCTTGGAGCCTAGAATCTTCTTTTTCGTCTATTCCTATTATTCTTAGGTTTCATCTTTTCATGGTGTCCTTGATTTCCTGGATGTTTTGAGCCAGAATTTTTTCCATTTTATTATTTTCTTTGACTGATGTATCGATTTCTTCAATTGTATCTTTAACCCTTGAAATTCTCTCATCCATCTCTTGTATTCTGTTGGTGATGCTTACATATGTGGTATCTGATTTGTTCTTTAAGTTTCCCATCTACAGGGTTTTCTCAGTTTGTGTTTTCATTATTGATTCTAATTCCATTTTCACGTCTTAAACATTTTTATTCATTTTCTTCATCTGTTTGATTGCAGCTTCTTGTCTCTCCTTGGTGGCATTCTATTTGTTCGGTTTTATTTTCCTGTATTATTTTGAATGATTTATTTGTTTCCTCTTTGCATGCCTCATAACTGCATAAGAATAGTTTTAAGGTAATTTTCCTGTGTTTCAGGTACATTAGAATGTGCATTGAGTTTTGAAGTTTTTGCTAGAGCCATGGTGTCATGGTTTTTGTTGATTGTGTTCTTATACTGGTGTTTAGCCTTCTTGTTGTCTGTAGCCTTGGCTCTTTGTTCCTGGAAATTGCATGAAAGAATGGATCCATCTCTCTCTGGAGTCTGGAGTTTGGAGTCTAGAGTGTGATATAGTCTTTAGGATAATGATAGCGTTCCAGGGCAACATGAATAGGTGCTGGCGTTTCAGAGGCAGACATACTGGGTATGTGTTTCAGAAGGCAGTGTTCAGGTAGAGGTACCTTGAAGGGCAAGGATGTGGGTGTGGGTGCCTGGGGGGAGGGGCATGGAAGCCTCAGGTGGCAGTTGTGAGGGCATGGCAGGTGTGTCTGTCTCAGGTAGCAGCAGTGGGAGATCATGTTCCTGAGATGGCAGCTGAGCTATGGCATACAGGCCTATGAGGACACTGCACTAATGGGACTGAGATTCATTTGGGCTCCACTGCCTTGGATCTGGGATTCCCTATGATTTTATTGGCCACCTGGTCTCCACAGGGGACAGTAGAACAGTGGTTTGAAGGTTGGCATGCTGTTCCTGGAATCTAGAAGCTGTCCTGAGTGGGTAGGAATTCTGTATCTGACTGGTGGAACAGAGGATCCCAGGAACTAGGGGCCTACACTCTCTCAAGTATGCAGCAAGGGCAGGGGACTCACAGTTCATGACTTGTGGACTGGAGAGATGGCCATGGGGATGCCTGGATCTGATCATTCCCAAAAAACAGCTATCCTGTCCAGTCCGGAGGAGTATCAAAGTTGGTGTGTTGGATCCAGCCACTTGTTTACTCACTAATTTCACAATATCTGATCCTCTG
>CM053750.1:24191128-24227046 GCA_028658305.1 Pachyuromys duprasi | reverse complement strand
CAAGTTTGCATTCCCACCAGCAATGGAGGAGGGTTTCTCTTTCTCCACAACCTCTCCAGCATGCGTTGTCACTAGAGTTTTTGATCTTAGCTATTCTGGTGGGTGTAAGGTGAAATCTCAGAGGAGTTTTGATTTGCATCTCCCTGATGGCTAAGGACTTTGAGCATTTCTTTAAGTGTTTTTCTGCCATTCTATAATCCTCCACAGTCAGTTTTCTTTTTAGCTCCATACCCCATTTTTTAATTGGATTATTTGGTTTCTTGCTTTTTAACTTCTTGAGTTCTTTATATATACTGGATATTAGCCCTCTGTCAGTAGTAGGATTGGTAATGATCCTTTCCCAATCTGTAGGCTGTCGTTTTGTTCGGATGACAATGTCCTTAGCTTTACAGAAGCTGTAGTTTTGATTTGCATCTCCCTGATGACTAAGGATGTTGAACAGTTCTTTAAGTGTTTCTCTGCCATTCGGTATTCCTCTGTTTGGAATTCTGTTTAGCTCTGTACACCATTGTTCAATTGGATCACTTGGTTTGTTGCTGTTTGACTTTAAAAAATTATTAATTACACTTTATTCACTTTGTATCCCCCCTGTAGCTCGCTCCTTCCTCCCCTCCCAATCCCTCCATTCCTCCCCATTCTCCACACATGCCCCTCCCCAAGTCCACTGATAGGGGAGGTCTTCTTTTCCTTCCTTCTGATCCTAGTCTGTCAGCTCTCATCAGGAGTGGCTGCATTGTCTTCCTCTGTGGCCTGGTAAGGTTGTTCCCCCCTCAGGGGGAGATGATCAAAGAACAGGCCAATCAGTTCATGTCAGAGACAGTCCCTGTTCCCATTACTATGGAACCCACTTGGAGACTGAGGTGCCATGGGCTACATCTGTGCAGGGGTTCTAGGTTATCTCCATGCATACTACTTGGTTGGAGTATAAGTCTCAGGGAAGACCCCTCTGCTCAGATTTTTTGGTTCTGTTGCTCTCCTTGAGGAGCTTCTGTCCTCTCCCTATCGCTTCTGTAAAGCAAAGGACTCTAGTCAGAACAAAATGACTACCTACATACTGGGAAAGGATCTTCACCAACCCTATATATGACAAAGGGCTAATATTCAGTATATATAAAGAACTAAACAAGTTAAAAAGCAACAAATCAAGTAATCCAATTTAAAATGGGGAATAGAGCTAAACAGAAAATTCTCAACAGAGGAATATCGAATGGTCGAGAAACACTTAAAGAAATGCTCATCATCCTTACTCATCAGAGAAAGTCAAATCAAAAAGACCCTGAGATTTCACGTGACACCCATCAGAATGGCTAAGATCAAAACCTCAAGTGACAACACATGCTGGAGAGGCCTTTTGACTTGGAGTTCTTTATATATTCTGGATATTAGCTGTCTGTCAGATATAGAGTTTGTAAAGATCCTTTCCCAGTCTGTAGGCTGTCCTTTTGTTCTGATGACAGTGCCTTTTGTTTTGCAAAAGCTTTTCAGTTTCATGAGGTCCCATTTATTGATTGTTGATCTTAGAGCCTGTGCTGTTGGTTTTCTGTTCTGAAAGTTGTATCCTGTGCCAATGAGTTCCAGGCTCTTCCCCACTTTTTCTTCTAACAGATTTAGTGTGTCCGTCTTAATGTTGAGGTTCTTGATCCACTTGGACTTCAATTTTGTGCAGTGTGATAAATACGTATTTGGATCTAATTGAATTTTTCTACATGTGGACATCCACTTAAACCAGAACCATTTGGTGAAGATGCCGTGTCCTTTCCATTGTTTGGTTTTGTCTTCTTTGTGAAAACTGAAGTATCTGTAGGTGTGTGGGTTTATTTCTGGGTCTTCTATTCAATACCATTTATCCATCAGTCTTTTTATATTATAGTACCATGCAGTTTTTATTACTGTTGCTCTATAGTACAACTTGAGATTAGGGATGGATAAAGCTCCAGAAGATCTGTTATTGTTCAAGATTGTTTTTAGCAATTCGGTTTTTTGTTGTTGTTGTTGTTTTTCCATATGAAATTGAGAATTGTTCTTTCAATTTCTGTAAAGAATTGTGTTGGTGTTTTAACGGGAACTGCACTAAATCTGTAGATTGCTCTTGGTAAGATGACCATTTTCACTGTGTTAATTCTACCCATCCATGATCATTGGAGATCTTTCCATCTTCTGATATCTTCTTCAATTTCTTTCTTCAGAGACTTGAAGTTTGATTCATAGGGGTCTTTCATAGGTGCTTTGTTATAGTCACACCAAGTTACTTTGTTATTGGTGGTTATTGTAAAAGCTGTTATTTCCCTAATTTCTTTCTCAAGGATTTATTAAATTCCTTTACCTTTTTACTTGTTTTCTCCTGCAGTTCTTGAGGGATTTATATTCTCCTTTTAAGGTCTTTATCATTTTCATGACTTCAGATTTAAGATCATTTTCTTGTGCTTCTGGTATGATAGGAAACTCAGGGCTTGTTGTGGCAGGACAGCTGAGATTTGATGACATGGTTTTTTTTGTTGGTGTTCTTGTGGTGACCTCTAGCCACTTGGTTGACTTTCTTTTTAGCAGGCCTGGTGGTCTCTTAAGTCTCTGTGATTGTAGATAGAGCTCTTCTTCCCACATGTCCGCTGTCCTCTAGATTTCTTGCTGAACCTTTATCCCTGCTGCTCTCCAGTGCCTCAGATCTGCTGCTCCCTGATCAATGCTATTCTTGGGTCCGCAGATCCAGGTGGGTCTCAGGAAATGGCCAGACAGGGAATTACTCCTGCCTGATTTGTGGTAGTCTCAGAGGCCTGGTGTCTGAGTCTTTTGTATTTTTTTCTGATCAGTCTATGGTCAACTTCCTTAATATTTTCAAAGAAACACCTCACATTTTTATTGTCATTTCTTTCTTGAGTTTTCCATTTGTGTTTCACAAATCAATAATGTATTATTTTATACTCTGTATTTGTTTCAGACTTAATTTTTTACGGTTATGGGAAATAAATGTATCGTATTTATTACACATGCTGTGCAAGTGCTCTTAGCTACACCTCTAACATGCTCTTTTTGAGACAGGATCTTACTACATAGCTCACAACAGCCTGGCAGTTTCCAGATTCCTATTTCTGCCTTAAATGGCATGACTACAGGTGTGCTTCATTACACTCTACTTCTGTTAGTGTAGGCATCTGCATTCATAAATTTATTTCTTACCAATACTTTTACTCACCTGCAAATTTCGGTGTGGTATGACTTAATATCAAAGAATTCTCTCATTTCTCTTGTGATTTATTGTTTGACATATTTCTTATTTAATTTGCATCTCTCAGCCTCTCAGCTTTCTCAAATTTATTTCTAATATAATATCTGATTCATTCCTTTGTGACCAGAGGACATAATTTGTACATTCTCACTTATTTAAATTTGTGTAGTTCTATTTTTCATTCTCATATAGGTTCATTTCAAAATTTTCTATTTGCTCTGGTTAGAATTGTGTTTATTGCTATCATTAAGAATATTGTGTATTTGCTCACTGATTTCCTTTAAAATGTTGTAAATTGTGTGTGTTACTCAACTGTTCTGTCCATGATTCAAAGTAGGATTTTGTAATTTTTTGTTATATCTGATGTTCTCTTTCATTCAACTTACATGTACACTGAAATTTAAAATGTCACCTACACAGTAAACACATTTCAAGAATTTCTTTTTTGTAGTCAGAGTTAATAATCTCTATCTTGAATATTTAACCCATTCTCTCTTAACCACTGTTAACAGATTTGTTTTTCAGCTATGAATTTTTTGTATATATTTTTCATTCATCTTTCTCTGTTGCTCTCTTTTTTCTCTTTTGCTTTTTCTTGCTTTAGTGAATATTTGCAAATGCGCCTAATGTAACGTTTTTCTCTCTTCATTTAAATCATTTAATTGTTATCAGTTCTTCTTTAAGTTAATTGATTCTTCTGCCAGTTTAGATCTACTGGCAACGCTTTGAGGAAATATTTTTTTTTTGTTACTTTGATGGTTGGTGATAATTATCAACTACAGAGTCCAGAAAGACTTTGGAGACAGGGAGAATTATCTTGATTGCCTTAATAGAGATAATAAGACCAGCCAACACTGGGAGGTTATATTCTCTGGCTGGGATCCTGGACTGTACAAATGGAGAAAGAGACTTTGCCACTCTTTATTTCATGATCATGGGAGCATTGTGACAGCTGCTTCAAGTTCCTGCTGCTCTGACTTCCCCACCATTATAGACTACAACTTCCACCTGTAAGCTGAAACAAATACAAGAAAGAGTTGGTTTTATCATTGTATTTTATCTTAGCACTAGAAAAAAGAAACTGACAGTTACATTATTGCTTAAGTCTATTAGGGCTTTTGAATATTTATTTCTCTTTCTTGACATTATTTATTTAATAAGATTTTGTCACATATTCTGACAGTTTTTTTAAAGCAAGACTGTTTTAAAATCATTATATTTATAATTTCATTAGGGTATGAATGCATGGAGATCATCTTTCCATGATTTCAGTGTCTAGAATTTTAAAATGTTTAGAAATTGTATGGTTTTGGGTTCAAAGAAAATTTTGAGAAGTTTCTTGACTTTAGTTAGCTTAACTGTAAAATGATTGTCATGATACATACATTATAATTTGGCACCTTCAACCTTATGTATCTAATTACTTATTCAGCAAACATTAGTCTGTTTCCAACAAGATGACAAAGCATAAGAATTAGACTTCTTTGGAAGAAGAAATCTTACCTCAAACAAAGGACAAGTTTGACATTTAATAGGTCTCTTGTGTGCATGCTAAAAGAGGGTTTATTGGCTAAGGGGATGCTGTGACCCAGTGTCCAGAGAAATTAAGGAATGCTTCCAAAATTTTCTGTGTGGAAAACACAGAACAGTTTTCCAGTGACTGATATTGAGCTAGCATTGTAAATTGTTTTTACTATATGGAGGCCCCTCTTAGAAATTCTTTAGCTCTCAGGACCAAGTAACTGACTCAGTCTTGATTCTGCAGTGGTAGAGAGTCAGTGGTCAACGAAAGTTCTTGAATGACAAATACATGTTAATACATGTTAGCCATGGCTACAGTGGAGCCCTGACTAATCAAGTATTCTGTTTCCCTCTAGGCCTGTTTCTCCAGGCAAGCTCTTCTTTTGACTATGCCTCCAGGCAGGCTTAGGTCAGAGTATAATCTTCAAAAATAAGGAATTGCTTAAAACCCCTGCTTTTCACACTTTTCTTTCCCTGATATTTCTCTTCAGTTCTTGGAGCTTTTGTAATTTTAGGTTTTATAATTTTATCTTCCTTACAGTCTTTTATTCCAAGTGATTAATAGATGGGCATTTTTTATATTATCTAACTAGAATATAATATTAACATCTTTGACAATTTAGGTTGATATAAATTCTATTTTTAGAAAAATAAGAATAGGCAGTGATGATGGTGGTTTTGAATGCTATGATTTACTGCTAAGTCTGTATCAGTTCATTGTGAATTTTGTTTTCAAAGTTATTTTCATATAGAATTAATGATATTCCTGGGTGGGTAGATTAAAGGTTTCTGTTAGAGGAGGACAATAGTAATATTTTGTTGTTAACACTGACCAAGGTTCATTTCATGTTAGTTACTTTTACCATTGTTATGTTACATAAATAAAGCTGGCATTTCCCCTGTATTGTGACAGTGGTATGAAAATAATTAAATTTGAGATTGGGAAGGACAAAAATCTTCTTTTAATATATTTATTTATTTTTATATCAATCACAGGTTAGGTTTTTTGCATCCCATGCATAGCCCCCTCCCTCCCTCATTCCTTCCCATGCTCCCGCTCCCCAACCCTCCCTCATCTCCTCCCCGCCCCCTCCAAGTCCACCAATGGGGGAGAATCTCCTCCCCTTCCATCTGATCATCTTGTCTCCTCAGGGCTGGCTGCAATGCCCTCCCCTGGGATCTAGCCAGGCTGTTACTTCCTGGCGTGTATGGGGGAGGGTCAAAGAGTCAGCCATCAAGTTCATGACTGAAACAGTCCCTGTTTCCCTTACTAGGGTCTTCAGTTCCACAATGAGTTATCATGGGCCACATCTGAGCAGAGGTTCTAGGCCATATCCATATATGGTCCTTGGTTGGCAAAAATCTTATCAGTTTTAAAAAAGGGATTCTAAAAATTTAGGGTTATGAAGGTTTGTGGTTCATTTAAAGTTAAAATATTAAAGTAGGGCTTTCAATCAACCATTGTTGTGCTAACACTTGATTTATTAAAAACATTAAAAAGAAGAGTACTTCTGGTGAGAAATTTTCTATGTCAGCACTGTGAGTCATGGAACTGAGGGCATGATTATTATACTAATAAACAAACCAATTTTGAGCTTTTTAAGTAGAACATAGAGTTAATATAATGACCTTCAAGTTTTAGTTTTAGGCTACAGAATCTTAATCCAAACAATAATAGCTACCTTTCATTTGCTAATAGTTCAATGTATACAGCTTACTTTAAAAAAAAAAGCAATCCTATGTTTATTTTTTCAAAATTAAAATTAAGTTTAAAGAATAGTGCTACTTAAAATGAAGGAATAAGCTGGGTATTGTAGTGCATGACTATAATCCCAGGTGGATATCAGTGAGCTCAAGCCCAGCCTGGTCTACGAAGTGATTCCAGGACAGTCAAAGCTGCATGGAGAAATGCTGTATAAAAGAAAAAAATAAGCAAGCAAGCAAGCAGGTAAATGAATAAATAAATAAATGAATAAGTGAATAAATAAATCAACAAATAGATCTGGGATTGAAAAAGATCTAGCTGCTCATCTACATCATTGGGAAACAAATGTTTAAACAAATGGAATTCTGGTGAACCATATTCTAGAATCTCTGTAATCTTTGACATTTGCAAGTAACTGAAATGTCTAAGAACACTGTAGTGATTTTATTTGCTTCCCTTGTAGATGAGATACATATGTTCCTTAAAAAGACCGCCAGTGGACAGGAACTCCACAAGGAGAGCAATAGAACCCAAAACTCTGGGCATAGGGGTCTTTTCTTAGACTGATACTCCAACCAAGGACCATTCATGGACATAGCCCAGAACCCCTGTACATATGTAGCCAATGGCAGCTCAGTATCCAAGTGATGTCTAGTAAGGGGAACAGGGACTGTCTCTGAAATGAACTGATTGGCCTGCTCTTTGATCACCTCCCTCTGGTGGAGGAGCAGCCTTAGCAGGCCAAAGAGGAGGACAATGTAGCCAGTCCTGATGAGAACTGATAGGCTGGGGTTAGAGGGAAGGGGAGGAGGAACTTCCCTATCAGGGGACTTGTGGGGTGCATGGGAGGAGATGAGGGAAGGTGAAAATGGGAGGGCACGAGGGAGGGGTCTCCAGCTGGGATACAAAGTGAATAAACTGTAATTAATAAAATTAAATAAATAAAATTAAAAAATACCCCTTCCTACTGCATGATTGATTACTATAGAGATTTCTTTTAGTAGAGTTCTGTGACAATGCAGAACAGTGACTTGTGTGTATGATATTTCACAGAATGGTATTTCAGTGGGAGTTTAGAACACAGGCAGTATGTGGTTTACTTTTGAATAAAGCAAAAAGATGATTATAAGAAGGTTGCTGAAAATGTTGGGTGTGAATTTCACTATCTATTCACATGACTGTGTATAAAATACCTAAGGGAAAATTCATTTCATGGTTACATGTTTCTGCTTCAAACAACTGAAATAACAATCTCACCTTGCAGGTGTATCCCTGTGTGTGATTATAAATAGTGGAGATTTACAGAGCCCTTGTCTCAGTTCAGAGGTAAAGTGTGAAGACATAATTCCAATATCTTGAAGATGCTGTGCAGGTCTGATTTTTCAGTATGCATAAAAAAGGGCCATGTGTCCTGTATAGCACCATGAGGACAAGTATGAGCACAGTGTAAGAACTGTCACTATGACATGTTTTACACTACTTACATGTTAAAAGTCTTTTTATGCTAAACATTTACATAACATGCTTTAACAAGCATATGTTGTCCCTCAATTTCTTAAATGTGACCTAAGTTTATAGTGCATTAAGAAATATATGCACATTTCATTGTACAGTGTTACTGTAGACTACAGATGACTTCATGTTTAATATAGAAAATCAGAAATAAAAGGGCCTTAATCTAATAGTTGAGTAATAGCATGTACGTATATGCAATATACTGTGCCCACATGCATACATACATGCATACACACATATGTGCATACATAAATATCAATATGTAATTTTACACACATAGCTATATATGAATCATCTGTTACTATGAATGATTTTTATATTTCATTTTTATTTAAGCTTAATAAGTTATATATAACTCCAGGTCATCAGCCTTAAACATATATACATAAGAACAACAGTAAATGCATTCAAATATATACATATATGAACAATAATAAAGTAAAAGTGGTGTTGAATGTAAAAGGGGTTTGGAGGAAGAATATAGAAGTTGGAGTGGAGAGAGAAAGTAATGGAAATGACATACATATAGGACTCAAACATAATCTCAGAAGCAGATATATTGAAAAAAAATTCCTGCTGTAGATTTTCACACATTTTAAAAAACTTAGTACAGCAGTCCACATGATGTTCATATTTGAAGTATTTAAGCCTGTTAGTCCAAATATCAGAAATTCTTCCAGTACAACTTCTAATTAACATGCACTGGTATACTCTGAAGAAACTCCATTCTTTGGAGATTCTTACATATTTATAGCAACAAATAAATTATTAAAATAATGGAAGCAATAGTAAATTCAATGTGGAAATATCTTTTTATATTTTCCTAATTAATTATTCTTGTTACAGATGTTATCTTATAAAAAATAAAAGTGCTATTTTAACAATATAAATTTTATGACATAAAATATATTGTCAGGAATTTTTGCCTGTTAATACTTGCCATACTGTACTAGTTGTGGAACAGTGCATGAAACCACACATCAGATTTTGAGCTTTCAAATGTAAGTTCAAGAGGACCACAACAGTTACTTCTGTTTAAAGTCACTGTTTATTCTAATTAGAAAATTGTCAGTTATCACTATTAGCTTACAATTTTGATGCAATACTTTATTGAAAGAAGGGAAACAAACACAAATGAGCTGTTCTCCTTCAGGATATTGAAATATCACATGGGTCAGAAGATCTACCTAGACTCTTGTTTCTGTTTGAGATTTCCTACATAATTGTTTATGAAGATCTGTGAGTTGTTTTTTAGGATGTCTACTGATTTGCATGGAATTTTCAGTCAAGCAGGTTCTGGAATGAGAGTTGGGATGTTTGGAACTGTGTGTCAAGCATCTAGTGACTTAAAACACAGTAAGCTTTTAGGCAATGTTAAACTTCTTCTGCATTCCCATTTCAGATTTTGATCCTTGTAACTGTTGTCTGTTTGATTTAAATGGATTATTCTAGACTTCCAATGGACATTATGGAAGATTTTTAATTGTAAATTATAATTTTATTAAATATTAAATTTCATAAATAATGTTCATTAAATTATTATTTAAACTTTTATAATTATTATGTTAAATTATAGCATTTGATATTAAATATTAAATTTTATAAATAATTTTATTAAATTTCGTACAATGTATTTGATCCTCTTCATGCCTTACGTCCCTCCTCTAACTCCACCTGCATTTCCTTAGAATCTCCAATTTCATGTCCTCTTTGTTTAAGAAACAAAAAAATATAACCATCAAATCCAAATTATGCTGCCATATACTCCTGCATGTGGAGACAACACTTGAGTATTGTTGGCCCACCAGAGGTAATACTCTTTTATTCTTTTTTTTTTTACATTAATTACAGTTTATTTACTTTGTATCCCAGCTGTAGCCCCTTCCTCATTCCCTCCCAATCCAACCTTCCTCATTTCCTCCCATGCCCCTCCCCAAGTCCACTGATAGGGGAGGTCCTCCTTCCCCTCCATCTGATCCTAACCTATCAAGTCACATCAGGACTGGCTATGTTATCTTCCTCTGTGGCCTTTTTAAAAGCAGTTTCTTACACATTTGAGTTTTCTATGTCTGAAATGAGACTAATCATATGGATAAAGACATATAAGAGGTCTTTGTCTCACACTTAGGAAGTACACAGCAGCAACTCATTTTCATGCATCTGCTCATTCTATCCAGATCTATGGTGTGAATCAAGCTCATTTCTAAGAAATATGGAGCTGTGAAAAGATTTTCTTAATTAGATCATCAGCCTGGGAAAATATGTTAATAGCTCTTCTCAACAGTAATGGTAGATACCACCTGATTTCAAAAGTCTTAAGTTTTTCTCCACCTATCTTAGGAATCTGTATTAAACTCAAATTACGTCCTTCTTAAAAGCATATTAGTGAAGCTGGTGGCTTGGCAAACAATCAGACAAATCAGTGAAATGCAGTTTGTCCGGTACCTATCATGGTAGCTCACTCTCAATTTCCCTTTAGAGTTAAAGAGAAAAATAGGTAAAGGAAGATGCGTTAACTAGTCTCCACTGGTAGATTAATCTAGTGTTTTTCTTTGCCATAACAAAGGAAGGAATAATTGGTTAGTTTTTGCCAGGCCACAGAGGAGGACAATGCAACCAGTTCTGATGAGACCGAATAAGCTAGCTTCAGATGGATACATCCCTGGACATGGAGAAGGGCACAGGAGGAGATGAGGAAGGGATGGTGGGATTGGGAAGGGAGGAGGGAGATGATGACAGCTGGGATACAAAGTGAATTAACTGTAATTAATATAAAAATTAAAAAATGAACTAAAAAAGGAAATGATTTTCTGCTAATATAAACTATTGGAAAGTGGTCATACACACTTGACTCAGAATAAGGTACCTGTATCCTGGAATATTTATTGTCTTACTCAAAGCATGTTAACAACACACTTTGAAACTGTTTCTGTTGATAAATATCTGGAAAAGTTGGTGGGAACAATAAAGGAAGTGAAAGACAAAGAATTGTAGAGATGAATATCAATGTAATCCCAAAGGTATTTGAGAGCACATATAAATAAGTATTGGGGCATCAATGTGTCTTTTCACATGTAGGACCAGAGTGAAAAAGAAAGACAGGATAAAATAGGCAAATAGCATATTAAAGTTATCCTTCTCAGGCTAGAGCATTACCATGAAACATGTTAAAAGAGACGGAAAATGAGATTCTCTTATGACTGCATTTGTATACAGACTGGTCTAAGGCAATGCTGTATTGGATCTTGCTTGAATTAAGATAAATTGTGTGACTTTCTATGTCATTAAATGCTACAACTTTAGTTTTAATTTTTATATTATAATATGTATATAATATAACAGAAATATATTGTCATTTCTTTATTTTGTCTTATGTAGGTGAATATATATATAAGCATTTAAAGGTTTTTATTCCATTGTGTTAATGTACCAAAATTTCTGTATGTATTTCTCAGTTGAGGGAAATCTTGGTACCTTTACACAATGGAATATTACATAGAAATTATAAATAAGGAAATCACGAAATTTGCAGGCAAATGGTGAGAATGAGAAAAGATCATCCTGAGTGAGGTATTCCATAAGCAGTATATACACATTGTATATATTCATTTATAAGTGGATATTAGACATATAATGTAGGATAAACATACTAAAAATTTGTACACCTAATGAAGCTAAACAAGAAGGAGGACCTTGGATCCTCCTCATTCAAAAAAGCAAATGGGATAGCCATCAGAAGAAGAAGAAGAAAATAGGGAACAGGAGAGGAGACAACCACACAGGGCTCTGAAGACTCTACACAGCAGGGTATTAAAGCAGATGCCGAGACTCATAGTCAAACTTTGGCCAGAGTGCAGGGAAGCTTATGAAAGAGGGGAAAATAAAAAAGACCTAGAGGAGACAGGAGCTCCACAGGAGAGTAACAGAACCAAAAATTCTAGGCCCAGGGGTCTTTCCTGAGACTGTTACTCCAACCAAGGACCAAACATGGCAATAACCTAGGACCCCTGAACAGATGTAGCCCATAGCAGTTCAGTGTCCAAGTGGGCTCCCTAGTAATGAGAGGAGGGATTGTCTCTGACAGGAACACTGTGGCTGGCTGTTTGATCACCTCCCCACAGAGGAAGACAATGCAACCAGTTCTGATGAGACCTGATAGGCTAGGGTCAGATGGAAGAGGAGGAGGACCTCCCTATCAATGGACTGGGGAAAGGGCATGGGAAGACAGGAGGAAGGGAGGGCAGGGTTGGGAATGGATGAGGGAGGAGGGTCCAACTGGAATACAACGTGAATAAGCTCTAAGAAATAAAAATATAAGTATAAAACTGAAAATTTTATTTATGGATAATGCTGAAATAACATTTTATAATTTATTATTTTATTTATTTTTTCTGAATTAGCCTATAGAATTATAATGAAATTAACCTTATTTTTATTTTCTTTATGGACTCCAGTTTTCTAATATAGAACATCTCCAAAAAGACTCAGATTATAAACATCTTAAACATCGCTTTGTGATAGTAATTTTGTGGGTTTCATTTGTGCCAATGAGTTATACCTATTACTGCCATTGTTATTATTGTCAAGGGGAAAGTAACCGTGTTAAAATCTGGTTTTACTTTCCTGCATGGCTGGAAAATTATTCATAGAATGTAGCCAAATCATTGCTTTTCCCAAGAACTTGAATATTTTCTCATGTTATTAAGTTAACTGTTATATTAAGTATTATTTATATCTATTTGGTTTGCAATGGCTTCCGTAGCACTATCCTTCTAAAATTACTGCAAGTGTTTTAAATGAGATCGACAAGAAGTTTGAAAATTGGAGAGGTCTCAGTGAAAGTAGTATCAGAACTATTGGGTTCTGTGGGTAATAAAGCTTGGACACCATCTTAGTAATGTAAGTGAAATACTAGTAGAAGTTAAAAACTGAAGAGTTAGAAAGATGGATGACAACGGGACTCAAATGTGTTTGATGACACTTTTAAAATATTTAGAAATTTGGGAAAGTTCCAATAGAGAACCAAAGCATCAAGGAATATGATCAGATTCTGCTAGTATTAGAATTTGGAGGTGGTAGCTCAGAGAGAAAAATGGATATTATGGGATTGGGAGCACCATCCAACCTATGTATTGATGTCTCGTAAAGCTAAACATAACTGTAGAAGGACCTGTGATGAGAATAGTGGTACAGCGAGAAAAGAAGTTTCAGATGCTGATGACATGTAAAAGCTCACCCGGACTGTTTAATATCCAAGCAAGTAGAATGTATAGTCAGGGCTGTCCCTAAGAAAGGGACAGCATACATACGTCTATTGTCTATTTTTTTTGTGGTGTGAACAGAATTTATGAATCAGATGCTATGAAGGAACTATTTTTATAAAAGAAATTTATCAGTTAGAGAAGAAGCAGTTGAATAAAATCTCCAGTTTACAGATAAAGTTTAAAATCATGTTGCTGTAATGAGATAGGAAAGAGTTTAGACAAAGAGAACAAACTATTTTTTTAAATAATAAAACCTTATTAGAATTCAGGCTGTGAGGAACTATACTCAGAAAAAATTTTCAAGTGTTTCAGGGAGGAAAAAAATGTGCATGTGATATAAAATCTTTCAAAGAACCAGTATGTGACAGGAGGCGAATGAACAAAGTGGCAATAAATATTTGAAAGGAGTTCTCCAAGTTCAAGTAAATGCTTAGGCAAGTCCCGAATTAAATGAGATGCCAAGAAATAGTCGGCAAACAAAGTGTAATAATCAAGTGCCACAGGCCTAAGAAGAAGGCTGAGCCTCATCACACTGTATGATTTCTTTATGGCTATTCTTCATTTGTTTGCGGGAAAATCAGTAAATAAGACAGAGAGATCAGGGTCCAAAACGGCACAAAACACACCTGAAACTGGATACTAAGGAAAAACAAAACAATGGCCACATCTGGGATTGAAGGGGAGCATTACTTTGACCAAGGGGAATTTACAGTCCAGGATAAATGTGCCCCCAAGTGCTGGAGTAAAAGTCGTTTGCTACTATACTTGGGACCTATATTATTTTAGATTTTAATCTTTTAGAAATTGTACTTCTTCTTTGGTAATTTCAAACACAAATACAATGCATTCAGATTACATTCATCATTGGCTCTTCCCTCCAACTCCTCTCACCCTTTCTAACTCTTTCCCACTGACACATCCTCTTTCTTTCCTCCTCCTCCTTCTCTTTCTCTCCTCTTTCACCTTCTTTGCCTCCTACTTCTTTTCCCCCCATTTTTCTTGCTATATTGAGTCAAATTTCTGATATAAATATAGAAAAGAATGTAGGGTATTATCCATTAGTGTATGAGCAACCAACCATGGATCATACTGAAGTGGAAGTTACTGGTTTCTTTTAAGACTCAGTTGTGTCATGTGAGGTTTTGTTGGAAGCTGTCATTTGAGAGGACATGTGATGTTTTGCTGTGATCTGTTCCATGCTAGGGGCATGACTTTGGCCAGCTGAAAACATTGTAGAGAGGAAATATGTAGAAGCCTATGGACAATGAGACAACAAAGTTTGGATAGACATCACATTGCTGGTCTTCATTCTTCCACACTTCACTCCAAAGATAAAAACATTCCAGAGAACTTGGGGCAATCCAACCAAGTCGTCAGAGAAACAAAAATGAAAATGACTCTAAGATTCCATATTACACCATTCAGAGTGGCTAAGATCAAAAACTCAAGTGACAACACATGCTGGCGAGGATGTGGAGAAAGGGAATCTCTTCTTTTGCTGGGAGAAGGGAAAACTTCTACACCCACTTTGAAAATCAATTTTTCTCAGAAAATTGGGAATAGCACAACCTCAAGCCCCAGCTACACCACTCCTAGGCATATACCCAAAAGATGCTCCAACATACAACAAGGGCATTTGTTAAGCTATGTTCATAGAAGTTTTATTTCTAAAAGCAAGAAACTAGAAACAACTTACATGTCCCTCAACAGAGGAATAGATACAGAAATTGTGGTACATTTATACAGTGGAATACTACTCAGGCATTAAAAAAAGAAAGAAATCATGATATTTGCAGGCAAATGGATGGAACTAGAAAAGATCATCCTGACTGAGGTTACCCAGAAGCAGATATATGGTATATACTCAATTATTTAGACACATAATATAGGGTAACCATACTAAAATCTATAGACATAAGCTAACTAACAAGGAGGACCATTGTGAGAACAATGAACATTCATAAGAACAAACAGGATAGATATCAGAAGCTCTGGAAGAGAAGGAACAAGACAGGAGTCAACCATGGATGTCCTCTGAAAGACCCTACCCAGCAGGGGATGAAATCAGATTCTAAGACTCACAGTTAATCTTTGGGCAGAGCACAGGGAGTCCTATGGAATAAAGGGGGATGGATGGACCCAGAGGGAACAAAAGCTCCACAGGGAGACCAACAATGCCAAAAAATCTGAGCATAGGGGAGCCTGCAAGACTGATGCACCAACCAAGGGCCATGCATGGGGAGGACCTAGAACCCTTATTCAGATGTAACTCATAGGCAGCTCAGCCTCAATGTGGGTCTCCTAGTAAAGGAAACAGCGACTATCTCTGACATGATCTCTGCTGCCTGCTTTTTGATCACTTCATCTTGCTGGGGAGGCCCTGCCAGGCCAGAGAGAAAGAGGATCCAGGCAATCTTGACAGTAAGCTAGGGTTAGTTGGGGTAGGGCAGACTCCCCATAAGGTGGACTAGTGGTGGGGGATGGTGGAGAAGAGGGTCATGGGGTGGGACTGGGAGGATGAGAGAGGGAACTACAATTGGAATAGGAAGTAAATAAATTATAAAAATTAATATTAAATTTAAAAAGAAAGCAAAAGGAACCCCTGGGAGGAGAACAATAGGGTTCAGGCTTGGTGTCCAAAACAGGGAATTTCCCACACAATGAAAGAGGGAAGAAAACTAGACTGGAAGCAAACTGTGGACCCACACTACTCCAAGAACTTTCACTACCCTGTGCCCAGAGCACCTCCATGAGGTAAGAGGCCAGAAAAAGCAGGATGTTGCACAGGGAAATCAAGCCACTGTCATGATGACTGCACTGCTAGAAGAGTTGCCTATGGCTGCACAGGTACCATCCGCTTTCACAGTCTTTGTGCCATATATGCCTGCTAATGATCTTGTTGAAAGTTATGATGAGATGACAGAACATCCAATAGACATCCTAGATCTGAAGCAATTAAAAGAGTCTATTGTACTGTATGGGATGCAATCACCATTCACAAAACAACTGGGCTATGCAAAACAGACTTATTCCCCCAAATTGGAAGGGTCTGGTGTCACCGATCTAGAGGCTGGTCAACAATTCAAATGCTTATAGTGGAACAGGGATGAAGCCAGAAAAATGGAACATTGTAATGTAGCAAGGGGGATAAATGTTGTCGAAGACAAATTGCTTGTTAAGGGACATTATGCTGATTTAAAAGAGTAAATCTAGACTGATAGTGTCATAATTGGACAATGTCATACTGCAGCATTAGGAGCATGGGACATGGTTGAGTAGTCAGGGGCAGGGAGCAATACTTCATGTACTAAGACAGTACAAGGCCCTGGAGAAGCCTTCACTGACTTCCTACAGAGAAGCAGAATGTTATCAGACCTTGAAATCAGACATCATTGATAGAGATCTTGGACTTAGAATATTCAAATATAGACTGTGAAAGAGTAATTAGACCATCAAAAGCATGAGCAGCCCCAACAGACAAATGGATAAAAAGGGAGCATAATGCTAATAGTATTGGACAAGCCATAGCTAGAAGTCTCAGAAATCATAATGCCTAATTATTTAATTGTGATAAATTTGACCATAGCTGTAAAAGTAGAAGCTTCCGAGCTCAAAATAGCAGGCTCGTAGATTTTGAAGAAAATTGTATTCATAGAAGAGAACAGGCAGTTTCTGGTTACAATGGAATGCAAAAGCTTCCTTGCTTTTGTAGCTGCTATGGCAAGGTAAAACATTCATCTAGAGATTGTAAATCTAAAGTAACATATGAGGTAAGATCTTGTCATCATGAAACAAATAAAGGGGCCTGTCAGCTCAAGGCTCTACAGCAAACAATAAGAGCCATCTTTTTTTGGTCAGCCAGCAAGTACCAAGTGTGCAGGAAAATCAAAACTAAGTATTGATTACCTAATGCATGCTCCTGAAGGCAGTGTAGCTTTGGATCTGGCTTCAAATGTGTCTCTTACACTATCCTCAAAAGTTGAATATTATAAGATAACCACTCCTACTTATGGTCCTTTACTATCAGGGACACTAGGAATAATCCTGAGAAGAAGTAGTTTAACTTCTCAAGGATTTATTGTGCATTCAGGTATCATAGACAGGGGTTGCAAGGAAGAAATTAAAATCATGGCATATGTGGAAAAGGACATGTGAATTAATGCAGAGGATAGAATTGTTCAGCAGTTACTGTTTCCTTATATCAAGGGCAAGTCTGCTTAAATAGAAAGAACAGGGGCTTTTGGAAGTACTGGAAAACATATGTTCCATCAAACAGTGATTAATGATTAGAGATCCAAATTAATGGTACAAGTGAATGGTGTTGAAATAGAAGGTTTGGTAGATAAAGACACTGATGAGAGTATACTTTTCTGTAAAGTCTTAGAATCAAGATTGGCTTCTTCCGAATGTTTCTACACAAATTACAGTAATTGGTAAATTATCACAAATAGACAAAGTATCCAATGGATTAAATGTGTGGGACCAGAAGGGAAAACAGGGAAGTTGACACCCAATGTGTCTGACATACCTATAAACTTATGGAGAAGGGATCTTTTACAACACTGGGTACTCAAATAAATATTCCTGTAATCCCAGGCACAGCAAATGAGGAAATTAGGGATGAATTGGTAGATGCTCCTGGAGAAAGTATTGATCAAAAACAACCGCAATGTGAACCCACTGTCCAAAAAAAGAACATCACAGGCATTGAGTTCCCAAATTTATGATAGGGGCCCCTGCTGAAATACCAACAGCCTTGTCCTTGAAATGCATATCAAACATACCTGTGTGGCAAGAGTAGTGATCCATAAAAAAAGAAAAATTGCAGGCAACTGGTACAAGAGCAGTTGGGAGTTCAACATATAGAAGAGTCTACCAGCCCACGGAATTCCCCTGTGTGTGTGTTTTTTTTTATAAGTACGTTATTTTTTATAAATGAATTTTATTTTTATAAATTACAGTTTATTCACTTTGTATACCCCCTCTAGCTCCCTCCCTCCTCCCCTCCCAATTCTACCCTCCCTCCCTCTTCCCCACCGATACCCCTCCCCCAGTCCACTAATAGGGGAGGTCCTCTTCCCCTTTACTCTGACCCTATTCTAATAGGTCTCATCAGGAGTGCCTGCATTGTCTTCCTCTGTGGCCTGGTAAGGCTGCTCCCCCCTCAGTGGGAGGTCATCAAAGAGCAGGCCAATTAGTTCAGGTCAGAGACAGTCCCTGTTCCCATTACTGTGAACCCACTTGGATACTGAACTGCCATGGGCTACCTTGTGCAGGGGTTCAAGCCATCCCCATGCAGGGAATCTTATGAAAGAAATGGGAGATAGTAAGACCTGGAGAGGACAGGAACGCCACAAAGAGAACAACAGATCTGAAAAGTCTGGACACAAGGGTCTTTTCTGAGACTGATACTCCCCTGGGTTTTTTAAAAAAGAAATAAGGAAAATGGAGGATATTAATGGATTTAAGAGCAGTGAATAGCATCATTCAACCAATGGGGTGTTTACAGCCTGAACTTCCTTTACCTTCTTTGTTACCTAGCTCATGGCCTATAATAATTGACTTGAAAGATTGATTTATCACAATACCCTTGCATGAGCAGTATAGGGAAATGTTTGCTTTCTCACTGCCTGCTCTAAACAATAGTGGCCCAATAAAAAGAATTATAAATAGTATAACTTTATGTCAATATTTTGTGTGACAACTATTAAAAATAATTTGTAGGCAATTTCCTCAATCTATCAGATATCATTACATGGATGAAATTTTGTTCACTGATTCTGACACACATACTTTAGAGAAAATGTTTAAGGAAACACAAAAAATTCTGCCAAGTTGTGGGTTACATATTGCTCCAGAAAAAAATATAAAAGGGGATTTACTTAGTTATTCAAGTTATAAAATCAGTCAACAGGAAAATTGTCCACAAAACACACAGATGTATAAGAACCAATTGCAAACCCTTAATGATTTTCAAAAGTTAATAGGAAGTATTAACTGGCTGTAACTTACAATTGCTTGAGTACTTATAAGTTAAGTAATCTGTTTCCAAAGGTACAAGGAGATTCAAACTTAAACAGCCCAAGATGTCTAACAGCTGAAGCAGAAGAGTTAATTCATGTAAAACAAAGATTGTAAGAAAAATATGCGGATTGAACTGATCCTAAACTTGATTGTATTTTGTTCAGTTTGCCTTCAACTCATTCTCTTACTGGGCTCATTATGCAAAAGAAAAAATAGTAGTATAAAGTAAATTTTCTTAGCACATAAAGTAACTATTTGGGATAAATTAATAGCAAATATCCTAAAAGCAAATGTATACAGTTTATAAAAAAGAACTAATTGGATTCTTCCATGTATTATTTAAAAAAAAAACACACACAATTCCAGAAGCACCAACATTCTAAACTGTTGCAAACAAGATGGTGATGGCAGGCTAAAAGTGAGATAAAATAAGCAAGATCATCTAAAGTCTATGTGCCTCAGTTCAAAAATCATAATTGTATGAAATCCTTATGGTATTATTAGATTTTCCTGAATCTTTTAATATACTTACTGATTCTTCATATGCAGAAAAAGTTGTTTTGCATATAGAGTATACTGAATTTCTTCCTGATAACTCTGAATTTATCAGATTATTTATGTGATTACAACAGTCCATCAGAAGTAGAAACTATCCACTATATATTATTCATATTCAGTCTCATAAAGTTTTGCCAAGTCCATTGGCACAAGGAAATGAGGAAATTGACCAATTTCTAATTGGGAATGTGGTAGAATCCTCCAAATTTCATGAGAAATACCATGATAATGAAAAATATCCTACGTGTTTTCTATACAACAAAATTCTGTTACCTGCTTGTAGTAACTCTAGGGATATCAAAAGAATGCAATCTGGCAGGTTGATGTTTTTCATTTTGCAGACTTTAGAAAACAAAGTTCTAAACAGTGTAATATTGCAACATACTCAGGGTATAAATAGGGAAATGATTTAAGTTCTTAAAAGGCTGATTGTGTAATTGTACACTTATGAAATTTGCAGGCAAATGGTGGGAACTAGAAAAGATCATCCCAAATGAAGTACACCATAATGAGAAAGACAAATATGGTATATACTCACTTATAATTGGATATTAGAAATCTAATATAGGATAAACATACTAAAATTTGTACAACAAAAGAAGTTAAGCAAGAAACACAACCCTGGGTAAGATGATCAATCCTCACTCAGAAAGGCAAAGAGAATGGACATCAGAAGAGGGAGAAAACAGGGAATAAGACAGGAGCCTATGACAGAGGGCCTTTGAAAGGCTCTACCCCGCAGGGTATCAGAGCAGATGCTGAGACTTATAGCCAAACTTTGGGCAGAGTGCAGGGAATCTTATGAAAGAAGAGCTGGGAGGACAGGAGCTCTACAAGGAGAGCAACAGAACCAAAAAAATTGGGCACAGGGCTCTTTTCTGACACTGATACTCCAGTCAAGGACCATTCATAGTGATGACTTAGAACACCTGCACAGATGTAGTCCATGGCAGTTCAGTGTCCAAGTGGGTTCCATAGTAATGGGAACAGGGACTGTCTCTGACATGAACTGATTGGTCTGCTCTTTGATCACCTCCCCCTGATGGGGGAGCAGCCTTATAGGCCACAGAGGAAGACACTGCAACCACTCCTAATGAGCCCTGATAGTCTAAGATCAGAAGGAAGGGGAGGAGGACCTCCCCTGTCAGTGGACTTGGGGAGGGACATGAGTGGAGAAGGTGGAGGGAGTATGGAACTGGGAGGGGAGGAAGGAGAGAGCTACAGGGGGTATAAAAAGTGAATAAATTGTAATTAATAAAAATTTTAAAAGACTGATAAAAATTAAAAAATCAATTAAAAAACCAGAAAGTGCGATGTGAAGTGGAAGTTTCTGGTGTCCTTGAAGACTCAGTTGTGTCAGGTGATGTTTTGCTAGAAGCTGTCTTGTGAGAGTGCAAGTATTGTTTTGCTGTGAGCTGTCTCATGTGAGGAGCATGATTTGGTCAGCTGAAAACATAGATGAGTGGACTATGAAGAGAGGATATAGAAGCCCATGGACAGTGAGACAACAGTTTTTGGATTGACCTTGCTTTGCTGGTGTTTGTTCTTCGACACTTCATTTCACAAACAGAAATGTTCCAGAGAACTTCTTGTGGCAATCCAGCTGAGTCTTGTGGCTTTCACTGACTCATTAAGATTCAGTGGATGCCATGTCCCCTTCCCTAAAGAGACAGGATAAGCTAGGGTCAGATGGAAGGGGGTGAGGCCCTCCCCTATCAGTGGACTTGGAGGGGAGAAGGAAGAAGATGAGGGAGGGATGGGGAGAGTGGGAGGGAATGAAGGAGGGGGCTACGGCTGGGATACAAAATATATAACTTGTGATTAAATAAATAAATAAATAGATAAATAAATAAATAAATAGAATTACTTAAAAAAAAGATTCAGTGGAGTGTTGTTATTTGTGGTGATTCATACTACGTCGTGTTGCTCTTTTGTATTGGCATTTGGACTGGACTGCTGGTATCCAGAGAAGGAATAATAGGTTCATGCCAAGGAATTACATCTGACAAGGTCTACAACCCCCTTTTCTTAATAACTTCCTTTCTCCCCTACCTCTGTTCAGTGAATTGGAAGAGAGGTAGGCAATTTAAGAACTCTAAATTATGTTTGTTGAAAAATCTAAGCCTAGAGAAACTTTTCTTTGACTTTTAATTGTAGGTGTGTTATCCATGAAGAAAGGCTTGGATTAAGGAAATGAACTCCCTTTCCCAGTGAACTGGATTTGAAGTCTTACAGAATGACAGATTTATATATATATATATATATAAACTCTGTGATATAGTGATGCTGATGAAAGAGAGGCAGAAAAGTTAGAAGAAAGTCAAAATATTATTTCTGTTTCATTTTTCCAAGCCTGTAAATTCCACTGTGAGTTGTTAAGTTCATTTATCTTGTTGCATTTCTCAGGCAGAACACTGGGGATCAGCAAAGAGAATTTTATTTATATAAATTAATGTGCTAATTAGCTGCCATCTCACAGGTCTTGGAAAATTGCCATATCATTTTTATTACACATTAAGTGGTCTGTGTCCCAACCCTAGCTTGTCTTTGGAAATGAAGAAATAATCCCACTAAAATATCTTTGCTACCCCAAAGGGAAATGTTAAATACGAAGACACATGCTCAATTCCAAATGTTCCTGAATAGCCTACATTTTATTGTTTGTGCTTTTGTTCTAAGATCCCCTTTTTGAGAAAAAACAAACAAACAAACAAATAATCTGTGATTCTATACAGTTTTCACTCTTGCACATTACTAAGCCAATCAGTACTTCTGTTTATTATAAAATGCTTTATGTAAATGTATGTATTGCAATGTACCTACAAGTAATATTATGCAGGTTATAATAACAAACAGGCTATAAAACACACAAAAATAATAGAAATACTGCAGACCAATGTAACTTAAATTGAATATGCCTTCCCCCTAAATAATATGCTGCACAGTATGCTTTTCTAACTAACTGTCTCTAAGTGGTGAGCTAATCGTTCATTTGAAGGGTTCTTCATTTTGATGATTGTAAAATTCATGGGCTATTCTCCTCCTTCATGTCCCAAAATACTTTGGAAAGAAATGAAAAGTACCCCGATTCTTTGAGGCCCTCTGAGTTTCTATAAATTTAGAAAATTATGTTTTCAACGACCCTTTCACATTTCAACAGCAACCTTCAACTAACCATTGTGAAAGAACCAGCATTATTTTGAAAGGGCTGTTCCTACTGACACAGTTTCTTTCTCTTATCCTATTTCTTTGATCTGGCGAGATATGCATTTTGCTATATACATATCATTGACTACTTTTCCAAATTGGACATCAGATGTCTTTGTTTCTTTTTTTTCCCCTTTACAGTTCCAGGGATCAGGCCCTGACCTTCTGCACACCAGGCAAGTAATTTACTGAGCTACATCCCAGCTTCTGCCATGTTCTTTCTTTTCTGGTACTAATTTTTAAAATTTTTTTTGTTATTTTTTACAATTTATTCACTTTGTATCCCAGCTGTAGCTCCCTCTCTCATGCACTTCCATTCTAACCCTCCCTCACTGTTCTCCTCCCATGCCCCACCCCTTCCCCAGTCCTCCTTATTTGATGTCTTAGCCTATACAAGCCCCAATGACACTGGGTCCTCCTCCACTTCCGTCTTACACTAGTCTATCAGGTCTCATCAGGACTGTCTTCACTGTCTTCCTCTTGGCCTGGTAAGGCTGACACCCCCCCCCATGGTGAAGTGATCAAAGAGCTAGTCACTGCTAGCTCAGTCTCTGCTACTAATTAAAAAAAAAGTATTTGAGCATATCATGCATGAAAATACTGTAATTTGTATCATTTCCAGCAACCATTTCTTCTCAGTAACTCTATTCATGATCTTTTATATATTTATTTTTGTTCCACACAGATATACACACATTCACACACTCACTCACACACAAGACCTACTGGGTCTAATTAATTTTGTCTTTATTTCATGTGTTTGAAACTGACCACTTAGAAATAGGGCTTTGTCCCTGGAAAGAAAGAAAGAGAAAATGAGAAAAAAATAAAAATAAAGAAAAACCTGCTCTCCCTCCATTCACAGATGTTGTCTGTCTGTAGCCCTTCATGTAAGCTCTTGAAAAACTTTCCCCATCTGTGTTGATATGTCAACTGGTGGGTTTTCAGATTTTATACAGGAAACCATTTTGTTGAGAGCTCATGGGTGAAGCAGTGAGGCCATGTTCAGAAGACACTATCATGCAACAGAGTCTCTATAGATGTTCCCAAAGTAATATACTTTAAAACAGGGGTTATATTATTGGGGGCTGGGCAGAAACCTTCATATAAATACTCATCCTTGTACTCATAGACAGGTGAGGCTCTCATACCTCATCAACGATGCTTATTTTTACTGTGGTGGATGCCCTAAGAGAGAATTTTTTCTTTTCTTTTTTTTTCTTTTTGTTTATTTACTGTACAGCCCAAGGGTGCTCCTTCTTTCCTCTCCTACAAGTTCCTCCTTCCCATCCCTCTTCCACTTCCCTCTCCCCTTTCCCCAGAAAACAGGAGCCCTTCCCCTGTGTCAACCTCTCCCAGCATATCAAGTCACATCAGGACTGAGCATATTCTCATCCCCAAAGGCCAGTCAGCCCTGTCAAGGGGAAGTGATCCAAAAGTAGGCAATAGAATCCATGTTAGAAACAGCTCTCACCTCTGCTTGCCAGGCACCCCATATGAAAACAATGCTGCTATAAGTCACATATGTGCAGAGGGTCTAGGTCCACGCATATTTCTTATTTATGTCTTAGTCTCTATAAGCTCTAATGAGACTGGGTTAGTTATCTCTGTTGGTCTTTTTATGAGGATCCTGTACCTGTTCTCCCAACACTTCCACAGGATGCCCAGAACTCCACTGCATGCTTGCCTACAAATCCCAGGATGTATCTTCATCTGCTGCTGGCTATAGCCTCCCACACGACAGTCAGGATCCTGTCTGCAAGCATTAATTAATAATTAATAATTAATAGTGTCAGGGGCTGCTTCTTAACTAGGGGTGGGTCTCAGGTTGAGCCAATTATTGGTTGGGTAATCCCTCAATCTTTGTTCCCTCTTTATCCCTGCACTTCTTATAGACAGGGAAGTTCTTGGATCGCAGGTTTTGTTGGTGAGTTGTTGTTCCCCTCTTTCCACTAGTCCTGCCTGGCTAGGAAGTGGTAATTTAAGTCTTCATATCCATCCCTGTTAGGAGTCTCAGTTAGAATCACACCCATATCCTCCCAGGAGCCTACCTAAGCTGACACAGGCCTGTGACTTGACAATGAGATTTCTGCCTCAGTTTCCCTTATTGTTCCCAACCCTCTAACCTCCTGCACTGTTCTCCCCACATCTGATCCCTATCCTTGTTTGCCTCCCTACTACATCTCCTACCCAGTTTCCTCTCTACATTCACTTCTGCTCTCTTTTCTACTTCTTGTTCTGAGTGACATTCTGGTATCCGACCTTGGGCCCTCTTTGCTACTTAGCTTCTTTGGATGTGTAGATTGTAGTATAGTTATCCTGCTTACAAGTGAGTACATACAATGTGAGTCTTTCTGCATCTGGGTTATCCTACTTAGGATGATCTTTTCTAGTCCCATCCATTTGCCTGCAAATTAGCTGAGGAGTATCTGTTGTGCAATTTTACCAACATTTCTGTATCTGTTCTTAAACTAACGTATACATATAGGTTGTTTCCAGTTTCTGGCTATTAGGAATAAAGCTGCTGTAAACATAGTTGAGTAAATGACCTTGTTTTATGGTGGAGCATCTTTATGGTATATGCCCAGGAGTTGTATAGCTAAGTCTTGAGGTAGGACTATTCTCAATTTTTTGAGAAAGTACCAGATTGATTTTCAGAGCGGTTACACAAATTTGCATTCACCCCAGCAATGGAGGAGAGTCTCCTCTTTCTCAACATCCTCTCCAGCATGTGTTGTCACTTGAATTTTTGATCTTAGCCATTCTTACTGGTATAAGATGGAATCTTAGAGTTGTTTTGATTTGCATTTCTCTGATGGCTAAAGACATTGAGCATTTCTTTAAGTGCTTCTCAGCCATTTGAGATTCCTCTGTTGTGTTTAGCTCTGTACCCCCTAGAAGAGTTTCTTAACCCATAAAAATAAGTAATGGGGGGACTCCAGGATGGCAGGCAGTGCATAGCATTTCTGAACGGCGGAGGATCTGAAACCCGAAAACTGGTGAGTGAATGGGAGGCTAAATCCAGAACATTGATTTTGAGGCTTTCTGGGCTAGAAGGACAACCGGTGAGCTAGGAAAGATTAGATCCTGAGATCCAGCTCTGCATACCCCCACGTTCCCCCGTGGACACCTCCAGGGTCTGAGAGTGGTACACTATCTACCACCTGTACTACAGAGGCTGCAAAGCAGAGGGAAGTGCAATAACCCAGGATAGGGGGCCTCCTTACTCTAACAGCCGAACAGGGAACCCAAATCTGAGAATAAAAAACTGTAGCCCTCTGAACTTACTGCATATGCCTGTGAGTGAGTGCACAGGCCCTTTGTGCTTTCCCCTAAGGCCTACTAGTAAGTGCATTTGTAAGAAAGTGCATACAGAGCCCCAGATCAGGGTCCTTCTAAGATAGCTTCCAGACATTGGATCACTCATACCCCAAACCACACTGTGTGAAACATAGGGATCCCTAGGACACTGTTCTCAACATTGAAGCCCCTATTCTGTGGGTCTCCCACTAGAGTTCAACCAAACAATTCCTGGAAATAATTTCTGGAGCCAAGAATGTACAGCTCAGACATATCCAAGCACTACAGACTTGTGGGCCATTAAGCCATTCAGGACAATTACAGAGGTCCTAATTAAATTGGACCTAATAGATGTCTACAGAACTATTTACAGAAACTCAAAAGAGTATACCTTCTTCTCAGCACCCCACTGAATCTTCTCCAAAATGACCACCCAGTCAGGCACAAAGCAAGCCTCTACAGGATTATTGCAAGAATATTGAAATAGTCTCTTGTATTCTATCAGACCACCATGACCTAAAACTAGATCTCAACAATAACAGAAATAACAAAAAGCCTACACACATATGGAAACTAAACAACTCTCTCCTCAATGACAACTGGATCACAGAAGAAATGAAAAAGAAATTAGATACATCCTAAAATTCAATGAAAATGAAGACACCACATATCTAGCACTAGTGCCTTCAGAAAACAGTTAGAGTCAGCTCATACAAGCAACTCAATGGCACACCTGAAAGCACAGGGAATAAAGAAACAGAAACATCCAAGAGGTGTAGATAGTTGGAAATAATCAAACTCAGGGCAGAAACAAATAAATTAAAAACAAATACAATAATTCAAAGAATCAATGAAACCCAGAACTAGTTCTTTGAGAAAATCAATAAGATAGACAAACCCTTAGCCAAAGTAACTAAAAGGCAGAGACAAACAATCCAAATCAGCAAAATCAGAGAGAAATAGGGGACATAACAGTCACTGAGGAAATTCAAAGAATTATCAGGTCTTACTTCAAAACCTATATGACACAAAATTTGAAAATCCAAATGAAATGAACAATTTCTAGATAGATTTGATTTACCAAAGCTAAATCAAGATCAGGTAAATAGATTAAACAGTCCTATATCCCTTAAGGAAATGGAAGCAGTCACACAAATTCTCCCTGCTTAAAAAAAAAAAAAATCCCAGGGCCTGATTGGTTCAGCACAGAATTCTACCAGACTTTCAAAGAAGAGGTAACACCAATACTCATCAAACTATTCCTCAAAACAGAAACAGAAGTTAAAAAAATAAAGAGAATCAGTCTCAGTCCCTGTGCCCAGTTATATTCCGTCCTTGTGGAGCTCCTGTCTTACGAACTCTCCCTTCTTTTATATGATTCCCTGAACTCTAACCAGGGTTTTGTTATGAGTCTCAGCATCTGCTTTGATACACTGCTAGGTAGAGTCTTTCAGTGGTCCTTTATGGTAGTCTACTGTCCTGTTTCATGTTTTCTCCAACCAAGGACCATGTTTGGATATAACCTAGAACCACTGCTCAGGCACAGCCCATGGCAGCTCAGTATCCAAGTAGGTTTCCTAGTAAGGGGAACAGAGACTGTCTCTGACATGAACTCAGTGGCTGGCTCTTTGACCTCTCCCCAACCCCGGGGGAGTAGAAGCCTTGCTAGGACACAGAGGAGGACATTGTGGCCAGTCCTGATGATACCTGAAAAACTAGGGTCAGATGGAAGGGGAGGAGGACCTCCCATATCAGTGGACTTAGAGAGGGGAAGGGAGGAGATGAGGAAAAGAGGGTAGGATTGGGAGAGAATTATGGAGGGGGCTACAGCAGGGATACAATGTAAATAAACTGTAATTAATGTAAAAAATAAAAATTAAAAAAGAAAGAAAGAAAGAAACAGAAGGACCATTACCAAACTCATTCTGAGTCCACAGTAAACTTGATACCTAAACCACACAAAGACAACAAAAAATGAGAACTCCAGACCTATTATTGATGCAAAACTACTCAATAAAATACTCACAAATCAAAGTCAAGAACACATCAAAGATATCATCCACCACGACTAAGTAGGCTTCATCTCAGGCATGCAGGGGTGCTTCAATATACAGAAATCCATGAATGTAATCTTCCACATAAACAGACAGAAGGAAAAAAAATACACATGGTCATCTCCTTAGATGCTGGAAAAGCATTTGACAAAATCCAATTACTCATTCGTGTTCAAAGTTTTGGAGAGATCAGAGATACAAGGCACATTCATAAATATCATAATAGCAGTGTACAGCAAGCCCATAACCAACATCAAATTAAACAGAGAGAAATTTAAATCAATCCCACTGAACTCAGAGAAAAGGCAAGGCTGCCCACTTTCTCCTTATCTCTTCAACATAGTACTTGAAATCTTAGCTAGAACAATAAAATAAAGTGTATCAAGGGAATACAAATAGGAAACAAAGACATAAAATTCTCACTGTTTGCAGATGATATGATAGTATATGTAAGTGAGCCCAAAATTTTTAATTGAGAGTTCCTTCCTCTGATAAATGCCTTCAGCAATGTGGCTGGGTATAAAATTAACTTAAAAAATCAGTAGCCATCATTTATACAAAAGACAAAATGGTTGAGAAAGAAATTGAGGAAACGACACCTTTCACAATAGCTATATTGTTGTGACTCTAACCAAGCAAGTGAAAGATCTCTATGAAAAAACCTGCAAGTCTCTCAAGAAAGAAATTGAGGATGATATTAGAAGATTTACCATACCCATGGATATGTAGGTTTAACATAGTGAAATGGCCAGCATGTCAAAAGCAATCTACAGATTCAGTGCAATTCTCCTCAAAATGCCAACACAATTCTTTACAGAACTTGAGAGAACAATTTGTAATTTCATATGGAAAAATAAAAACTCAGAATTGCTAAAACAATCCTGTACAACACAGATTGCTGGTTGGAACATAAACTTTGTAAATGAATTACTTTGGAAATCAATCAGTTGCTTTCTCAGACAATTAGGAATGGTGCTATCTCAAGATTCAGCTATAACACTCCTAGGCATATATCCAAAATATGCTCAACTATACAACAAGGACTTTTGCTCAACCATGTTTATAGCAGCTCTATTCATAATAGCCAGAATCTGGAAACAACCTAGAAGTCCCTCAATGGAGGAATGGATACAGAAATTGTGGTGCATTTACACAATGGAATACTATTCAGCTATTAAAAACAAGGAAATCATGAAATTTGCAGGCCACTGGTGGTAACTAGTAAAGATCATCTTGAGTGAAGTAGCCTAGAAGCAGAAAGACACACACGGTATATACTCACAGTATATAAAATAGGATAAACATACTAAAATCTATTTTCCTAAAGAAGCTAATCAACAAGGAATTCCCTAGGGAAGATGCTCAATCCTCATTCAGAAGGGCAAAAGTGATAGACATCGGAAGATGGAGAAGACAGGGAACTGGACAGAAGACTACCACAGAGTGCCTCTGAAAGACTCGACTGATAGAGGTATTGAAATAGATGATGAGACTCATAGCCAAACTTTGGTCAGAGTGCATGAAATTTTAGAAAGACTTGAAGGGGACAGGAGCTCCAAAAGGAAACCAACAGAGACAAAAATACTTATCCCTGGTGGCCCTGAAGAGAATGATACCCCAACAAAGGACAATGCATATAGAGGACCTATAAGCCCTGCTCAGATGCTGCCCATAATATTTGTAGCCAACTGGGTTTCCTAATAATGGGGAGAAAGGCTTTCCCTGACATGAACTCAGTGGCTGGCTCTTCAATCACCTCCCCCTGTGAGGTGCAGCCTTGCCAGGCCAGAGTGGAAGACAATACAGCCAGTCCTGATGGGACCTGATAGATTAGGGTTAGATTGAAGGGGAGGATGTCCTCCTCCACTATCAGTGGACTCAGTGAGGGCATAGGAGCAGAAGAGAGAGGGAGAATGGGATTGGGAGGAGATAAGGGAGGGGGGCATAGTTGGGATGCAAAGTGAATAAATTGTAATAAATAATAAATAAAAAATTAAAAATAAGTGATGGTACAGTCATGATAGTACAAGAGTCCTGCTGAGTGAGTGAAAAGGAATGTAGGTTCTCTGTGGAGCACTGTGCTCTGGCTTTCTGTAGACAGGTCTGTTTCTGCCTACTAAGAAAGATGATCTGTTAGTATTCTACATCAGAGAAGCTGAAAATGTCCCATTGCCAAATGTGTTTCTACTTTATAGCTTTTTTTCATGGACAGCTTGTGAGAATCAGAGTTTAGCATTCATCTCTTTCTTCTTAAAAAATAGCATCTACAGATCCTTTCCCAATCTGTAGGCTGTTGTTTTGTTCTGATGACAGCGTCCTTTGCTTTACAGAAGCTTTTTCAGTTCCATGAGGTCCCATTTATTGATCTTTGAGCCTGTGCTGTTGGAGTTTTGTTCAGGAAGTTGTCTCCTGTGCCAATGAGTTCAAGTCTCTTCCCCACTTTTTCTTCTAACAGGTTTTGAGTGTCTGGTTTTATGTTGTAATTTTTTTATCCACTTGGACTTTAGCTTCGTGCAGGATGATTAGTGTGGATCTATTTGCATTTTCCAACATATACACATCCATTTAGACCAGCACCATTTGTTGAAGATGCTGTATGTCTCTTTTTCATTGTATGGTTTTGGCTTCTTTGTCAAAAATAAAGTATCCATAAGTGTGTGGGTCTATTTCTGGGTCTTCTAACTGAAACCATTGATCCACCACCCTGTGTCTGTGCCAGTACCATGCCATTTTTATGACTGTTGCTCTGTATTAAAGCTTGAGATCAGAAATGGATATACCTCCAGAAGATCTTTTATTGTAAAGGATTGTTTTAGCAATTTTGGATTTCCTGTTATTCTGTATTCTGACAGGGGGCTAATATCCAAAACATATAAAGAACTCAAGAAGTTAAGAAACAACAAATCGAGTAATCAAATTAAATAAAATGGACACTGCCCAATATTTGGCCATAAGTCTCAGCATCTGCTTTGATAGTCTACCAGGCAGAGCCTTTCAGAGGCCTTCTGTGGCAGGCTCCTGACTTGTTCCCTGTTTTCTCTTTCTTCTGATGTCCATCCTCTTTGTCTTTCAGGATGGGGATTGAGCATTTTAGCCAGAGTCCTCGCTCTTGATTAGCTTCTTTAGGTGTACATATTTTAGTAGGTTTATCCTATATTATATGTCTATATGAGTGAGTATACACCTTGATAGATGTGGCAAATAGTAAGATCAGGAGAGGACAGGAGCTCCACAAGGAGAGCAACAGAACCAAAAAATCTGAGCACATGGGTGTTTCCTAAGACTCATACTCCAACCAAGTAGCATGCATGGAGATAATCTAGAACCCCTGCACAGATGTAGCCCATGGCAATTCAATGTCCAAGTGGTTCCATAGTAAAGGGGATAGGGACTGCCTCTGACATGAACTGATTGGCTTGCTCTTTGATCACCTCATCCTAATGGGGGAGCAGCCTTTCTAGGACACAGAGGATGATAATGCAGCCAATCCTGATAAGAGCTGATAGACTAGGATCAGAAGGAAGGAGAGGAAGACCTCCCCTATCAGAGGAATTGGGAAGGTGCCTGTGTGGAGAAGGGAGAGGGAAGTTGGGATTGAGAGGAAAGGAGGGAGGGGTTTATGGGGGGGATACAAAGTGAATAAAGTGTAATTCATAAAAATTAAAAAAGAATAAAGATAAAAATTAAAGTTAAATAAATTAAAATAAAGTTATTTTTTTTAACTTCTAAAAATGGGGCACAGAGTTAAACAAAGAATTATTGATAGAAGAATATCACATGACAGAGAAACACTTAAAGAAATGCTAAACATCCTTTGTCATCAAGGAAATGCTAATCAAACCTACCCTGAGATTTCACTTTACAATATTAGAATGGCCAAGATCAACAACTCAAGTGACAACATATGCTAGAGAGAATGTGGAGAAAGAGGAACCTTCCTCTATTTCTAGTGTGAATGTAAACTTTTACAACAACTTTGGAAATCTATTTGGAGCTTTCTCAGACAATTAGGAATAGTGTAATCTCAAGATCCAGCTATACCACTCCTTGGCATACAGCCAAAAATGCTCAAGTATACACCAAGGATATTTGCTCAACCATATTGGTAGCAGCTTTATTTTTAATACCCAGAATCTGAAACCCACATGTCCTTCAATTGTAGAATGGATACAGAAATTGAGGTACATTTACACAATGGAATACTACGCAGGTAATAAAAAAAGGGGGAAATCATGAAATTTGCAGGCAAATGGTGGGAACTAGAAAAGATCAACTGGAGTGAGGTATACCAAAAGCAGAAAGACACACATGGTATATATTCACTCATAAGTGGATATTAGTCACATAATATAGGATAAACATAGTAAAATCTCCACACCTAAAGAAGCTAAGCAAGAAGGAGGATCCTGGGTAAGATGCTTAATCCTCATTTAAAAAGGCAAATGTGATAGAAATCTGAAAAGTGTGAAAACAAGGAACAGTACAGGAGCCTACACACAGCCTGAAAGACTCCACCCAGCAAGGTATTACGGCAAATGCTGAGGCTCATAGCCAAACATTGGGCAGAATGCAGGGAATCGTATGAAAGAAGGGGAAGATAGAAATACCTCAAGGGGCTAGGAGCTCCACAAGGAGAGCAACAGAACAAAAAACTCTTGGCCCAGGAGTCTTTCCTGTGACTGATACTCCAACCAAGGATCAAACATGGCAATAATCTAGAACCCCTGCACAGATGTAGCCCATGCAAGCTCAGTCTCCAAATGGGTTCCCTAGTAATGAGAACAGGGGCTGTCTCTGACTTGAACTCAGTGGCTGGCTCTTTGATCATATCTCCCTGAAGTGCAGGCAGCCTTACCAGGCCACAGAGGAAGACAATGCAGATAGACCTGATGAGACCTGATAGGCTAGGGTTAGATGGAAGTGGAGGAGGACCTCCCATATCAGTGGACTGTGGAAAGGTCATGGGAGGAGAAGAGGGAAGGAGGGTGGGATTGGGAGAGGTTGAGGGAGGGGACCACAGCTGGGATAAAAAGTAAATACATTGTAATAGATAAATTAAATGGGAAAAAATAGAATGTACAACAACAACCAAGTATTGGAGGGCTAAGAAAATGAAAAAAAAAACAAAGGAGACATTAGTAAAGTTCAGCATGTATATGGGAACAGAAGATTAGGTGAGATGCTACAGTATGAAAATGCCAACAGAGTAGGTAGACTGAGGCTTTGCACCCCTCTTGCTACAAAAGGAAAAAGACCCTCAGATTACAAAGAAGTACCACACAATTCAGAAATCAATTGAGAGTATTGGTCTGTGGCTTTGGTGCTGCCTTGGCTTTGCCCCAGAAGATTGGGTGTCATAATACTCAGGCTCTACATCATTGCGTTGGTGTATTTTCTGTGACTGTAAATGGTTGGATTAAAAAAAAAAACTCTGAAACATCTTTTATTTCCATGATTCTAAAACTTTTTTTGGAGAAGTTATAAAATAATAAAATCAATACTTAGTGATTTACCAGTTCATTTTGTTTCATGTAAAACAATAATTTAAAAAAGTTGCCTACAATTACCAAACTAAGTGAGGTTCTCAAGATCCCTTATATATAATAAATGTGGTGAGATAAACACATAGCTTTATTAGTAATTTTTATTTTAAAATTCTTTAGTATGGGATTAATAGCCTTCAGTTCTTAATGCTTAGGTGCAGAGAGCCGTAAAATATCCTGAAAATAATGTCCAGGAGAAAAACATAAAGAAAACCCTACAGAAAGAATAAGTAATAAGCTAGTAGCATTTCAAAAGCCATAACATACATTATTCTGCTGGAAGTCTTTTCACTAGAAGTCCAACGAATAAGGTCTGTTAGAAAGCATCAACATTAGCTTATTAGACAATGGCATTTGCATCTTGAATTATTCTATTAGATTCTAACCTTGGCACGATATAATCCTTTTGTTGAAATATTTATAATTGACTGATAACCTGGGGAAAAAACTATTTATTCCTACTATCTGTATGCAAGTTATGATACAGAAAAACACACTGTGAGTGACTGGACACTAGTAACAGCATGTAATGTTCCCAGCTTTTCATATGGTGGGTTACAGAGATGCTTATTTAGACTTCGCTATTTAGATATTCCTTATGAATAGTGGAATGAGAAGGTGTGATTTCTTCAGTTTTGCAGAATTTTCTTGATTTTGTTGTTCCTGTGATGGATATGCATCCAAAGCCTCCAAGCAATGCATAAGTTGAGTACTTTCTACTCATATAGCATGTTGTTTCTGAAGTGTCTAATTTGTGAATGATTTCCTAAATATAATCTTCATGAATGTGGAACTGTTTTTCCTTTGGTTTTGCATAATGCTCTTGAAGGAGAGTCTTCCTTCCCACTGTCATTTATTTTTAAAAATGTAAAAATGCCTAACTTGATTTTTCTTTTGAAAATAGGATATGAAACAAAAATGATCTATTTCTTTCAGTAGGGTTACTGAGGTTGAAGATAAGAAAATGATTTCAACTAAATGCAAGAATCAAAATTAAGGCATAGCTAATATTTGCAATACCTTATATTCCCAGAACAAAAAAACTTATAATTTATTATAAAAAGCTTGTTAACAGAAAACGATTATCTTTGATTAGACAACCATGTTTGCAGGGCACACACTTGTCATGGATATTTGTGCAATCCAAAGTAAAACATTAAAAGGCAAAGGCCTCGCTACAAATCAGAACTACGTTAATTTAGTGAACTAAAAAAAAAAAATCATGTGGGGTTTTACTCCCCACCTTTTAGCTGGAAAACATCCATTAAGTAAAATCTATGTTAATGTGAACAGCACAAACAGAATTCCAACTAACAGAAAATGCATTGCACATCCTCAGATATCCACTACTTTCCTTAAGGCCTTGACCTCTTAGGCCATCCCTGGAGCATACATCCAGCTCTGTGACCATCCTTGCTGTCCCTCAGTCACATTGCTGCTATATGCATAGAACCATAATACAAGTTGACTATAACTGCCATTATCAATACAATCTTAATCACAGACATGGTCTGCTTCAGAAAAGTTCAAACCAGTTCTCACTTGTTAACATTAACTTTTGAGATAATTTTAGTCCTGATTTTTTTTCTTTAATTTTCTTTGGTGGAGGTAAAGGAATCTTTGATTCACTAACATAAAGAAAAAGAAAAATTAAAAATCACATGAGTTTTAAACTTCTTCATATAATAACCAGAATTGAATTTACTAAATATAAGTAAGTATAAAAGAAGGTATTTTTTTCCTCAGCTGTTCATATTGAAGGGTGGAGTGTTCTGAAATATGCTGGTCTGATCATTCCTCCTACTCTGCTGATTAATTCCATAGCTAAAACTAGAAAAAAAGTACCCCATTCTCTTGCTTCTTGGTTTTCTTGCATAGAAAACAGGAGGTGAAAATGAATTCTTAAGGAATTCCTTCTTTCTTTTTTTTATAAATTTATTTATTTTTATATCAATCACAGGTTAGGTTTTTTGCATCCCATGCATAGCCCCCTCCCTCATTCCC
>CM053750.1:24171652-24190628 GCA_028658305.1 Pachyuromys duprasi | reverse complement strand
CCTAATCTGTTATGCATTTCACAGAAATTTTATGAATGCTATTTCAAAAAGAAATTTGAAGAGTCTTCTATTTAAGTAAAACAAAGCAAGGGGAAAATAAAAGAGTTATTAAGCTATTCCATGCATGTAACTTCCCAAGTAGCCACACCTACCCATCAAAAATTGCTCTAGGTCAGATGGTTTTCATTATCTATGACTATTTATGGTTAAGTAGTTCAGTAGATAAAATTCTGGTTTCTTATATAAATTGGTGTCTTGTTATCTATCTATCTATCTATCTATCTATCTATCTATCTATCTATCTATCAATCCATCTATCAAGTTTGTTTGTGTGTGTGTGTGTGTGTGTGTGTGTTTGAATGCACATGCACATAAAAGCATGCCATGGTCTGTATGATGAGGTCAGAGGAAAATTTAAGACAAGTTAGTTTTCTTCTGCTCCATGGAAACATAAATTGACCTCAGGCCACCAAGCCTCATGGTGATAAATCTTATTGAGTCATCTTACTTGCATCTCATATATCATTTATTTATCTATATTATATTAATAAAATACATGATATGTACTTATATTTTTCAAAGCATAATTTATATTGATGTTACATATTGGCAAAATGAATATTTTAAATTTTTGTTTACTTTTTCTCACACAGCATTGAAATATTTCTAATTTTTTATATTCTAACACTAACACTAAATCGTTGTCATAATATATGGTGTTTACCATCTCATTTTCTAAAATTATTAGTGTGAATACAAATCTTTAAATTATTTTACTTAAAATTTCAAGTTAGGCATACTGTAACATTCAATCTAGAAAAAATTGTACATCAGTTTGTAGATGTGTGTGTGTGTATGCAGGTATGTGCCTCTGTATGTAGAAAGAGCCCAGAAGGGAATGTCAGGTGTACTCCTCTATCACTCCCTTTCTTAGTCCCTTGAGATAAGGTCTCTCACTGAACTGTAGATATGGTGGCAGCCAAGAGTCCCAAAGACACCCCTATCTCCATGCTGCAGAGCAGTAGGTTTACAGATGTATGCACAGCCGCACATGCTTTCTACACATGAGCTGGGGATTCAGTGAAGATCCCCACCCTAGTGCAGCCTCACACAGATTCTCCTACACATAGATCTATCTTACTAGCTCCTTCATTTTTACTAACATTTAATAACTGTACTAAATGGGGCACTTCACTATAATATTTCATATGAGTTTGTTAGAGATAGAGATTATTTACAGAAGGAACATGAACAAATATTGTCTATACTCATTTTATGAACATTTATATCAAAATCTTAAATAAGTATACTATGAAAATGTACATTTTTAAAAAAAGAAACTTATGATACATATCCCAGAAATCAAACATTCCATTTGAGAAGTCACATTAAGCCCGTAAGTGGGAATGATCAAAAAACTAAAAGAAAAGCTCTTGGAGAATTATTTTAGTATTTGGGGACATTTTTGAACTGCAGATCACAGTTAAAGATTGAAATCCTTTCATTGATTTTTTTTTAATTTTAGAAATAAAGAGGATATGTTCAAAGTCAAGTATTATTCATAAGTTGTATAACCACAAGTGAGTATGCCATTTGGAGATGTTTACACCTGCATTGCCTTAATGATAAAAGCAACATTCTTGTGTGATTAATGGGTACAACAAATGAAAATGCTGCATAAGTGAAACAATTAAACCACTCTATTTAGCAAAAATTTTGCAAATGGTATGGGTCTAAGACTGATCTAAGATTGTTCTACTGTTGTGTTTTCCAAATGTACTGAACAGTATTTTTGTTTGCTCGCTAGGAAATAAAATTATAACACTTAAAATTAGCAAATAAATATGCATAAATGTAAATTAGCATTGTATTTTAAACAAGCTATATTATAGCTTTATTCCTACATATCACTGATATTCTGACTTCTCGCAACTTGTATAGAGACAAACTCTGATCATGAGAGATTGGTCAACTTACAGCACCTAGCTTCTTTTATCCTTTCCTTCTTATTTTAACCCCAAACAGACATACCATCAGCTTCATCACCAGTATTGATGTAAATATCATAAACTATTTCAGTGACCTGACTGAAGAGGATGATCTCATGAATGTAATTTCAAAGAAGAATGATCACAAAAGTAGGATGCATACAGCCTTCGTAAAGTCTTAAGATGAGAATACTGATTTAAATATCTACCAGTCTATCTATCTATCTATCTATCTATCTATCTATCTATCTATCTATCTATCTATCTATCATCTATCTATCTATCTATCTATCTATCTATCTATCTATCTATCTATCTATCTTAGACTGACAACATTATTTTTATTATAACTCAATATGTATTACACACCAAATCAGCAAACAGATATCTGGTGAGTGAATAGAATCTGTTGGTAAAATTGTTTTTGGCATTTTAGAAAAAGTAGCTAAGTAAAAAAGTAATCAGTGAACTGATTTAAAAGAATTGAGCGTTTTTAACAGATTAACTTTAGAATATTTAATTAATATGTAAATTGTATTTTAAAAGTAAAGATTTAATTGAGTAAAACAGTCACATGAATACACTAACATCACAGACATTCTTTTTTGGAATTTTACATTTTTAATTAATTTATAATTTATTCCAATTTATTCACATTGTATACTGGCTGTGGTCCCTCTTCTAATCTCACCCTCCCTCCTTTCCTTTTCTCCCCCTACTCACCTCCCCCAGTCCACTGATATGGGTGGTCCTCCTCCCCTTCTATCTGACCCTAGCCAGCAGGTCTCATCAGAACTGGCTGCATTGTTTTCCTCTGTGGTCTGAAGACAGGTAATAGGACAGAAGCCTACCACAGAGGGCCTCTGAAAGACTATTGATCAAGGTATCGAAGCTAAGGCTGGGACACATAGACAAACTTTGGGCAGAGTGCATGAAATTTTATGAAAGAAGGAGGAGATAGAAAGACCTGGAGGGGACAGGAGCTCCAAAGGAGACCAACAAAGCCAATACATAAATTATATAAACCTGGGCCCTGGGGGCCCTGCAGGGACTGATACCCCAATCAAGAAACATGTATGGAGAGGACCTAAAACCCCTGCTCAGATGTAGCCTATAGACTCAGTCTCCAAGTGGGTTCCCTAGAAAGAGGAGCAGTAGCTGTCTCTGGCATGAACTCAGTGGCAGGCTCTCTGATCAATTCCTCCTGGGGTGTGTAGTCTTGTCAGACGTTCTTTTTAATGTCTGTTATTGATTTTATGAATAAGGCTGAAGAACAATAGTGATTGGCTATATAAATATGGAGAAGGGGATAGTGACTGACTATATGTCTGTGAGAGAGATATGGTAGTGAAAAACTTCTTGAAATGTTCTGATACCATGATATATAGAAGATAATGAAATTATCCAGAAAATGAAATTTTCCTTCTGGTACTGGGAAAAATAATCTTTTTTGCACCCCAAAGAATCTATAAAAAAATGCCCTTAGTTTTTACTTTTCTTAAAATCTAGAAGTGTTCATTCTTTGATTAATAATTTGCTGGTAAAAACTTAGAAATATGTTTTCAGTTATTGAAGAATGGATTACTGTTGCTGTACAAAATAAAAGCTGTCATAAAACTGATAATACAGCTTAGATTCTATGAGGTTTTTCTTACCATTTTTATATGTCTGAAACTAACTTAAGATCAAATTTGTTCAAATTTTCTATACAGAAGGGAGTATGCCTAATTCCCACTGAGAAGTGGAGATAGAATGGACAACATCAATGGTTGAAGATAGGAGACAGGATAAGAGAGGAAATACAGAGAGAAATGAATTTATATCAGACCCAGGGTGAGCAGAAGCAGGAAGACCAAGGGCTTGCAGAGAAAAGAGAAACCTTGGGCAGGGAATTTTCCATGACAACCTGAAGACATAAGACAGACTAGGCTTCTGGGAGAATATGAGGGTGACTCCAGCTAAGACTCCTAGTAACAGAGGTCATGGAAACTGAAGAGGCCACCCTTCAACTAGACAGCACCCCTAGTGGAAAGACAGGAATACCAATCCACCCACAAAACCTTTGACCCAAACTTTACCTTTTCAACAAGATGTGCAGGGACAAAAATTGCACAGAGATCTAGGAAATGTCCATTCAATGACTGGCCCAATCTGAGACTCACCCCAGAGGAAACAGCCAACCTCTGAAGTGGTCAACAATATTCTGCTTTAATTGAAGATGGAAGCCTAGCATAGCTGTCCTCTGAGTGGTTCCACCCATCATCTGATGAAAACAGATGCCCAGACCCACCACCAATCATTAGGTGGGGTGGAAAAGTTGGGGAAAGGATAGAAGGACTCAGAGGGGACAGGAGCTCCACAAGAAGAGCAACAAAGCCAACTAACCATGGTACAGGGAGGTCTGTGAAGACTAAAGCACCAACCAAGGATCATGCATGGACTGGTCCTAGGTCCCCTACACATTATGTACCCGATGGGCAGCTGTGTCCTCATATAGGTTCCCTAGTAGCAGAATGGGGGCTGACTCTGACATAGACTCTATCGTCCCCTGCTTTTAGATTATTCTTTCTTGGCAGGGCCACAGTGAAAAAAGACTGGTTCAGTAGTGATGAAACTTGATATGGTGGAGTGGGTGGGTTTAGGGTAGGAAAAACAGGTAAGGAGGGTGGGACAGGGAGGAGAGAAAGGAGGGGGGCTATGGCAGGATGTAAAATGAATAAATAAAAAATTAAAAACCCAACAAATTGATTTCTAGAGTGGTTGTACAAGTTTACATTCTCACCAGCAGGGGAGGAGGGTTCCCCTTTCTCCACATCCTCTCCAGCATGTGTTGTAACTTGAGTTTTTGATCTTAGCCATTCTGATGGGTGTAAGGTGAAATCTGAGGGTCATTTTGATTTGCATTTCTCTGATGACTAAGGACATTTAGCGTTTCTTTAAGTATTCCTCTACCATTCGATATTCCCCTGTTGAGAAGTCTCTGTTTAGCTCTGTACCCTATTTTTTAATTGGATTACTTGATTTGTTGCTGTTTAACTTCTTGGCTTCTTTATATATTCTGGATATTAACCCTCTGTCAGATGTAGGGTTGATGAAGACCCTTTCCCTGTCTGCAGGCTGTTGTTTTATTCTGATGACAGTGTCTTTTGCTTTACAGAAGCTTTGCAGTTTCATGAGGTTCCATTAGGGGAGGGGCATGGGAGGAGAAGAGGGAGGGGGATTGGGAGAGGGGCTACCACTGGGATACAAAGTGAATAAACTCTAATAAATGAAAAAATAAATTAATGAAAATGGTGTGTTAGGGCCCAGTCTACTACATGTGGTGTCATCCCTGGGCAGGTAGTCCTGGATAGTATAAGAAGGGGTAGAAGGCAGTATATAGGACTCCTCCTTGGCCTTTGTGTCATTTCAATCCTGCTTTGAGATCTTGTCCTGATTTTCTGCAGAGATGGATTGTTACCTGAAATATAAGCGGAAATAAACCTTTCCTCCCCCAAAATTCAAATACATAGTCTTCTTTTCAAGAACAGAATTGATTGTTTTATTCGTATTAAAATTAACCAATGAGACAATCTAAAGAGAATGTATCTCAGAACACGTACATTTTCACAGACTTCTTAAAGTCAATCCTGCTTCCTTTGCAAATATGCACGGATATGTACTTCTAAATATGTCTTATTCACTTTGCTTAGAAAATAAATACCAATGAGAAAGTACAATTAATACCACATTTAAGTATTTAGTATGCAAACAGTATCATATTTACACTCTCCAAACTGATGGAGCCAGGATTATTTTACAGTTGAAGCATGTTAAAAACATTTGACTCTTGTACTTAGGCCTTAAAGAAGCCTGTATGTGCATCTGTGATCAGTTTTCCTTCTCCTCAGGCATAAAGCTTTCTTATCCATACACACACAAATACACACACATACACACATATACACAAACATACACAAGCACACACATACACACACACACATGCACACACATTCACACACACAGATTTTCAAATATATTCCCTAATTAATCTAAATAAGATAATCAATTACACAACAAAATTGTTCAATTCAATTGAAACTTTAGGCTATAGAAATGAATGTTGCATTCATTCTATTATTAGCATCGGGTCTCCTCTGTCAGTTTTAATTTACAAGTGAAGGAAGATAAATAAATTTTGGGCACATGTCAGAAATACTTGTCTAATCAGAGTAGGGGAGTGTGAGTGATTTTAAATAATGTTTCTAGTACCTCCAAGACTATTGATATAAATTAAAACATATTTTTAAGATAATTTTGATGGTGAGAAATTGGGTAAAAAAAAAAGAAAATCTTTTGTGTCTCTGGAGCATCCTGAATTATTCTATACTGTTTACATTACTCTTTCCATATATTCTCACTATTTAAATTTGAATTTCTGAAACTTTCATTCACTAAATGTGTGCAATGTGCACACATGTTCACACACATGTTCACACACATGCATATTTACATACAAGTCAAACACAGATGCATACGTGCATTTACACACATATCACACACATCAATATACACATTATCTTCCACCCACTCACACAGACAGGAACATACACACAAAAACATGAGCTCAACAAAAAATATTTTTGAATCACAGCCCAGTGACCTTTGTAAACGGCATAAAAATGATGACACTGCAGATCAGTATTTGCTACAAAAACATTCAAAAATATAGTATCACCATTCAAACTTGCAAATTCTTCTTCCTGTGTGACTGCAACAAATCTCAATTTCTCTTATTCTTGTATTATTCTTATTTTTTAAATTATATTCTCCAACTGAGGAATGGTTTGAAAACATTTGGCAAATAGGACATGAAATTGAGCGGTTTATTTGTTAAATGAAAAAATTACCTAAATAATTTTGAACTAAGGAAAAGGAGAAAGGACACAAAAACGAGGCATGGTAATTACTATTGTCACATAGTATACACATTAGTACCTTTTACACGGCAAATTTCCTAGTTTACTGAAACACATTTTATCTAAAATACCCAGAATGGATAGTCACATGTTTCTATAACGCGGCTTCTAGAGTTTACAATAAAAATATACTTTATTCAGACTGAAATACAGTACCCCGTGACACAACAGTATAGCATATCAAATCATGTGTAGTTTATAATAGCATATATATACATATATACATATTTAGCAAATTGAAAATTTCTGAGGGAAGCAAGACTGGAAAGAAATAGTTAATATGTAGGTGTCAATGATGACCCTGTAGATAATTTATTTTCATCTTATATTTTATATATTGGATAAAATAAACTATAAAGATGTTTTACTTTGAATGAAAAAACTATAAAATGAGAAGTTCTGTTTCTCATCTGATACAATGTAAGCAAACAGGAATGCCCTTTTCTAAGAACAGAAATAATGTTTATCTAAATACATTTAAGCAATGATAGGAGCAAAGATTGAAGAGTTTGAACTTAATTTACAGTCTCTTAACCTGGAAATTGTAAGTCAAAGATTATTAAGTATGTGCTGTGCCTGAAATGATCATGCTTAGAGTTTATTAATTCATCTATTATCCTGTAAAAGTTTGTGTTTAGAGAATTTTCCAGAAATATATTTAGCCAAGAGTTGTGTGTGTGTGTGTGTCACAGATTAAATAAAAAATTACAGAAAGCTAAAGGTAATTATAAAAATTCCAAAGTCTGTCTCATGTATATATTAAAATATCCTTAGTTTGCTGACACAATTATCTCTTCTTCAAATCACATTTCACAGCTTTATAATTTTAGGTAGTTTCCCAATATTTGGCAAACAAATACTTTAAGTACCTTATGCAAGTTAGAGATAACATTATTACTATAGCTATGGAATCTGATGTGGTTAGATATATTTCTGATATTATTTTTCTTTAGAAGATACCTGTTTTCTACCAATTTAAATTTTTATAGAGAAACACTCAGCTCTAAATGGTATATCTCATCAAACACCTTTCGTCAGAGCTCAGAAAACTCCAGGAAAGAGAAGGCAGAAAGAGTTTAAGGTCTAGAGAAGAGAAATGACAGCAAGAGAACATGGCCCTCTAAATCAACTTGGGCCGCTCATATGAACTCACAGAGACTGAGAGATCAAGCAGAGGACCTGCACAGGTCTCCACCAAGCCCTTTGTGTGTAGTGTATACTCTTTGTGTATATACTATGGCTTTCGGGTTTGGTATTTTTATGATGTTCCTGAGCTGTTTTAACAAGTAGGTCTCTGATTTTTTTTTGTTGTTGTTGTTTTCTCTTTTGCTCTTTTCTTTTTGTGGGTTTGTCTTGTTCAACTTCAGTGTGATAGTTTTTGTTTTACCTTAGTATATATTATTTTGTTATTTTTTTTTAATGATGAATGAATGGAACCCTAACCAGTAGGGTAAAGTGTATGTTTGCTTCTACTTCACTACAGTTTCTTTTCCTTTCCTTTTGAGTGTTGTTTTAATTGTTTTCTTGGCTTTAACCCCCCAAAATTGTTTTTATTGGGTTTGAGAAAACTTAAACTTGGGTGGCTAGTAAGAGGAGAGAATCTTGAATGACTTGGTGAGGTGAAGAATTATATATATATATATATATATATATATATATATATATAATATTTTGAATAATGAAAACTATAATAAAAATTATAAGGTCATGGAGATGGGTGTTTTCACATCTGTTTTACAGATTCTCTTCTGTTGTGGTTATATTTGCACTCCTAGGAAATAAATGTAAAGAAAAAATAATTCTTAAATATGCTTTTAATTACATATTGCAATGAAAATTTAAAATCATACCTATCATGGTGCTTAGAACATGATCATATATTATTTAAAAACCCTCTTCCCAAATTATGTTCTGTAAACAGGTAAAACTTTGGTACAGAAAAGTAAACAAAACAGGTTTGTAATTCAGTTGTGACTCAGCAATTAAAAATTATTAATTTTGTTCCACTTAATAGTAAGGAAGCATTTCTTTTATTTCTTTGTCTAAAAGTCATCTATAATTGAGAAAATGTTGTCCAAAATATATGGTCTCAATATGGCTGATCTCTTCATTCATTGTTTCTGAAGAGAATGGTAGGAATCACATTCATGACTTCTTGCCTTATAGCAGGTGAAGGTTACTCAGTCCCTGCCTCTGTCTCCTCCTCACTACTGCTCTGTGTGAGCACCTCTGCATGCTGTCTGCAGCAGTTGGATTTTGTCTTACAGAAATTACAGTCAGACATAACATTAAGCTATAACATTAATTAATATATATATTTCAGATGTGAAAATGCGTTTTCATCAGTGACCATTTTTACTCAATCATTTGTAATTATATAATACATATTATTTAACTGTGAATATGAAAATATTCTCCTGTTTGAAAAAAATATATAAGGATAGGAGATTTCATGCCAAGCACTTCCTGCACTGCTGTTGCCTGAGCGCTAGGACAGTAGCACCGAGAATATGGATTTCTGTGGTGTGGAGAGCAGTAATAAAATTGCAATGTTCCAAATTAGAATAAATCCTGAAAATGCTAAACAAATATGTTATTAAGTTCCAGTTTATTTTCTGAATCTTTCTAGAAATGTTCCTTCATTACTTCTACTTACACAAAAAAAAATCACTAACATGGAAATACTAAATCCCCTATTTATAGGCTTTTACATATTATGTGCAGTACTCTGTACAATTTTGCCAAAGACTGTATAAATCATTGTCAGAACTGTGCTAAACAGTCATTTTAAATCACTCTATGTGCAATTATTTTTTAATCAAATATTTCATCAATTGTGAGATGCATTAGTCTTTGCATGTGGATAAAAATAAGTCATCTGTGTCTAAAATAGTATTTTTCTCAGCCCTTTGCATGCCAATTTGTGTTTATAGGATTTTTTAGTTTTTTTTTCTTTCAAGCAAATGTTCTTTTTCATGTAAGCAATATATAGTTTTACCATCAATCTTTACACTGTGTAATCAAATGCATATCTATATTTACAATGCATTTAAGGGAGGTACCAGTAGCTGTGCACTGATTTTTCAATAACATTTTGAAGTTATAGGATAAATCATTTAGGAGAAGAGGAATTCTTGTGAAAAATAGTACATACTTTTTTATCCTTCTCTAGTGACTCGATTTTTTCTTAGCCTTAGTGTAGTTATTCCGAATACTTGACTTAAATGATAAGACACCATGCTTCCTATTGTATTTTTCCTAACACTATTTTCAGATGAAGCACTGTTTTTGTAGAATAGCTTCTTAACATGCCAATTCTGTGCTGTGCTTTAAAAACAGCAAGCATTTATTGCTTAGAATCTACACTAAATAGGTGCTTAGGATAAAATATAAATGTATGTAGAAAGGATTTATTACTCATATCTTTCTAATTTTGCTCTTATCTATTTCTAACTTTAATATATATGTATATAATGCATTTATTAGTTTCTGTTACTTATCTCTAACAACAGACAACCAACATTTATAAATGGCCATTTTTACATTACTACATGAATGTGTATGTAATTTCATTCTTAAAAATTTGATAAAGAAATTATTCTGCTAAAAAATCTATCAACATAAAAATTTCTATTTATTTTTATTCTGATAGAATTGTTTTCTGTAGTGTTTAAAATATACTGTTACTGAATATTTTAATGTTTAATAATTAAAAACAAATTTTATTTTGAAAATTTTCCTTTATATTTGCATTCTTTAATACAATATGATTTCATTTTCATGACACAATTATTAAGTACCTTTATTATATATTCCTTATTATTTGTGAATAATAGTCCTAAAAAATACTGCATTCTGAAGCTTAAAACCAGAAATACCTATCTGCATGTGATAAGTTATCCCCAAGAAAAAGAACTCTTTGTTGTTTTCTCAATATTATCTAGAAATCTAGGCAGTTGTTTTTTTTTGTTTTGTTTTGTTTTGTTTTACAATGTGTGGTTAGTCTGTGTTCATTTTCCTGTCCTCGTAGGCTAGTGGCAATCTCATTTACAGAAGGACTATTTCAATGTAAGTGTACCTTTCTACACAAAGGCTCTCGTCACACTCTAAGAATGTGGGATTTCATTTCCCCTCCATGCAGACATTTTCACCCAGCATTTTCAAATTTTATAATGCAAACATGCACGGAGAGGTTACATACAATGCTGGCTCTGCACTATCTGTGCAGAAGAGCAGCACACATTTGCCTAGCCTTCCCTGAATTTAACTCTCAGCTAACAGACATGTTTCAGTGTGTACCTGAGCATAGGAAGTACTTAACAAAAGAAAGCAAATGGGCACAAAGCTGTTTTTAAAATGTCACAAGTATTATAAGAGCATGTTCTCAGGGTGGGGATGGATGGTTGAATGCACTTATTTCAACATGCATTTCATCATTTTAATTTGGTGACTGAACCAGATCAAATCACAAGTATCCAAATTGTAGTTACATCTAGCTTCTCCTATTTGCTGGCATTTCTGTTTCTATGTTCCTGATACATTCTTTCATTTCCCAACTCTTCTGTTCCCAAGCATTTTTACTATAGGAAACTGACAGCAATTGTTCTGATTCATGGCTTAGGAGGAGCAGCTGATTAATCCCTTGTCAGCAGTATTGACCTCATAGGGAAAATAGAATCTTTGAAGGCCCATTCACCAATATATCAGAAGCAGGGTAGTGTGGCTAGCATTGCTCTTAAATTCAAGGAAAGTTTAGAGCAATAGCCAGCAGCAACCCTGCTACTAGAAATACTTCTTAGGAAAATTCTGAGAGAGACAGGTCAGGAACATACTGTGAAGAAAAGTTGAATAATTATAGTTTTGTTCCCTGAGATAAAAAAAACTCTTATATTTTGTGTCCTGCATAAAGTATTTAAAATATCATTATTTTCTGAAACAGAATTATTGAAGTTTGTGTTTTGATGTGGTATGCTGTGTTTTGGCAATTTTGAAGAGTGCCATTTCTTTCAATCTTTGCTAACTACAGATACTTTTAACATAGAATTCCAATTTGTATTTAGTATAAAATAATTGCAAATAGCTCCTCTTTCCAGAATCATGTTTATGTGACACACTCCATTGTAAAGAATATTTACATTATGTGTTAAAAGACAAATGATATGTTTTCAAGACATTTTGATTCTTGAAGTGACAATATCTCTAAACCGCATGCATTCCTACTTTAATGAGGAAAAAATCTTAGTACTGTAAATTACGGTCTCAGATATAATGACTAAAATACAGAGATGAACTGTAATCGTGTCCACCTTTTTATTCCAAGGAGGACCATGTGCATGAATGTACTAATGTGTGAATTTTATTTGCAACTATAATGCAGATTGGAATACAAAAGCAACCTGAAAATCTGCAAAATGATATGAAATCCTAAAAGACACAGGCTATTTGAGATGGTCGCCACAGAGGACAAATTAAGTATCAGAATTAAAAGGTAAAGACAAGCAGTAAAGACACACATGAGAGAGACAAAGAAACAGAGACAGAGTGATACACACACACACACACACACAGAGAGAGAGAGAGAGAGAGAGAGAGAGAGAGAGAGAGAGAGAGAGAGAGAGAGAGAGAGAGAGAGATGAAGAGAGAAAGAGAACAGTGAGGCAGAAACAGACCTAGCTAGGATAACTAGAGAAAGCTGAAATGTGCTGAAATCTTCCCCTGTAAACTGCATAATAGCACTTTCAATGTTCCCTTTATGTCAACCCCTGTAACCATCAAGTTCCAGTTCTGCTGCAGTCAGGTGCACAGGCACAGAGCTCTTACGGTTGGCTGAATAGAATTCTGAGGAAAGCCACATCTGTACCATTTTTCCCTTGGATTGTAATAAATAATACTTTCAATACATTTAGAATTTCCCTGCACATATTCAAAGCAAGTTATGCAGGTATATTTTTCTTATCCTCTTAAAGCATAGGTCTAACTTTGAGTGCATCTTTCATTGTGAGAGTACAGTCCTTTGATCAAGTGACATTTGCATTTCAGTATGGGGAAGGGTTTTATGTTCTTTTCATGTGCACCATCTAACTACATTTATCAACTTGGTTTGTGCTAGTCACTATTTAAACCACTGGCAAGTGTGGCTGTATGAACAGAATCTGTATGTACTGTGCAGAAGAAAATGGAAAAGAACAAGTGAAAATTCCAAATAGATAGCTCCTTTGAATGAAACATAGTTTTAGCATGATTGTTTAAACACAGAATGAAATGTTTTCATAAAGAATGTAGCATTTGCAGATTGGCCGTATTTTACCTTTTATATCTTTTGTAAAAGAACAAATGTTATGCTTTTTTAGGTGTTTCTCCATGTAAATGCCTTGTACACCTATTGCTTTAGAAATAATAAAATGAGCTGTAGTTAACCTAATGACACTCAAAAAGTTCTTAAATATGAGGCTGAGCAAATGTGTCCTTTGAATTATCAGCAAGTCTGTGGCATTGTCTGTGAAAATGGAAAGAATTTATAACACTTCTGCATGTGTTATCTTTATCAGGTTTGCAATGATTCTGGTTTTATATGGTAACATATTTTTATCCCTGTTGCAGAGAAATGTTGTTTTCCCTCAGAAACCTGGCAGAAAACCATTTTCCAACCTTGTCTGCTTCATTTATCCACATGTGAATATTAAAACTGTCTTGTCTCAAGGCCTACAAACACCTTGTCAATAAAGTAGTAAATTAAAAACAGGCATAAAACATGGTGAGTTTTGTTATTAGTAGCTGACTTTTTTGTTACTTTCAGGGTTTTAACATTTGGTAAATTTTAACTAAGATATGATTTAAGTTCATTAAGAAATAACTAGACATTAAGTAACGTATTCATTTCATTTTCTAAAAATGATTGTATTACAGTATGTATTTCATGTGAAACATCAGCTTGATTTGCTAGGTTTTACACGGATTTTTTTTAATGTGGTAAATTTGTATTTGCATATTGTGTTCACATTCATCGACAGTCAAAGCTAAGTTAAACAGAAATCGCATACCTTACAAGCAGAGAATTTGTTTTGCAAGAGTAGAAATACAATATGTGAGAGCCTTTTTATGTCCTTGCTAATTGATGGTTCTTCCAGCCTTTCTCCATTTCCTCAGCAAGGCAGCATGTAGTAGCTATGAAGGAGAAGATGCTTCTGCTCCTTGGAAGATGCTATTTGCAAGCTTATTTGCTTCTGTGTTATGTTCATAAACAGGGAAATATAATTTATTTCTGCATATCTGCTAGCCTGGACAAATCAAGGTGACAATCCGTGGTTAGCTCTGTCATGCCCTTTGTCCTGGCGCTGCTGTGAATGGAGGTACAATGGGAACAAAGTGAATATATAACAGTACAGCTGCCTTGTTGTGACAGCCCTGTTCCTCCATAGCAGTATGTCAGTTCATGTTTGTGTACCAGGAACCACTCCATGTGATGACAATGCAAATTGTGTAAAGTCTCCTAGCAGATAATAACTCAAGCTGGGGGCTGAGGTATAGTGAGGAGAGGAGACTGGAGTTTGGACACATATCTTAGGAAAATAGTGACCTAGAAAAGGTTATATTTTCAATACAGTGGTTATATTCAATCGCAGGACCCTTATCCCAATTCTGACAAGTGTCTCAAAGACGCAGGTAGAAGCTTACACTTAAATCGATCATGCCATTTCTGTGTGCAAGGTTCAGCATTAATGTTACTTTCTGAGCTGTTTATATTTCATTTACACATGCAATTAATCATTTTTACGGTGTTGATGCTACTGGCGTCAGCAGTGTGACTTAATTAAATTTGAAATTATAGTACAATAAATATAGGCTTCCAACTAGCCAGGCCAAATTAAATGCTGTGGTCTATTTCTTACTCATGGTGTTTTCCAATTTAAGTGTTCATTTGAAAGGTTACTTTTCAGACTAAAATCCATTTTCTTTTATTTTTCTTTTAATTTAACTCTTGGTAACCTAGAACAGTTCTTTTTTTAATATGTACCTTATTCTTCTTTATCATATCCCTGTTTTATGAATATAATTTTATCTATAATTATTGCATTACCTATAATCGTTTTCTCCTCAGATGTTAGAGTTTAAGATATGTTTTTGTTCCTTAATACATTTCCCACTTCCCTCTGCTATGCCGTCCAAGCTGCTTTTAAAAGGTCTCGCCTCCATTTTGTTTCAGGCTGGTAATCAAGCAATTAGCTCACAAAATGGAGGACCTCTATCTATTCTGTATACTACCTCTTAGACATTTGGTTTTACCTGTATGAAACCTCAGGAGGAACACTTTACTGCTGATCATGTGAAATGGCTTCTAAAGAGTGTTGCAATCAGTTTAGAGAATTGTCCTATAAGCAAGACATGCACAATCCTGTTCTTCTGACAAGAATGAAAATTTAAGCTATTTATTCAAAAATTTCAAAGATAAAGCACAAAACTGCAAAACACTGCTGACATAATTTCTTTAAATGTTTATTTTTTGTGTGAAGTACAATGTGATCCAAACAATTCCTACCATGTCTAGTAAAGTATCTAATAGAAATCTCATCATATCCCCCATTGTACATACAACACAGGTTTTGAATTCTGCAAATTTTCCCAGTAAAGTGCACCATAAGACTTGTGTGTGAAAAGCACAGGCTCTTTTATCCCCCCTCCCCACCTTTTTTTTTTTAATGCAGTGCTGCCTTGTCTGCACTTTTTGAAATCGCATATTTATTAGTTCATGAATTATTCATGAGATTGAAAAATGCTGGGGAGGGGGCTGTGCTAGGAGGATAAGGAAGAACAACACACACAAATACATATATATCCTTGAAATATTTGGGAGGTACTTTTTACCTGACTTCTAGCAATTCTGCTAAAGGACCGCTGCCATTGGAATTTTATTCCTGTGGATTGTGTTTACATCCAGTATTGTGTATTTTGACATGCAAGAATTGTTTTGATATGCTGTTTGCTTTAGGGTAGATTTGAAAGGTACAATTTGTTTAAAATTAAAAATAGTGAGGACTACAATGAACGGTATATATAAAACAAACTTCTAAAGCATAGAATATTTAATAAATATTTACCTGTACCTGTCAGCCTTGATTGTTGTCAAAATGAGCTGACAGATTGAGAATTAATAAAAAGTTTCATAAATTAGAAATGAAACTCTCTGCTGAATGTCCACTGTAGGAAGCTGACATGGCTTAAGCTAGAGATTTTGCTGGTGAGGTAGTCCATTCTTAAACTAGCATTTTCTCTGTCCTTGGAAAAAATACATTCCCGTTGTGTGCTGAGAGCATATATTCAGCTTCCCATTACATAAATCAATGCTTTTTACGTGTTTAAAGCAAATTGATAATTTTGTTCTAGCTTAATGATGATGATAAAATAATAATGAAAGAAATGAAAACCAGCAACAAGTCACAAATGATGTTTATTAGTTCGTTAACAAGCAGAAACTCTTTAGAACGTAAGACAACAACAAACACAGAGTGAGATCAGAAACACATGCTTTCTGTGTGCTTTGTTGCACGTGTCTGTGTTTGCTACTGGGACACAGGTTCTATAAGATTAAAGCCAGACATATTTAAGAGCAGACCTACCTTTGTGCTTTCCTTCACAGTACAACATTTCAAAAGCTAGGGAAGTTCACCAATCTAACCCTCCCTGATAAAGAAGAGATGATAGCATGCGATGCAAATTATGAAAGCCCGCCCCACAATTTCCTATGGAAGCATGTTTGCCTACAATAAATGGTAGGCCTTTGATATCCATAATCCTTGAAACAAACAAACCAAAAATATGCTACCAAAGAAAAACATGTATTTATGTATTATGTACAAAATGCTGAGTTAAATATCTGAAAAGCCAGACCTGGTATATTCTTAGCAGGTTTAAGTTGAAGCACTAGCCTCCCTTTTTTTTTTTTCTTTACTGCCTTGTTCATTTGGATTTATCATCATTTCTGGGTGGTTTTGCTCAACACTCACCTGAAGTGCCTTGCTTCTATTGGCCAGAGATACATAATTTAAAAGTGGGCTAGTAGAGTGTATAAAAATGTTTAGCCTAATCACTCCCTAATGACAGCGACTTATGTCCTCCGTGCAGTCGATTTGTTTTCTGGGTTTTCAAAGTAGATTATTTCCATGGTGCAGGCTTAGTGTAAGCTGCTGAGAAACCACAAGCACTGCACTTCAGCCTGAGTTTGGGAACTCCGCCAAGGGTAATCTGATTAAAAGGGTATTTTTTACGTCATTGTGAGGCTTCAGGAACTCTGCACTGCCAACAGAGTAAGGGAAAAATGCTTTCTGAAACTATCTACTTTTCTTGATCAAAATTAAAAGCTTTATGATTTCCTTTAACCCCAGTGTCATGGATAAACAACATGTTTAGCCATACAGCTGTTACCTACAGCAAATGATTTCACATTAATTCAATGCTGATTTTTGGTGCCTTCTCTGATTTGCTTTTGGTCACATGAACTTGCAGCATCCATGTCTAAGAAGGAAGATTTTCATGCATGTAGGTCACAGAAGGCAGGTCTCATTCTATGACCTACATGCATATGTATTGTGCTTTGCCCTGAGAAATAGTCACTTATGGTCTGCACTGAAAATCAAAAAGTTGTGGTTGTTTGAGAAGTTTAGCAGCTGTAAGCTGTTAAAAGGTCATTATCCTGTCTTAAATCTTTGGTGGCTTTTGAAAGATAGAATATAATGCTAATTAAATATAAATGCTAATTAAATAATTAATTAAATGTTTACACACTGCAGACTACAATCAAAAGAGCCTTTCTTGCCACATTCTTGAGGCATTTACATACTCTTCCATGTCATCTACCTATTAAACTAAGAACATAATTAAAGTTTTTCTCATTGTCCTCCCTACCTTGGAGCATACTGAGCAGAGAGTTTAGATGAGTACTTATCCATGTAAATAAAACAATGCTACATTCTTCCAATGTTTGTACAGATGGTCTAACAAAAATTTTTTTTTTATTTTTTTTCTCTTCAGGGCACATGTATAATGAATCACATTCACTTTACTACTAGAGGACATTTTATTTTTTTTCTTGCCTTCTCCCTAACAAATCAAACACTTTAAAATAAATGATATATTGTAAACTGATACTATGATTTTTCTCTGAAGTGAACAATAAAATAAGTTTTCTTCTATGTGTTGTTGTTTGACAAATGTTGCAAAGGCAGGAAGTATTATCTATGAATCAGTCCTAGCCCAGCCCTCTTCTCATAAGGAACAACTTTATAGAACAAGTACACCACACACAATCTGAAACTAAAGTTTGGAAGTCCAAGAAGATGCCAAGCAGCATGAATGCTGATGAAATGAAATGTTTTGTCTTCCTTTAAATATTCCCATAATAGCCAAGCAAAGTTTATCTTGTCAAAATAAGAGCTGTATCCATGATAGGGCACACTTTCATGCTTGTATTCACATATTAAAGTGCCCTTATTACCTGCCATGGCTTCTTAAGGTTTAAGATCATTCTAAAGCATGTTTAATTATCCTGAATGATACACTTTTGAACCCAGAGGTCTTCATGACAATGAATCCTTGAGCACACTTTAACAGTAAATGTTTAAAAATTGTGGCTAATACATAAATTGTGGTTTTCCTAAAATTTGCTTTATAACTTCAAGTAACACAGAGAGAAAGTTTCACAAAAATCTTCACTGAAAAGAGATGAGCAGTGCTGCTGCAGCCTGAATCTGGACTTTTCAACAATAAACATCTCCAAGTGTTTATTTACATCTTCCCTATTGAACCACCTTTAACTTCCAGGGAATGCTGAGTCAGAGTGGCTTCAGAGGTATGCGACAGAGGGGATTCAATGCCAAAATATAATGTTTCTATCAGATTGTGCTTTGAGGCAGGGGTGAGTTTACATCATAGTAAAACTCCTTTGTATGGCACTGAGATTGTCAATATGTGTTCAGAAAGCATTTCATGGCCTTTCTTCCTGGTGCAGAACAGAATGGTTAATTTGACTCAGCCTCA
>CM053750.1:24137712-24155481 GCA_028658305.1 Pachyuromys duprasi | reverse complement strand
TGGTCTAAGCCTAAAATATTTTTGCTAGTAGTACATATCTTTGTTCATTCAATATATGTGTAATGTTTAACTAATTTGTACATTCATAGTACAGGACTCAACTTTCACATGCACATCTGTAGATTGCTTTTGGCATGATGGACATTTTCACTATGTTAATCCTCCCATGAGCATAGGAGATCTTTCCATCTTTCTGATTTCTACTTAAATTTCTTTCTTGAGAGACTTGATTTTTTTCCATACAGGTGTTTCACTTGCTTTGTTAGAGTCACACCAAGGTACTTTATGTTAATTGTGGCTATTTGAAGGGTATTTGTCCTGTAATTTTTTTCTCAGCCCATTTATCTTTTGTATACAGGAGGGCTACTGATTTTTTTTTCAGTTAATTTTGTTCCTAGCCACTTTGCTGAAGATGTTTATCAGCTTTAGGAATTCCCTTGTAGAATTTTGGGGATCACTCATGTATACTATCATAGCATCTACAAACAGTGACACTGTGACTTTGTCCTTTCTGATTTGTATCTCATTGGTACCCTTTAGTTGTTTCATTGCTCTAGCTAGGACATTGGTGGATTTCCATATTGAACCACCCTGTATGACTGGGATGATGCCTACTTGGTTATGGTGGATATAATTGATGTGTTCTTGGATTTGGTTTGCAATTATTTGATTGATTAATTTTAGTTGGTTATTTATTTATTTATTTATTTATTTATTTATTTATTTATTTATTTATTTATTTTGCCCAAACAGGTCTAATGAGAACATCTGATAAATCCAGAAATTATACTCATGAGAAAATTATACATTAAACTTTATACTTATATCATTATTAAAATTACATATATCCAATAACCCATAACCTTGTCTATTAATAAAAAAATTTACATTAATGACATTTTGTTTACTTTGTTTCCCAGCTGTAACCCCCTCCCTCATTCCTCGCTCATCTCCTCCCATGCCCCTCTCCAAGTCCACTGATAGGGGAGTTCCTCTTCCCTTCCATCTGACCTAAGCTTATCAGATCTCATCAGGACTGGATGCATTGTCCTCCTCTGTAGCCTGGCTAGGCTGCTCCTCCCTCGGGAGGGGGCTGTCAAAGAGCCAGCTACTGAGTGCATGTTAGATACAATCCCTGTTCCCATTACTAGGGAACCCACTTGGATATTAAGCTGCCATAGGTTATAGCTGAGCAGGGGTTCTAAGTTATATCCATGAATGGACCTTGGTTCTTGGTTGGAGTATCAGTCTCAGAAAAGACATCTGTGCTCAGATATTTTGGTTCTGTTGCTCTCCTTGTGGAGCTCCTGTCTCCTCCAGGTCTTACTAACTCCCCCTTCTTTCACGTAATTCTCTGCACTCATCCCAAAGTTTGGTTTTGAGTCTCAGCATCTGCTTTGATACACTGCTGGGTAGAATCTTTCAGAGGCCCTCTGTGGTAGGCTCCTGTACTGTTTCTTGTTTTCTCCTTCTTCCAATGTGCATCCCATTTGTCTTTCTAGGTAAGAATCGATCATCTTACCCAGGTCCTCTTCTTGTTTAGCTGTTTTAATTGTACAGATTTAGTATGTTTATCCTATATTATAGGTCTAGTATCCACTTATAAGGGAGTATATACCATGTGTGTCTTTCAGCTTCTGAAATACCTCACTCTGGATGATCTTTTCTAGATCCCACGATTTGCCTGCAAATTTCATGATTTCCTTGTCTTTAATTGCTGAGTAGTATCCCATTGTATAAATGTACCAAAATTTCTGTATCCATTTCTCCATTGAGAGACATCTGGCTTGTTTCCAGGTTCTGGCTATTATGAATAAAGCTGCTACAGTCATGGTTGAACAAATGTCCTTGTTGTGTACTTGAGCATCTTTTGGATATATGCTTAGGAGTGGTATCATGAGATCCTGAAGAAATGCTATTCCTCATTGTCTGAAAAAGCACCAGATTGATTTCCAAAGTGGTACTAAAAATTTACATTCCCACTAGGAATAGAGCAGGGTTCCCCTGTCTCCACATACTCCCCAGCATGTATTTTCACTTGAGTTTTTAATCTTAGCCATTCTGATGGATATAAGTTGATTTCTGACAAAGAAGCCAAAATAATTCAATGGAAAAAAGACAGCATCTTCAACAAATGGTGCTGGTCCACCTGAATGTCTACATGTAGAAAAATTAAAATAGGTCCATATTTATCACCCTGCACAAAAGTAAAGTCCATGTGGATCGATGACATCAAGATAAAACCAGACACACTCAATCAGTTAGAAGGAAAAGTGGGAAGAGCCTAGAACTCATTGACACAGGAGACAACTTCCTGAACAGAACACCAACACTACAAGCTCTAAGAGCAACAATCAATAAATGGGACCTCATGAAACTGAAAAGCTTCTGTAAAGCAAAAAACACTGTTTTCAGTACAAAATGACAGCCTACAGACTGGGAAAGGATCTTCACCAACCCTATATCTGACAGAGGGCAAATATCCAGACTATATAAATAACTAAACAAATTACAAAACAGCAAATCAAGTAATCCAATTTAAAAATGGGGTACGGAGCTAAACAGATAATTCTTTGTAGAGGAATATAGAAAGGCAGAAGAACACTTAAAGAAATGCCTAATGTCCTTAGCCATCAGAGAGATGCAAATCAAAGCGACCCTGAGATTTCACCTTATAACCCTCCAAATGACTAAGATTTGTTGAGTATTTTTGTGTCAATGATCAGAAGCTAGACTGGTCTAATGTTCTCTTTCTTTATTGGATTCTTCTGTGATATGTGTATCAAGGTAACTAACTGTGGCTTCATAGAATGAGGTTGGTAACGTTCCTTTTGTTTCTATTTTGTGGAATAGTTAAAGAGCATTGGTATCACCTCTTCTTTGAAGGTCTGGTAGAATTATGCACTGAAACCATCTGGCCATGGGTTTTATTTGTTCGTTTTTGTTTTGTTTTGTTTGGATTGGAAATTTTTGATGAGAATTCTATTTCCTTAGGAGATATAGGACTATTTAATTTATTTATCTGATCTTGATTCAGCTTTGTTAATGGAACCTATCAAAAAATTCCCCATGTCACTTAGATATTAAAATTTTGTGGCATATAGGCTTTTGAAGTAGGACCTAGTGATTCTTTCAGTGTCCTCAATGTCTGCCATTATGTCCCCCTTTTCATTTCTGATTTTGTTGATTTGTAGAGTATCTATCTGCCTTTTAGTAAGTTTGGTTTAGGATTTGTTATATTTTTTATTTTCTCAATGAACTGGCTCTTGGTGATTTCAGCACTAATTTTGATTATTTCCAGCCATCTACAGTTCTTGGGTGTGTCTGTTTTTTTTTTTTTCTCTTGCTTTCAGGTGTACCAATAAGTTGCTATTATGAAATGTCTTGAATTTCTTTATGAAGGCACATAATGCTATGAACTTTCTCTTAACATTGCTTTCATTGTGTCCCATAAGTTTTGGTAAGTTGTGCCTTCATGTTCATTGAATTTTAAATGTTTTTAATTTTGTTTTGTTTTGTCCCTGACTCAGCTGTCGCTGATAATATAGTTGTTCATTTTCTGTGTCTGTATAGATTTTTTCCTATTTCTGTTATTGTTGAGGTCTAGTTTTAGACAGTGGTAGTCTGGTATGATACAAGGAATTATTTCAATCTTCTTGTATCTATGGAGGCTTGCTTTGTGCCCAACTATATGGTCAATTTTGTCCTGTATTTTCCTGGGTGTAGTTGATCTCATTTGGTTGAAGTTTTCCTTCTAGTATCTTCTGTAGGCCTGTGTGACTCCATGTATATTGTTTACATTTAGCTATGTCATGGGATATTTTGTTTTCTCTATCTATGTTGATTGAAAGTTTTGTCGTGTGTAGTAGTCTGTGTTGGAGTCTGTGGTCTCTTGCTGTCTGCAAGGTATCTGCCCAGGCCCTTCTGGCTTTCTGATAGGTCAGCCTTTATATGTTACTAGACTTCTTTCCCTTGCTGCTTTTAATAATTTTTTCATTGTTTTGTAGATTTATTGTTTTGATTATTATGTGGCAGGAGGAATTTCTTTTCTGGACTAGTCTATTTGGTGTTTTGTAGACATCTTGCATGTTTAAGGGCATTTCTTTCTTAAGACTGGTGAAATTTTTTTTCTATCATTTTCTTGAAAACATTTTCTGGGCCTTGGAGCCTGGAATCTTCTTTTTCCTCTATTCCTCTTATTCTTAGGTTTTGTCCTTTTATGGTGTCCTTGATTTCTTGGAGGTTTTGTGTTGTGAACGTTTCCATTTTTATGTTTTCTTTGAGAGATGTATCAATTTTTTCAGTTGTATCTTCCACGCCTGAGATTCTCTCTTCCATGTCTTGTATTCTGTTGGTGATGTTTATTTTTGTGGTTCCTGATCTCTTCTCTAAGTTATGTAATTCCAGGGTTATCTCTGTTTGTATTTTCTTTGTTGATTCTAATTCTGTTTTCATGTTTTGCACATTTCCTTCACTTGTTTGATTGTGGATTCCTCTCTGTCCATGATGGACTCTATTTTTTTGTTTGTTTCTTCTTGATGTGCCTTGACTAACTGCATAATTATACATTTAAGATAATCTTCCTATGTTTCAGCCGTATTAGAATATCTGATAATTTTTGGATATTCTAGTGAAGCCATGATGTCCTGGGTTTTGTTTCCTGTATTCCTATGCAGGCCTCTAGCCATCTGACCGTTGTAGCCTTGACTGATTAGTCCTGGAGCCTGTACTTTAGACTGGGTCCACCTGTCTCTGGAATCTGGAGTAGTCTCTGCTGGATTCACTGTTCCTGCTGGCTCACTGTTTGTGGACGCGTTTTCCAGGTAGCTGGGGCACAGGTAGAAAGATCTCTGAGCCTACAGCTGCACCAGTGCCCCACAGGCTTCTTTGAGATGGCTGAGAATGGAATTTGGGTCCCAACCCTGGTTCAACTTCATTGGGTTCACTTGCTATGCTGGCCTGGTTGTTTCGGACCTAGGTGGGCTGGGTAACTGGGAAGCAGGCAGAGAGATCTTCGAGCCTAGATTTTCTCCAGTGGCCCACAGGACTCCTTGGGGAGGAGAACAATGGAACTTGGGTCCCTTGCCTAGCTCAGCTCTCTGTGTTCTCTGTCTGTGGTGGGTTCTCTGTTTCTGGCTCAGGTGAGCCAGATAGCCGGGGAAAAGGAAAAAGATCTCTGAGCATAGAGCTGTTCCTGTGACCTACTGTCTTTCTGGAGATGGCAGACAATAGGACTTTGTTCCAGAGCCTAGCTCAGCTCTGCTGTGTTCACTGTCTGTTCTGTGCAGACTGATATTCAATGGGGCATGCCAGGCATCTGGGGAGCAGGCAGAATGGAACCATGCCTCCCCCATGGTACCAGAAGATATACCCTCCAAAGGATGGTGAGTGTGAGTGCCAGTAGACACTTTGAGCAGGAAACTGTCCACAGAACAGTGAGAGTGAGAGAGGATTTGGAGCCTCACCTTCAGTAGAAGGATTTACTCAACAGGCAGTGAGAGTGAGTGCCAAAAGATGGAGCTGCTAGCTTCCAGTACCAGGAAGTTATCCACAGGTGGCTGGCTTGGGCTGAAGGCTTAAGGCTGTGGCAGTGCCTGGTGGGAACCCCGCAAATTTTTTAGGTTTTCCATGGGTTTCCTGAAGATGGACCATTGTGTATCCCCAAGGATTCTCTTCTCACCTGACAAACACAGACATCGGGGGTTTGGGGTCCACAGTTCAGCCTGCCCTCGCTGCTGTGTGGTTGCACTGCCATCTTGGATCTCCCTCAATTTCAGATTTTTAATGCATCCATTCTTACCACTAACTTCCAAATGAACCACTGAGGAACCATGAACATACTTTACTGTAGAAGAGTTCCAACAAAATTTTTAGGGAAACATGTAGCTGTAACAAGAATTCTTCCTAGATAATAGCACTATGCTCTTGGATGTTCCTGCCTCCAAACAGAAAGCTGAATAATATCCCTTTATCAACATATTACTGAGTCTATCATGTTCTTTTATAGCATGTAAAGAGAAAGAGACAGTGTGTACTTGTTTGTGTTGTGTGTGTGTGCATCTAACCATACACATATGGTTTCAAATGAAATTTGAATAATTACAGGACATTTGGAGAAATGAATAGGGGAAGAAAGAGAAATGTGAAAGAAGAGAGGAGATAGCGAAAGACCAGAGAAGGTACTGCTTCAACACTTAACATTTAAATGAGGAAATTGAGATAATTTGTTCATGTTTTCTTTCATATATGTATTTAGAATGCATATATATATATATATATAGTTACAAAGTGGTGTGCATAATACAGAAGCTATCTGGGGTTTTGTATATTTGAAATTTTTATTTACCATGATAATGTCATTGAAATCTAATTCATTAGTTACATAATATTTGGTTTACACCTGTAAAGTCATTTATTTATTTTAGATTCTCAGAGAGAAATACAAGCAAAGCACTATATACTATTTTACTATCAGAATTTAAAAATGAATAAAATTTAATTAGTAATCTCAAATACCATACAGACATTTCAGAAACAAGTATAAGAAAATACCTTAAAAATTTACAGTGTTGTCTTATTTGAGCTATTATAACAAAAATACTATGTGATGGTGACTGAGGAAAAAAATATTCTTACAGTTCAGCATGCTGAGTGCATAACACTGCATTCAAATGACCACTTCTGGTGAGAGTCTTCTTTGGTTTGGGACTGCTGAAATATCTTGCATCTCCATGTGGTGGATAGTGAGGTTCCACATTCTACTATCACACTATGGATTTAGATTCCCATATAGAAATTTGGAGGGGATACAAGGATCTATTTCAGAGTAGGTGAAAGTGATTTTGGAAAGTAAAATCAGAAATGGTTAATCATTTTTGCAGATCAAATGTAAGAAATGTTACATTAAAGGGATATATTTATATAGAACATTTACTACTTACAAGATTTTGAGGTAAATACTGACAAAGCTCAAGACATTGACATTTCAGGTTAAACGAATATCTGGACCTAGAGCTTGGAAACTAGAGATGCGCAAGGCTTTGGAATGAGCGGGTCATCAAAGTGCCCAGTTTCCAGCGGGGTAATCCAGACATAATGCAACACTGTTGAAGAGAGGCACATGTGGTTTTTAACATTTTCTACAAAATTGTGTTGACAATATATATTTACCTATAATCACATGGAATTAAAGAAACTTCTTAAAGTATTTTCTGAAAGTTCACATTTTAAGAATATTTATACATTTCAGTGAATCTTTAACACAACTTGTTTATCTTAATATTTCCATAAGTTATAAATGGAAAGTAAAGATTAAATCCTTTATTCTCCAAACCACTGTCAAAACACCTCACTCTTAACTGTTTTCTGCATGTTGTTCCTTTGCTGGTCATTGCTATAATTATTAATAATAGTACTCTGAGTCCACATTCATGTGTTTCCAATTTTAATGTCTGTTCTGGCCAACGACCCAAACATCCCACATATATTATATGCTTATACTATTATTTAATTCATGTATTAGTATTGTGCTTCTATTTTATTTCATAACTACAATCATTAAGTAAATAATATTCTCCACAGAAAAAGTGCCTGTTTGACCTATATAAAATGTATATAATTATATTTTCATATATTCATTGCTTGAAAACCAGCATGTTCCAAGCATTAAACGAAGTGGGCTCATATAATGGCTGAACACAGCATGCTTCAGAACCACAGGCATTTTTAGTCCATAAACAGACCAAATTTTATTAAGTGACTATATTCCTTGCCAATTCTAATTACTCGTCTTTTATGTACTTGTGTGGAGGGGTATGTAGAAATATGTGCATCTATGTGTCTGGAACTGTGTGGCATATGTAAGCATATTTTCTTTTGTGAATATGTTTGAGAAGATCAGAGGTTGAAGTCCATAGTCTTTTTTGCTCTCCACCTTACATTCTTTTTTATGCAGGGCCTCTTACTGTATCAGGAGTTTGTTGTTTCAGCTTGTCTAGTTGTCCAGTGAGCTCCTGGGAGTGTTTAGGTTACAGATCCACAGTGCTAAACACAGGTACTGTGGATCAGTGCTTACTCTGCATTGGCCTTGATCCTATGTTGGGTGGAGCTTTCAGAGGAAATTTATGATAGACACCCATCCTGTTCCCTCTCAGGAGCTTCTATTCTATTTGCCCTTCTGAATGGGAATTAAGTATACTTCCTATCGCCTTTCTTGTTATTTAGCTTTTTTAGGTCTGTGGATTTTAGTATGGTTATCCTGTATCATATGTCTAATATCCACTTATAAGTATATACTATGTATGTCTTTCTGCTGCTGGGTCACCTCATTCGGGATGACGTTTTTTAGTTTGCCTACAGACTACATGATATCATTATTTTTAGTAATCTTCTGAGCTTGATCAACTGCTTGACCAATGTTCTAGGGATCTTTTAAGCACTCCTCTCACTCCTCCTCCCCTTCAGCTCCTCTTCCTCCCCTCACCCTTCCTGAGGCTTCTCCTCCATCTTACTTTTCTTCTCCTACCTCTCTTTCTCACTACTTTGTTTCTAAGCTCACATTCATTTCTGCATAGATGCACGTGAAGTATATTTATCTGCTCATTGAAGTACACACTTAAAAAGTTTCTTGTTTGTCATTCTTGTACTGTTCAAATTAAGTGTATGGGAGTAAGCTGATATTAACAAGTGAATATCATGTAGAACTTTATATTTTAAATTTAAAAATCCTTTAATTTCAAACATATTTATTAAGACATGATTCAGATGCTAACCTGGAGGCTGCTCCATGCTTTACTTTCTGAACACTTTTTAATTAATTTTTTTTAGATTTATTTGTTTTATTTTATGTGTATGAGGTTTTGTCTGGTGTGTGTGTATGTGTGCATCATGTATGTGTCTTGTACCCGAGGAGGTCAGAAGAAAGCATCAGATCACCTGGCTGGGGAATTAACATGGGTGATTGTGAGGCACCATGTGGGTTCTGTGAACTGAGAAAACAGGGAATAAGTCAGGAGCCTACCACAGAGGGCCTCTGAAAGACTCTGCCCTGCAGACTATCAAAGCAGATGCTGAGACTTATGGCAACCTTTGGGCAGAGTGCAGGGAATATTATGAAAGAAGTGGGAAATGGTAAGGCCTGGAGAGGACAGGAGCTCCACAAGGAGAGCAACAGAAAAAAATAATCTGAGCACAGGGGTCTTTCCTGAGACTGGTACTCCAACCAAGTAGTAGAGATAACCTAGGACCCCTGCACAGATGTAGCCCATGGCAGTTCAGTGTCCAAGTGGGTTCTATAGTAATGGCAACAGGGACTGTCTCTGACATGAACTTATTGGCCTGCTTTTTAATCACCTCCCCCTGAGGGGGGAGCAGCCTTACCAGGCCACAGAGGAAGACAATGTAGCCATTTCTGATGAGACCTAATAGACTAGGATCAGAAGGAAGGAAAAAAAGACTTCCCCTATTAGTGGACTTGGGGAAGGACATGTGTGCAGAAGGGGGAGAAGGGAGGGATTGGAATGGGAGGAGGGAGGAAACTACAGGGGGGATACAAAATGAAAAAAGTCTAATTAATAAAGAATTTAAATAAAAAAAGAAAAAAACATTAAATATAATATGATCATGTCCCCTGTTTTCTTTCTTCCTTTCAACCCCTCTCATGTTTTCCTTACTCCCTCTCAAATGTATGGTTTATTTTCTTTTAATTATTATTGTTACATATGTACATGCATATACATATAAATGTATTCACATGTGATTATTAGTATTATATGTGCTTTTAAGTAAACATAAGATAATATGATTGTTTATTCTTTTCAAATATTAAAACAGAATAACCTTATTTTTTGTTCTGTCCTTCATCATCTTCTCCAAACCACTTTTATATTTACTGCTTCAAATTTTCATAAGGATATACTGATATTTATCTTAAAATGGATATTTAATTTTTCTGCTTATTTTTTTCTACCTCTTTTGTTTCTTACTGTAAGTGTTAGAAACATGTACTAATGGTTTTACACTAAATTCATATATCATATGACTACTTGTAAAATACAAAAGTTATACAAATCACTTCATCTTTCTTTAGCTAACTTGCTCAGGTTGGTAAGATAATCCAAAAGTAAAGATATGTCTGCCAAAATTCAAGATGTGAATTTAGTACCTATAACTTCTATTGTGGAAGAAGAGAAGTAACCCCATAGATTGTCCAGGTACATGCTATGACATTTCCTTCAGCTCACATGAACAAATAAATGATTAAAAAGATTTTTTCATTTAAAAACATACTTGTGGTTTTTCAGTCATGTATGTTTTATGATAACTAAATAAGATAAAACACCTGCACAGATTTAGTAAAGTGATTTCCATTAGATCTGAGAGCAATAAAAACTGCAATGAATATAACTTCCTATGTATGTGCAACATGTACATTCTTGCTGGCATTGTTAGCTAGATGTTGCCAGCCTAAGCTGATAGTTATATACTTCAATCACATTTTATATTCTCTTTTTCTTTGGTTAAATAAGAGTGGTGAATAAAATTTACAGATGTTTGGAGACTGTACAAGTTTTTCTAAATATAACTTTATTATAAACATTTTAAACTTGTATATATATATATATATATATATACAAGTTTATATACAAGTTGTATATATATATATACAAGTTTTATAAACTTGTATATATATATACAAGTTTAAATATATACTTGTGTATATATATATATATATATATATACAAGTTATATATATATAACATAAAAACCTGTGACTCATGATCCTCTTGATGAATAACAGGGCTTACTCACTCTGAGCTGCTGAAAGATTCACACATTTTACAAAGAATAGCTAAGTTAGATAGTGTCCCTCCATTTCATGAACCTTCTAGAAGTTGGTGTTTCTGTGTGTCTGCAGCAGGCTATCTGTAGGCTTCATGTCATTGCGCTGCTTAGAGTAAGCTGGCTGTTGCCATACCAAAAATAGAGCAGTATTTTAGGATATCAGAACTCAATTCTACTCAAGCTCTCTGTCAGCATATTTATTTTATTTTTCCATGATATAGATTTCAAGTATACACACTGCTACAGCCATTCTGAATCTCAGAAAACCAGAAAAGAAAATTACCTTGCTGTCTTACACTGCCCTTCCTGGCTCCTAGATTACTGTCCCTAACCCCCAGAATTCTGCCAGTATGAAAGAGTATGTGTCTCCTTGATTCTGAAGAATTGCTTTTTGGAATAAAATCTGCTATTATTTTGCTTTCTGTCTCATGAAATTTCTCTCATAAATGAGGAGAGTTTATTGTATTAGGTGCTAATATTTACTAACGTTATCTTTTAGTAAACCTGTGGTTAACAATAAATAGCTGTATAACCAAATCACCACACAGAGACTGGGATTTATTTAATTAACCTAGATCGCAATCCTGGGCAATAGTTACTCCATCCTAAACCTCCAAGGCCTTAGTGTTTCATACCATTCAGATTCACCCATTATACTTGCTTTTAGTGATATGTTAGGTCCTGTTCATTTCTCTACCTTGTTCCAATACCTCTCCTCCAATTTCTCTCTCCCAGCTCTCTCCTGCAGCTTCTCCTCCTCCCACTCTCCTCCCACTCCTTTCTCTCCTCTGTCTCCTCCCTTCTCCATCCTAGTCCTTCCTCTTCAGTGCTCAACATTGTGTCTAGTATTTTATTTTGGCATGTTTACACAAAGTTGAGACAGGTGATGCTTAAAATAAATATAACAATGCAATGTCTGGATTGAAACCAGAGAGTGGAGGAGAAAAATTAGTATTTGAATTAACAAGGGTAATGTGCATACATTCTAAAACACCATTATACCAGCAAGAGGTCTATCTCAATTCTGAATTTCATCTGGATGCTCTCACTGTTCTTTGGGGGCTCGTTAAGTCTCCTTCTCATGACACAAGCTAGTGTCACATTCTCCTCTTGGACAAATGTACATTGTCAACAAGCATTCATTTATCCTCTGTCTTTTTGTCGTGCTTAGGTATAATTTTCTCCTCTTTCTCTTACTTTGATGCAATAGAGTTTAGACAAACTCATAATTCAAAAACTTGCCCTGCATCTGCTAGCTTCCATCATTGCCTTTCTACATACAGAGACATAGTGACTTCAGATGAGGCCCATTAATATTCTTTCCTACTTGTCTAACTGATCTCCATACTATTAGTTTCTTTTTTTAAATTTTTATTTTTTAGTTTTAAAAGAGTTTTTGTTACAATTTATTCACTTTGTATCCCAGCTGTAGCCCCAACCAAATTCCCTGCCAATCCAGCCCTTTCTTCCTCCTTCATCTCCTCCCATTCCCTTTCCCAAGTCCACTGATAGTGGAGGAACTCCTCCCCTTCCATCTGAACTTAGCATATCAGATCTCATCAGGGTTGTCTTTCATAGTCTCCTCTTTGGCCCTGTCAGGCTGCTCCCCTCTCAGGAGGAGGTGATCAAAGAACCAACCACTGAGTTTATGTCAGAGACAGCCCCTGTTTGCCTTACTAGGGAACCCATTTGGAAACTGAGATGACACAGGTTTCCTCAGTGCAGGGTTTCCAGGTAATTTCATGGTCCTTGGTTTGAATATCAGTCTCAGAAAAGACACATAGGCCCAGACTTTTTGGTTCTATTGTTCTCTTTGTAGAGCTCCAGACCATTCCAGGTCTTTCTATCTCCCCCTTCTTTTATAACATTTCCTGCACTCTGCCCAAGATTGATTATTAGTCTCAGTATCTGCTTTAATACCCTGCTTGCTAGATAGAGTTTTCAGAGGCCCTCTGGTAGGCTCCTGTCTTGTTCCTTCTTCTGATTGTCTATCCCATTTGCCTTTCTGAATGAAGATTAAACATCTTACCCAGGGTCTTCTTTATTGCTTAGCTTCTTTAGGTGTACAGATTTTAGTATGAGTATCCTATGTCATATGGCTAATATCCACTTATAAGTGATTATATACCATGTGTGTCTTTCTGCTTCTGGGATAGCTCACTCAGGATGATCTTTTATTAATTTTTGTTTTTATATTAATTACAGTTTATTCATTTTGTATCCAACTGTAGCACCATCCTTCCTCCCCTCCTATTCCCACCCTTCCTCCCTCATCTCCTACTATGCCTCTCTACAAGTCCATTGATAGGAAAGGTCCTCCTCCCCTTCCATCTGACAGTAGCTTATTCTGTCTCATCCAAACTGGCTGCATTGTCCTCCTCTGTGGCCTGGCAAGACTGCTCCCCAATCCAGGGGAGGTGGTCAAAGAGCTAGCCACTGAGATCACCTCAGAGACAGTCCCTGTTCCCCTTACTAGAGAATTCACTTAGATGCTGAGCTGCCATGAGCTACATCTGAGCAAGGCTTCTAGGTTATATCCATGAATGGGCCTTGGTTAGAGTATCAGTCTCAGAAAATACCTCTGAGGTCAGATATTTTGGTTCTGTTGCTATCCTTGTGAAGCTTCTGTTTCCTCCAGGTCTTTCTAGCTTCCCCTTCTTTCTTAAGAGTCACTGCACTCTGCCCAAATTTTGTTTATGTGTCTCATTATCTGCTTTTATATACTGCTGGGTAGTCTTTCAGAGGCCCTCCCTGCTAGGCTCCTGTCCTGTTTCCTGTTTTCTTTCTTCCAATGTTCATCCCATTTGCCTTTCTGAATGAGGATTGATCATCTTACCCAGGGTCCTCCATCTAGCTCACCTTCTTTAGGTGTTCAGATTTTTGTAGCTTTATCCTATTTTATATGTCTAGTATCCACTTATGAGTATATACTGTGTGTGTCTTTCTGTTTCTGGGATAACTCACCCAGGATGATCTTTTCTAGATTTCATCATTTGCCTGCAAATCGTATGATTTCCTTGTTTTTAATTGCTGAGTAGTATTTCTTTGGGTAAATGTACCACAATTTCTGTATCCATTCCTCCATTGCGGGACATCTGGATTGTTTCCAGGTTCTGGCTAGTAGGAATAAAGCTACAACAAACATGGTTGAGCCAATTTCCTTGTTTTATACTTCAGCATCTTTTGGATATATGCCTAGTAGGGCTACAGCGGGATCTTGAGGGAGCAATATTCCTAATTGTCTGATAAAGTGCCAGCTTGATTTTCAAAATCGTTGTACAAATTTACATTCCCACCAGCAATGGAGGAGGGTTCCCCTTTCTCCACATCCTCTGCAGCATGTGTTGTCACTTCAGTTCTTGATTTTAGCCATTGTGATTAGTGTAAGTTGAAATCTCAGGGTTGTTTTGATTTGCATTACCCTGATAAGTACGGATGTTGAGAATTTCTTTAAGTGTTTCTCTGCCATCCAACACTATTACATTCTAGGAAATGTGGTTTCCAAACACAGGTGTTAAGAAATTGTGAAAAGGGAAAGAAACAATTTACTGATCTCACAAAGTAGAAAAGGCATGGCAAGGCCTCATTTGGAAGCAGTGGGATTGGCAGGTAGCCAGAAGGAAAGGGAGATTGTACAATCACTTTATCACCATGGCACATTTATGTTCATAGGGTAAAATTTAATAATGAAATATCTTATATGAAATCATAGAGGTACATAATTTGTGGTAATTAAAACTGTTCAAGAATGACCATCTTAGGTTTTTAGCAGGTTTTGGTCTGTTTTTACCCTATTTATTATTGTACATACCTCTTCCACAATGTATTAGCTTTAAAAAAATCACTGGAAAATTGAGCTATGTCCACCACTCTCTCTATGGTTACCGGTTTGTCTTTTTAGAATTTTTATTAATTACACTTAATTCACTTTGTATCCCCCCATACATCCCTCCTTTCTCCCCTCCCAATTCCGCCTTCCTTCCCCCTTCTCCACACATACCCCTCCACAAGACCACTGATACGGGAGGTCTTGCTTTCCTTCCTTTTGCTCCTACTCTATGAGCTCTCATCAGGAGTGGTTGCATTGTCTTCCTCTATGGTTATGTTTTTTCAGAACATACCTATGAAACAGTATAGGCTTTTGAACACAACCATGTGGCTTTCACAAGTGAAGGGACAGTGAATATTGTTTCTTAATAATCACAAATAAAAATGTATCTATTTTAACCCATTAATGCAATGATTAAAATATTTTCTTTTTCTATGTTTAGGTATGTGCCTTGTATCCCTGATCTCTCCAAGACTTTAAACATGAATTCATGTCAGACTTTGTCGAAAGCTTTTTCAGCATCTAAGGAGATGATCATGTGGTTTTTCTCCTTCAGTTTGTTTATATGGTGGATCACAGTGATGGATTTCCATATATTGAACCACCTCTGCATGCCTGGGATGAAGCTTACTTGGTCATGGTGGATGATATCTTTTATGTGTTCTTGGATTCAATTTGCAAGTATTTTATTGAGTATTTTTGCATCAATGTTCATAAGAGAGATAGGTTTGAAGTTTTCTTTTTGTTGGGTCTTTGTGTGGTTTAGGTATCAAGGTGACTGGCTTCATAGAATGAGTTTGGTAATGTTCCTACTGTTTCTATTTTGTGGAATAGTTTAGAGAGAATTGGAGTTAGCACTTCTTTGAAGGTCTGGTAGAATTCTGCCCTAAAACCATCTGTCCCAGGGCTTTCTTTTTTTTTTGGCACAGAGACTCTTGATGACTGCTTCTATGTCCTTTGGAGATATAGGTCTATTCAATATTTCTACCTGATCTTGACTTAATTTAGGTAGATGGAATCTATCAAGAATATCATCCATTTTATTTAGATTTTCAAATTTCGTGGCATATAGTTTTTTGTAGTAAGACCTAATGATTGTTTGGATTTCCTCAGTATCTGTTGTTATGTCCCCTTTTTTCTGTTCTGATTTTGCTGATTTGGATTGTTTCTCTCTGCCTTTTTGTTAGTTTGGCTAAGGGCTTTCTAGCTTGTTGATTTTCTCAAAAAAAACATTTCTTGGTTTCATTTATTCTTTGAATTGTTTTATTTGTTACTAATTGATTAATTTCTGCCCTGAGTTTGATTATTTAGAGCGGTCTGCTCCTCTTGGGTGTATCTGCTTCTTTTTTTTTCTAGGGATTTCAGTCAGGCCATTAAATTGCTTGTATGAGATGTTTCAAATTTCTTCTTGAAGGCACTTAGTGCTATAAACTTTCCTCTTAGCACTGGCTTCATTGTGTCCCATAAGTTTGGGTATGTTGTGCATTCATTTTCATTGAATTCTAGGAAGTCTTTAATTTCTTTCTTTATTTCTTCCCTCACCAAGCTGTCCTTGAGTAGCAAGTTGTTCAGTTTCCATGTATGTGCAGGCTTTTTACTGTTTCTGTTGTTGTTGAGGTCCAGCTTCAGACCATGATGGACAGATAGGATACAAGGGATTACTTCAGTCTTCTTGTATCTGCTGAGGTTTGCTTTGTAACCAACTATATGTTCTATTTTAGAGAAGGTTCTGTGTGGCGCTGAAAAGAAGGTATGCTCCCTTGATTTTGGATGAAAAGTTCTGTAAACATCTATTAGATCAATTTGATTTAGGGTCTCTGTGTATTTTCCATATTTCTAGTAACACTTCTTTAAGATACACGGTTTGTTAAATCCAAATCTTTGCATATTTCTTATCAACTTAAATAAGTTTTTCATGTCTTTTTTTAAATTTATTTTTATCTCAATCACAAGTTAGGTACTTTGAATCCCAGGCGTAGCCCCCTCCCCCATTCCCTCCTATCCTCCCACTCCCTCCCTCATCTCCTTCTTCCCCGCCCCATCCAAGTCCACCAACAGGGGAGGACCTCCTTCCCTTCCATCCAACCCCAGCTTATCCTGTCTCCTCAGGGCTGGCTGCATAGTCCTCCCCTGGGATCTAGCCAGTCTGTCACTTCCTGGCTTGTCTGGGGGAGGGTCAAAGAGTCAGCCATCAAGATCATGACTGAAACAGTCCCTGTTTCCCTGAATAGGGTCTTCAGCCCTACACCAAGTTATCATGGGCCCCATCCGTGCGGGGGCTCCAGTCCACAACCACACATGGTCCTTGATTGTAGAAACCGTCTCTTACAAGACCCCTGTGCCCTGCTCAGTTTGGTCTTTGTTCTCCCCAAGTCTCAACAACCTCCTGCAGATCTATCATTACTCTTGCCCTCTGTCAGAAGCTTGATCTCGAGGCTTAATATCCGCTCTGATATATGGCTACATTGACCATCCCCCACCCCAGAGGTCCTCTTTGGCATGTGCCTGTTCTGTTGCTTGTTTTCTCCTCCACTCAATGTCCATCCCATTTGATCATACCAACCTGGGTCCTCCTTCTTGTATATCCTCTCTGGGTGCGTAGATTTCAGCTTGAACTTCCTATCCTATAGGTTTATATAAGTGAGTATATACCATATGTTTCTTTCTGCTTTTGGGATACCTCACTCAGGATGATCATTTCCAGGTCCCACCATTTGCCTGCGAATTTCATGATTTCCTCCTTTTTAATTGCTGAATAGTATTCCATTGTGTGAAAGTACCACAATTTCTGTATCCATTCCTCAAATGAGGGACATCTGGGTTGTTTCCAGGTTCTGGCTATTACAAATAAAGCAGCCACGAACATGGTTGAGCAAATGTCCTTATTGTGTACTTGAGCATCTTTTGGATATATGCCTAAGAGTGGTATAGCTGGGTCTTGAGGAATCACTATTCCTAATTGTCTAAGAAAGTGCCAAATTGATTTCCAGAGTGGTTGTACAAGTTTGCATTCCCACCAGCAATGGAGGGGAGGGTTCCTCTTTCTCCACAGCCTCTCCAACATGCGTTGTCACTAGAGTTTTTGATCTTAGCTATTC